>JAPFRF010000001.1:209594434-209929434 GCA_029282475.1 Phrynocephalus forsythii
TGGTTAATGGCCAAGAAGTGCTGCAACCTGGTTTTCAATCATGCCGTTTCTGCCATCAGCTGACCGGGAGATCATTGTGGCCCTTAAGCCTGTGATGGCGACCTTTTTAGAGACCAAGTGCCCAAGCTGATTCAAAACACACTAATTTTTTTCGCAAAGGGCCAATACAGTAACCCACTGCCTATCACAGGGGTTAGGGACCTAACCCAACCCGTGATAATTGAAAATCCACGATATGCAGATGCAGGGTTTGGGTGGGGACTGAGGGCCTATCTGCCCCCCCTGTATTTACCCCAGGCCTGGCACTGCCCCAAATTGGCCACCGCCGGCCTTCCTGGGCCTGTTGGAGGCCCCAAAAGTGCTCACCGAACAGGAAGTGAGTCCCAGAAAACCGGAAGTGACCCCCGGATAGCTAGAAAGCACTTTTGGGGCCTCCAAGGGCTATTCTAGGCACGTCAACCGTTTGGAGCAGTGCCAGGCCTGGTATAGGCCTCTCCAGCTTACTCCAGGGGGCTTTTTTCATATACAGCGAACCCTCGTATAACAGTTTGTATAACATAAAATCCGTACAGCATAAAAAATTCCGAATATAGGAAAATAGACTCGTCCATGGGGCGAATCTGTTCAACCTAAAAATGGTCACGATTAGGGATTACTCCGTTTGCAATGCATTATTATTATTATTATTATTATTATTATTATTATTATTATTATTATTATTATTAATATTAATATTATTATTAATATTAATATTATTCAGAGTATTCTTACCCTGCTTTTCTCCTTGCAAAAGGAACCAAGGCGGCTTACAGTAATGAGGGACAATATACCGTCCAGTACAATTAAGACATGTTCAACTTTGAGAACAGGGAATTGAGGGACAACATTAAAGCTACAAGAGAACCTGAGCATCTAAAGAGAGAGTAAAAATTCCATGTAAAAGTTGTGAGGGATGGAAACTAACATTGAAAACATAGTGTCAGTGCAATCACACAAGGTTATAAGTGGTTATAAACCACTTATAAAAATATATACATAAACCACTTACCAGTATTTAAAATGCCACTTAGAAAAAAGTGGTGTGCTTTTTTTTCTCTCTCTCTCTCTCTGATACCTTCATTTGTTCCTGATTGTGTTCCCTTTAAATTCTTTTTTTTTTCATTCATTTTGCATATTGGATATAAGGGAGGTTGCACTCGACCACTATAAAAGGAGTGAAAAGCAATTTTTAAATACAGAGCTCTTACTCTTGTTTTGATTTTCCATGAGAAATTGAGGGGTCCTTATTTTACTTGATGCATTTATTTCCCACTTACTAAGCTCTGTTAGTTGCCCCATAATATTGTTTGGTATTCCTGAAATCCCTTCTATTTTGCCATTTTCTTCTCATATTTCTCTGCATGCAACAGAATTGCTGCTGTTGTCCAATGTAAATACACCATCCTTCATCCCCCCCCCATTTTTCCACGATGCATAGACCCTATATAGCACTTGGGTGGTCTTTCTCACGTTTTTGCTCTATGTAAAAAATTAATGGTCTTGTCTTTAAAATGTTATATCACCTTTGCTCTTCAAAGATTAGCAAGGTCGTTTTTCAAGGTAAAACTGCTTTGTGTGTTTTGCTGTCACAATAAACGTGACAGTAAAGTGTGCAACAAGGTGTCCAGAGCTCACTAAAAGCAGTACACACATTACAAGCCCAGTAATGCCTGTGTGTGGTTGTAACAGAGAGTGCTTTAACCACGGTGGGGCAGTATACAAGCAGAACACTTAGCTTTTGATTTGCTAGAAGCGAAACAAAACGCAAGCTAATGCTCCATCCGATTACACGCCGAACTGATATAATTTTTACTACCTGGTGGTACATTTGCACTGTCAGTGACTTCCATTATCCCTGTGGGAAGTTAAATTCACATGTACAGTGACCCTGTGGAGACAGCTGCAATTCCATCCATCTCCAGACAAATCGGAATCATTTCACACCTCCACCAGCAAGGCCACACCTAAGGACCCGTACTTCGTACTTAATGGGTGCTGGGAAAGGTTGCATAGGTGGGGTTTTCACACACCTTAGTTGTTGTCGTTCAGTCGTGTCCGGCTCTTCATGACCCCATAGACCAGAGCTAGCCAGGCCTTCCTATCTTCCACTGCCTCCCGGAGTTTGGTCAAATCCATGTTGGTTGCATCGATGACCCCGTCCAACCATCTCATTCTCTGCCGTCCTCTTTTCCTTTTGCCTTCCATCTTTCCCACCATCAGGGACTTTTCCAAGGACTCCTCTCTCCTCATGAGGTGGCCAAAGTACTGGAGCCTCAGCTTCCAGTGAACATTCGGGGTTGATTTCTTTCAGGATGGATAGGTTTGATCTCTTTGCAGTCCAAAGGACTCTCAAGACTCTCCTCCAGCACCACAACTCAAAAGCATCAATTCTGCGGCGATCAGCCTTCTTTATAGTCCAGCTCTCACTTCCATACATCACTACTGGAAAAACCATAGCTTTGGCTATCCTGACCTCAGTTGGCAAAGTGATGTCTCTGCTCTTTAGGATGCTATCTAGGTTTGCCATTGCTTTCCTCCCAAGAAGCAGGCCTTAGGTTAGGCCATTGTCCACCTAATGAGCCTCTTCAGGCCATTGTTCATCTAACAAGCCTATTCATGCCATTGGCCAACTTATAAGCCCATTCAGACCAGGGTGATGTGGAAATCAAGGTGAGCTATAAAATGGAGGACTCGCCACTAGAGATGGGCACGAAATGAACAATTTTTGTCTCCTTTTTCGTTTTTTGTTTCGTTACGTAACAAAACGACAAACGAATTTTGTCTCTAAAATGAAACAAAATGAACAGAAGCACCAGAAATTTTGTCATCCGTTTCGTTTTCGTTACGGCAATACCTTGAACTGCTTTAAATGCTAAAAAAAAATCACAAAAAATTGAAATAAATGGTAATGAAACGGGAACGAAAATGAAAATGAATTTTTTGCAAAAATTCGCGAAAAATGGAAACGGACCGAAACGGACCCCCTAAACGACAAACGCAACACCATTTTTTTGATTCGTGCCCCTCTCTACTCGCCACTAGCTTTCCTCAGACTGACAAAGCTGCTTGGATGGGTAGCGAAACGTTTCAATCTCAAGAAAAGTCCATTTGCCTTGACTCAATCTCTAGACTCCGCAGTGTTTGTTGTTGACAGATGTGCTTGGTGGGGACATGGGGATGGTGCTTTTCTGCAGCTGCTCTCAGCCTCTGGAACTCCCTCCCACAGGAGGCCAGCCTAGCCCCATCTTTGCTGTCCTTCCACAAGCAGGCAGTGACCTTTCTCTTCAGGCAAGCTTCTTAATGACTAGGTGCCTGAATGGGTTTTTTTTTTAATGGATGGTTGTGCCTTACTTCTGAGTGTGGTTTTGGGGTTGCTTTTGTTTATTGTCTTTTAGTGGTGTTATCTGTTAGAGCCCTTTTAGGAGTTGTATACTTACAGTTTTTAGGTTTGAATATAGCTGCCTAGATGCCCTAACAACATCCAATCTCGCCTGATTGTGGAAACTAAGCAGGGTCGGCCCTGGTTAGTACTTGGATGGGAGACCACTCGGGAATACCAGGTGCTGTAGGCGCCTGGAGTAGGAACTGGCAAGCCACTCCAGTATTCCTGCCAAGAAAACTCCATGGACATGGGGTCACGACTGTAACGACACAACACACAACACATTGTCTTTTAACGATACAAGGCACTTTGGGTCCTGCTTAAGTGGGAGTAAAATATTTTACATTAATCAAGTCCTTTCCCACTCACAGGAAGAACTTCATGACAGTTAGAGCTATTCGGCAGTGGAAGATGCTGCCATAAAGGAAGGTGGAGGAGTCTCCTTCTTTGGAGGTTTTTAAGCAGAGGCTGGATGGCCATCGGTCATAAATACTGTGATGGGGGTTCCTGCATGGCAGGGGTTGGACTGGATGGCCCTTGAGGTCTCTTCCAACTCTAGGATTCTACATTGACCATGTAGAGTTTTTGAGCTATGCAAAATGTTTGAGGAAGTTTCCATAGCCAGTCAGGAGTTTGAACCAAGGGCTCCTGAATCTTTAAATTGTTAATGTTTTGTCTGTTTGGTTTGGTTTTGTGTTGATAGGAATCCTGGTTGGATGTTCAGTCATAAGAACATAAGAACATAAGAAGAGCCATGCTGGATCAGGCCAAAGGCCCGTCTAGTCCAGCTTCCTGTATCTCACATTGGCCCCACCAGATGCATCAGGGAGCGCATGAGACTAGATATCTGTCTCCTGATACCACTCCCGTGCATCTGGCCCTTGAAATACCCTGGGTTTAAGCTTGGAGTTGATACATCTCCCTCATGGTTTGTAACCTGTGATGGACTTTTCCTCCAGGAATCTGTCCAACCCCCTTTTGAAGGCATCCAGGCCAGATTCCATCACCAGTCCACAACACCCATGTGTTATCTCTCCAGCTGGATTGCCTCTGCCCTCATTGTAACTGTCAACTTACAGGTGTTGTGTACAGAATACGATGTGTTTTCCATCCCTGCATTACAGAGACCCTTTCTTCTTTGGAGAGCCTTATGTGAACGTAGACATTGCTTCTTCATTTATAATGGTGTTTTTCTCTCCATAGTGGACATGAGGGGCAAGTCACAGCAAATTCAAGCTATACTTGTATCACCGATTTTATAAATGCTTATTTAAAAAAATACTAGAACAAGTTTAGCATTTATCAATATTAAAGCTAAATTAAATTGAAAAGACATTTAAAAATAAATTCCTGAGATCTCCTTCATCGCTAAACAACCTGCCTGCAAAGGAAGGTCTTTGCCAGAGAAGAAAAAGACAAGAAGGAGGGGAATCAGTCTTTGTGATTCCAACATGTCAATTCTGGGACGTAAAGCCAGACCGGTGTAACCGGAACTTACTTGCAGCTCTGCCCTTAGGGTCCCTCCCACTGCAAATACAGTGGTGCCTTGTATAAAGGAATTAATTCATTCCAAATGAAATTATGTTAAGCAAATTTTCCTTTATACAAGTTTCCCACAGGAATGCATTGAAAACAGAGTGATCCCTAATCAAAGCCATTTTTATGTTGTACAGATTCGCCCCATTAAGACAATTCTGTTAAGCAAAGTTTCCCTATCTATTGAATTTTTATGTTGTACAAACTGTTTGTTATATGAGGGTCCACTGTATCTCCACTGTATCTTTGTTTTATATCTTTGTTTTATCTTTGTATCTTTGTTTTATAACCAAACCTGTTTCCATATCCTTCACGTGCCTCCAGAAAGAGATTCTGACTTTCTAGAACAGGTCTAGAAGGGTGTAGAGTGTAGACCAACTGGAAGAGGTTCAGAAGAAAGCCACAAGGGTGATCTAGAAGACATGGAAGCCAAGCCCTCGGAGAAACAAACATGGCCTATTTAGCTTTGAGAGAATATAATAATGGGGGAGATAAGAAATTACTCTTCAAATTTTTGAAAAGTTGTCATACAAAAGAGGGGAAGGGTCTGTTTTTAATCATGCCAGAGTGCCGGACACGTCATAATAGTCTTGGGTTACAAGAAGCTAAAGTTTGGCTAAAGATCAAGAAAAACCTGTTGGAACCAGGAGGTGGGAAGCTTTCCATCGTGGGAGGCATTCAAGAAAAAGTTAGCTGTTTGTCAGATATATTCAGATGTCTGCATTCAGGAGTTGTTGAACTCATGGGGGTTATAACCCCCTTCCAACTCCATTACAGTGGTACTTCAACTTATGAATTGAATCCGTTCTGAATGCACGCTCTTAAGTCAAACTATTAAGTCGGAGTACCTATTTAAAAAATTGAACAAAGAAAAATTGCAAGTCGAGTAGATCATATCTAAAATTTGCAAGACGCCAGTTAAAATGCCAACAGTTTTCCGCTGCTCTTAAGTCGGGGCTCCACTGTATTCTATAAGATTTCTGTGATCCTGTTGTAACACTTTTCAAAGGGTTTGCCATGTATAATAGGGATCTTTTTGACACCTTGAAGACTACCTGTTTTATGGGTGTTGGGAAGGTTGTCAAGGTGGGCCATTGTCTGCCCAACGAAGCCTGTTCAAGCCATTGTTCATCTTATGAGCCAATTTCAGACCAGGGTGACATGAGGTCAAAGTGAACTATAAAATGGAGGACTTGCAAAGTTGCTTGGAGTGAAACGTTTCAGTCCTCTCGAGAAAAGAAGACCAGTTGCCATGACTCAGCTTCCAGATAAACTCACCTGAATGAATGAGAATCTTCACAGACACTAGCAGATTTATTTCAATATGATGTTTCGTTGGTTACAATTCATTTCTTTAGACACATGTAGTACAGTATTGAGGTGACAGATACAGTGGACCCTTGTATAACAGACATTTTGTATAAAATAAAATCTGTACAACATAAAAAATTCCAGAGATAGGGGAAATTTGCTTCACATGATCGCCTATGGGGAGAATCAGTACAACATAAAAATGGGATTACTCTGTTTTCAATGCATTCCTATGGGAATTTGTTTGAAGGAAAATTTGCTTAACATAATTTCATTTGGAATGAATTAATTCCTTTATACAAGGCATCACTGTATATATGCACTATGTATCTGTGGTTGTGGGCATACAAACTAAATGCAGATGATGACAATTCTATCATTAACTGGTAGGAGACGTTCAAAATTCTGATTACAGAAGCAGCATGTAAATAAGAGAAATTGGCTTATTTTTAGTAAAAATATTTCCAGCTGCAAAATACAGGGAAGCCTTTAAGGTAAAAGGTAAAGGTCTCCCCCCGCACATGCATGTAAATTCTAATCCCTGTTCCATAATAATAAGATCTTCCGTCCATGGCTGACCTGGAACAATAGTTCCTCGGCTTCAGTATCTAAATTTCTGTGGAGATTCTCAGTCATCCAGGTGAGTTTATCTGGAGGTTGAGTCATGGCAACTAGACTTCTTTTCTTGTGAGATCGAAACATTTCGCTCCTCATCCAAGACTGAAGAAGCTACTTGGATGAGTAGGTTCTGTGGTTTTTCACTCTACTCTTAGTGTCATGAATGAACAGATGTGACCACAAATCTTCCTCTGCCCAATTTGTTTTACCCAGAAATCCGTGTGACACGCTTAATTGGAAAACCACCTTCCTAAGAACCAGACCATTGGTATGACTAGTCCAGAGCTGTCTGTTCCAACAGCGAGGGAGGGATTTTCTTAACGATATTTCCTCTGTTCTGCCCATGTGGGTTTTCTTGGATCTCCTTTCACCATTTTGTCAACATACGAATCTGGCAGCCTTTCTCATCTCTAGAATCATAGGAGTTGGAAGAGACTTCCAAGAGCCATCTAGTCCAGTGGTTCTCAACTTGTGGATCTTCAGATGTTCCTGGACTGCAATTCCCAGAAGTTTTCATCACTACTTGAGCTGGCCAGGATTTCTGGGCGTTGCAGTCCAGGAACATCTGGGGACCACAGGTTGAGAAGCACTGATCTAGTCCATCCCCCTGCCATACAGGAACCCCCATCACAGTGCTCTTGACATATGGCCATCCAGCCTCTGCTTAAAAACCTCCAAAGAATGAGACTCCACCACCCTCCTTTGTGGCAGCATCTTGCATTGTTCTTCCTAATGATTAAATTGAATCTCTTTTCTTTGAGACCATTGTTCCTTGTCCTAGTCTCTGAAGCCATGGGGAAAAAAACCACTCCCTTCTTCAATGTGACATTGGTATAACTAGTCCAGAGCTGTTTGTTCCAACAGTGAGGAAAAGCTAATATTCCTGCCCCAAGGACAGACATGGATAAGTTATCCAAAAGTTGAGTCATGGCAACCGAACTTCCTATGAGATCAAAATATTTCACTGCTCATCCAAGCAGCTTTGTCAGTCTGAGAAAAGTTAGTAGCAAGGCCTCCAATTTGTAGTTCGCCTTGCTTTCACACCACCCTGGTCTGAATAGGCTCGTTAAGTGGATGGTGGCCTGAATAAGTTTGTTTAGGGGGACAATAGCCTGAATAGGCTCATTGGGTGTACAATGGTCTAGGGTGCATGAAAGCCCCACCTGTTCCAACACCCATTAAGCACCGTTAGCCTTGGCCTTCCTGGTGGAGGTGTGAAGTGCTTCTGATTTGTCTGGGGATGGATGCAATGGCTGCTTGATAAATAGCAGACAGATTGTGCCTGAGCCCCCCACCTCTGTTGAGAGAGGAGTTTTCAATACTCAATGCTCCTGGAAAGAAAAAAAAACAGCAGGATGTGGGATGGAGAAGAAATGAAATAGCCAGGTCCATTTGGATTCTCCTGTTTCATTTATGCTCTACTCCACTCCCTTCTGTTTCCCACCCCCTGCTGCTTTGTTTTCTTTCCTTTCCAGGAGTGCTTGATTGCCCTCCTCTCTACTTTGTTCTCATAGGAGCAGACCCTTCTTTTTGGCCTGAAAATGAACTTCTTAATGGGTTGCTCCCCCCCCCCCCCCCCCAAGCATTTCCCTGTAAATTAAAAAGCTCCAGTCCTTGCAAAAACAAAGCAGAGAGGAGTCTTCAGAACACGAAAAGGAAGCAGCAAGGTCAGTTTGGCTTCCCTCCTGCCCCCAGAAAGGCTTTATTCTGTCTATACAACAGCCCTTAATTTTTCGTGCCATGCTTTTAGGGAAAAATAGCGTTGTATACTCGGAAAAATACAGTAATCCTAGAAGTGTGTACCTCAATGGGCTCCAGTCCTGCATCATCCTTAAAACTGAATTAAAATAGCCTGGAACTGCATGCACTTTTTCACCTAGTCTCGCAATCTATGGTTCTATATCTATCAGGGAGCCCTCCTGAAAGAGCCATCCCTTAAGGAGGTGAAAGGGATGGCTTGCAGGAAAAGGGCCTTTTCAGCAATTGCCCCCAGACTGAGACTCGCCTGGCGCCGATGTTGCTAACATTTCGGCGCCAGGTAAAAACCTTCCTGTTCCAAAAAATTTTTAACTAATGACTGTGGGTCCTGATGCCAATTTTAGTGGTGTTTTTAATGTATCGTATTTATTGCATTTACATGTTTTTATTATTCTAATTTTATTGTATTTTGATGTTTTTATTGTCCATTTTGATTGTGAGCCGCCCAGAGACCTTTGGGTAGTGGGCGGCATACGAGCTATATAAATAAATAAATAAAATAAATAAATATATTTCTGTTAAACCACTGTGTTAACGTCTCCCACATGAACTGCTGGATAGCTCACTGGCTTTGGTCTTTGGCTGTGGAGACAGAGGTAGGGAGTTCGATTCCCTGCTGGGCCTCTTTGATAGGAGCTGGACTTGATGATTCATCGCGACCCTTCCAGTTCTAAGACGCTGAGGGCGACAACTGGGAATTTGCTCTATTTTAATGGTGTGTTCCGTTCCAGCTGACGTGAAGCTGTGCTCTATGTAGACTTTTATGATCTACATAAAACCTGGGCACTTGCACCGCACTGCAAGGCTTCATTGAGGTTCTAAGGCAGGGGTGTCCAAACTTTTTGCAAGAAGGGCCAGATTTGGTGAGGTGAAAATCTGTGGGGGCTGACCATTCAACCTCATTTGGCCCCCGGGCCAGACTTGGGACAAGTCTCTATAACATGCAAGGAGGCAGGGAGGACACTGCAGCAACCGAGCCGGGGGCAGGTAGGCTGGGGCAGGTGGCTGGGTGGTGGTGGACAGAAGCAAGGGAGGGCAGGCAAAAAATAAAACTGCAAGCTGACGTCTCCATCCGGTATGGGGAGGGGCCAGCTGGCGGGGATGCATGACAGGCTGAGCCGGTGAGGAGAAGAGGCTGCGGGCCACTCAAAATTTGTAAATGGGCCACATTTGGCCCCCAGGCCTGACTCTGGACATGCCTGTTCTAAGGCCACCAGTTGTTAATCTGATACTGAATTTTGCAATAGTTGTTGTTCAGTCATGTCCGACTCTTTGTGACCCCATGGACCAGAGCTCGCCAGGCCTTCCTATCTTCCACTGCCTCCCGGAGTTTGCTCAAATCCATATTGGTTGCATCGATGACACCGTCCAACCATCTCATTCTCTGCCATCCCCTTTTCCTTTTGCCTTCCATCTTTCCCAACATCAGGGACTTTTCCAAGGACTCCTCTCTCCTCATGAGGTGGCCAAAGTACATAAGAACATAAGAACATAAGAAGAGCCATGCTGGATCAGGCCAAAGGCCCATCTAGTCCAGCTTCCTGTATCTCACAGCGGCCCCGCCAGATGCGTTTGGGAGCGCATGAGACTAGATGTCTGTCTCCTGATACCACTCCCCTGCATCTGGCCCTTGAAGTACCCTGGTTTAAAGCCTGGAGATTACACATCTCCATCATGGTTTGTAACCCGTCATGGACTTTTCCTCTAGGAATCTGTCCAATCCTCTTTTGAAGGCATCTGGAGCTGAGTACTGGAGCCTCAGCTTCAAAATCTGTCCTTCCAGTGAACATTCGGGGTTGATTTCTTTCAGGATGGATAGGTTTGATCTCCTTTTTAAAAAATGCACCTAAAAGCACCTCCAAGGCCATGTATATACTTCAGCTAGGTTCTTTCACCTGCCATTCTTTCTCTCCTCCCATATTTAGCTCATCTGTTTTGATTGTTCTTTGCACTTAGAAATGTATCTGGATGTTTCTTTTTCTCCTTAGGATTGGACCTATCCGATGAGGCGTGAGATGCAGGTACGTGTGTTTCTCTTTGGGTCCGAGTCAAGTAGGGGTTGATACTTGACTCGGCGGATACTTGGTGCTGTTCGGAGAGTTCAACAAGGGCTGCAGCGTTGTAGGAAATTGCACTTGAACGTTGCTCCCAAGATGTTATCCTGGGATGACGGGACTGACACCCTAGCAAAGAAGGAGGGGGAAATGGCTTGCGGGTGCAATTTAGGGCTACCAAGAATGAGTACCCAGCCTGCTGGCGGGAGAGGCAATGTGTAGCCTGTATAATTGTAACCCCCCCCCAGAGAGTACTTGAAGCGCTATGGGTCGGTGTATAAGTAGAACACTTTTTTTTTTTTGCTTTTCTACAAAAATGGAAACCATGACCTTGAGAGCTCCTGTTTTGGAGGGAAGATGGACCACCTTTGGTCCAGTCTGCTTGGGTTTATACTCCTGCTTGGGTTGGACTCCGTGGCCCTTCCAGTTCCATGAATTTAGGATCCTAAGGCGCTGGCAGACATCCAGACGTTTAATTTGTATGTCTTATCTATCGGGCAACAACCGGAGAACCTGCAGCTTTTGAGGAAGAGGGATGACCAACACATGGCAGAAGGGTTAATTTAACCATCTGGCTGGTGAGCCAGAATTTGGGAGTTTGATTCCCCCACTTGGTCTCCTTGACAGGGGCTGATGATCTCACAGGGTCCCTTCCAGCTCTGCAGGTGACAGTGATGATCAGATTATCCTGCGAAATAATTGGTTGGAATAAGATTTCGCCCCCTCATTGGTCTCCCTGATCTGGCGTCTTGTAAACAAGTTTAAAAGCATTAATCCTTAAGAGCTCACTGTTCATTGCTCATCTCTGTGAGAAACAGGCATTTATCCCTATTATCTACTTTCTTGTGGATTCATAAAGAGGACTTCTCTTGTTTTAGACTAATGAAGTTGGGAGAGGCCCAGTAAGCCATCGGGTCCAACCCTTTGCTCAAGGCAAGGAGGCAAATCAAAGGATATCTGCCAGGTGGTTGTCCAGATTTCTCTTGAACGCCTCCAGTGTTGGAGAACTCGCTACTAGAGATGGGCACGAAACGAAAATATAGTGTTTCGTTTCTTTAGTATTTTCGTTTCATTTAGTTACTTGACGAAATTTCAAAAGAATTTCAGAATGAAACAAAATGCTATATAATGGTTCCCCTGGGTCCTATAGAGCAGTGGTTCTCAACCTATGGGTCCCCAGATGTTCTTGGACTACAACTCCGAGAAATCCTAGCCAGCACAGCTAATGATAAAGGCTTCTGGGAAATGCAGTCCAAGAACATCTGGGGACCCACAGGTTGAGAACCTCTGCTATAGAGGAATCCCAAAATCACAGGGGAGCTTCCTAAAGTTCTTCCCTGTAAGCTCCTGAAATTTGGAGAGGTTTAGGGTTCAGGGGGCTGATTTATTATACTCCAGAGTTGGTGGATCATTCTAATTTAATCAGGAAGAAAACTATTCTTATTGAGTCAGGAAGTCGCTAATTGCTTGCCCTTGTGGGGAGGCTATTAGTGACTTCCTGACTGAATTAGAATGATTTTCTCCTAGGGGGATGCCATTTGGAGTTTAATAACTCAGCCCCCTGAACCATATTTGGGGGGCTTGCAGGAAAGAGCTTGAGGAAGTTCCCCTGCAATTTTGCTTCCTCTAGGACGAATCGTTTTGTTCCTAGAGGAAAAAGGGTTTTTTTCATTTTGTAACAAAACGTGTCCTACCGTTTTGTCACAAAACGAAACGACAAAACAGCATTTTGCTTTTCGTTTCCTGCCCGTCTCTACTCACTACTGTACCGCTCAAGGTTATTGGTTTTGTTGCTATACTGCTCCCAAAATTAAGAAGTTTTTCCTGATATTCTTAGGAGCATAAGAGCTTATGATCTTATGACTGCTAAGGCTGTTAAGGACTCTCTGTAGAAGATCCTGTCAAAATCTTTTGAAAGTTCAGATAAATAATGTCTTCCAAATTGTTGACATAGCTAGATGATGCCCGTGTAATTAATTATACCAGTGTTTGGCATGTAGCACTTGCCATAATTTAATGCTGTACTTTTTGGTGAAGTGAATTTTTATATTCTCTTTGTTTTTGTTTTTCTTTAGGAGATTTTACCTGGCTTGTTCTTGGGCCCATATTCTTCGGCTATGAAAAGTAAGGTAAGTCTTCTCTGTGACTTGTTTTATACTGAACCTAATTTTGTAAATTACAGTGGAACCTTGACTTACGTCATTAATCCGTTCCAGTGGTCTAGACTTTAAGTCAAACATGACTTAAGTCAAACAAACGTTTTCCATAGAAAGTAATGGGAAAGCGGATTAATCCGTTCCAGATGATGAAAAAGACCCCCGAAAACAGCAATTTAACACAAATTTGACTGGGATAGGAGATTATTCCTTCTGGGGATGTAAATGAAATGTCTCTTCAAAGAGAGGAGGAGGCAATGATAGTCCACAAGTTATATGCCTCCACTTTTTAATGTTCATAGCAACAATGTCTAACATTTAAGTTTTACTGATTTTTAACCTGACGTTCCAAGTTCCGAACAACTCTATGCTTACCATTAGAGTCCCACAGCTTTACAGCTCCCCAACTAAAATGCTTCCATTGTGGACCAGACTTCTGCAGCCAGATTTTTTACAAGACTAAGCCGACTGTCTAACCAGCGAGGCCAGCCTGGAGCTCCCGGCCCTTCTGGTGCTCAGAGCTGGCCTCGCCGAAGCCACCGCTGCCGGAGGAGGGGAAGAAGGCAGGAGCAGTTTGGACGCAGCTGCCGCGATGCTGGGTTGTGGCTGCCGCCCAATTCCGGTGCCTTGCGCCGGGGCTCCGAGATGTAAGTCAAAGCCTGCGACTCAAGTCAAACAGGCCCCTTCTTGATGCAAGTCAAATATGATGCAAGTCAAGCAGCATGTAAGTCAAGGTTCCACTGTATAACTGTCCCACCTAGGGAAGCCCTTCAGCACAGGTTTGCTGTGCTCCCTTATTTATTTGGTTTTTAGACATCAAGTCCCACTGAACATTTAAACTAAATATATTGCCTTCGTGAAAAGCGAGCGAGCTAAGTATCCCGCTGTGACGACTGCAATCCTGTGTAACTGATGTTTTTTTTCTGTCATTGTATTTTTTTTAAAGGTCCCCGTTTTGTTGTTGTTTGTTTGTTTGTTTTGCAGCTGCCTATACTTCAGAAGCATGGAATCACCCATGTAATATGCATACGGCAAAATATCGAAGCAAACTTTATTAAACCAAACTTCCAGCAATTATTTAGGTAAGCATATCCCATGGAGCCCTTCTCTGAAAAGACAATGGTGATGTGTTGGATGCAAAACGACTCGTGTGTCATTTGCTACTTTGCATCCCTCGGTGTAATGGATGCTTATTAGCATTTGTGTGTATTTCAGTAGTGGAACATAATTTAGGCTTCCAGGTGTCGTTGTGGGCAGTGCGTTCTGACATGAGATGTTTGAGGGCAGTGATGGTGAACCTTTTAGAGACCGAGTGCGCAAAGTGCGATTCAAAAACCACTAATTTTTCGCAAAGTGTCAATACAGCAATTTAACCTGAATACAAGTGGCTGTGAAGTGGCAGTGTCGGGTGCCCACAAAAAGGGCTCCGAGTGCCACCTTTGAAACCTGCGCCATAGGTTCGCCAACACTGGTTTAGGGAGTGTGCTTTGCCTCTTTTTTATCTTAGGCACTGAGCATCAGAATTAAGAACATAAGAAGAGCCATGCTGGATCAGGCCAAAGGCCCATCTAGGGCCATCTCACAGTGGCCCCACCAGATGTGTCTGGTAGCGCACGAGACTAGATATCTGTCTCCTGACAACACTCCCCTGCATCTGGTCCCTGAAGCACCCCAGTTTTAATACTGGAGATGACAGACATCTCCATCATGGTTTGTCACCTGTGATGGACTTTTCCTCCAGGAATCTGTTCAATCTCCTTTTTGAAGGCATCTAGGCCAGATGCCATCACCACCTCCTGTGGCAGGGAGTTCCACAGACTAACAACGCGCTGGGCAAAAAAATATTTTCTTTTGCCTGTTCTCATTCTCCCAACCCTCAGTTTGAGCGGATGTCCCCTAGTTCTGGTATTTTGTGAGAGGGAGAAGAGCGTCCCTCTATCCACTTGACTCATGCCCTGCGTTATTTTGTACATCTCAGTAATGTATGGAACAGCGGAATTTCACATGAAGGCTCATGGGGTAACTTGCCCACTTGCTGTGTTCAACTTCCGGTTAGATCTTTGATGGCCCAGTTTAAAAAAAAAAACTTGTTCTGTTGCAGTGTATGCAGAGCCTACAATTTAAAGTACAATCCAATTTTCAGCTTCCCCAGCTGGGCATAGGAAGAACCATAAGTACAGCTGTGTTTCATGTAGATCTGCTTCATTCTTTCTAGGAATCCCCGAAACATTTTCCATGTTAGTTGTGCATAACGTGCAGGTTGTTCAGTGCTGGTTGTGCCGTTAACGTGCTTATTTTAATTGTAGGTATTTAGTCTTGGATATTGCAGATAATCCCATTGAAAATATAATAAGATTTTTCCCAATGGTAAGTGTTTTACACGCTTGTGAATTAAATTGTTGCATTGTGGTCGCTTTGAGAGGGCATGGGGCTGGCAGATCAGGCAACCTGTCTCTGAGTGTCTCTGCTAACATTCACTTGTGGTTGTAACCAGTAATAACTGATGGAAACGGCCCTTTATTTTACTGCCCTGTTTTTCATGGCTGAATTACATGATTTCTAATTATAGTATCTTCACAACTAATTAGTTTTCTGAATCAGCTGCTGATTGGTGGCATTGCCCATCGCTAGGAAATACCCGTGCATTGGCTACAGAGATTGCACAAAGGCACCACACTGCCTCTGCACCGTTCCAGTTTGTTTTAAGTGATGTGCGCGAGAAACTTCCCAGTAGATTGTAGCTGTGACACATGTCATGGCATCACCAGGTGGATATCTGTGGGGGCAAGCAGGGCCGGCGCGTCCATTAAGGCGAACTAGGCAGTTGCCTAGGGCGCCAAAATGTACAGGGGGCGCCAAAATGGAGAGGGGGCGCCACCGCCCCCGCTGGCTAGCCTGCTGCCCCCCGCTGCCTCCCGTCTCCCACCCGCACTTCCCCCCTGCCGCCACCTGCCCGCGCCCCCTGCCACCGCCCACCAGCGCCTCCCCCCTGCCGCCGCCCGCCAGCGCCTCCCCCCTGCCGCCGTCGCCTAGCGCCGGCCCTGGGGGCAAGGCACCGCATGTGGTGCTTAGATCCAAATGGGTAATCTGTATATTCCAGTATATTTTCTGGAATAGATTTCATTTGCTTTTGCGGTAGAATCAGCCACATGTGGTTTTGGAACACTCTTTAGTCATGATATCGAACCTGACTTGCTCTGCAGTTTGTTTGCTGAGAGACAGATTCAGTTTAAGAAACTCTTGTACTTGATTTTCACCCCTTTGCATCTTAAAAATGTGCATCAGACGGAGGGTCATCAAGAATTAAATATGTAGGCTTACGGAGAGGATGACATGTTAGTCTGTTTCAACACACATATACACACACAGGCTAAAACAAAATTTTATGGCAACCTTGAGTCTTAACAATTTTTTTACCGTGTGAGTATCTGTGAATTGCAGTCCACTTCTTTAGACACAGATTGTAAACCATGAAAACTCACACTAAAAGAAACCTCTTAGGGCGCTTTTACATGATCCCTAAAATCTGAGGCAAAGGGCTCCCAGATGCGGAGCTTAAAATTGTTTTCCCACCAGCTCCGGAGTCCGGACTTTAAAAAAAATTAAGTACGACCATGCCCACCTAAGCGCGTCCCAGCGCATTTTCCAAGTACCTGGTCTCCGGAGGTGAAAAATGTCTGATGCGGATTGCAAAGCAGTGAGTGCTGGGCTGTCCTCGCCTTCTGTTTGTTTGTTTTTTTGCCCCCCTGCCCCTTTAAGAGACTGGAATGCTTCCCTGGACAGCAGAGTGGAGGTGAGCCTGCATTCTTTTCTCCCTTTTTTCCTCCCTCCCCTCACGCAGACAGGAGCAAGGGAGTGCGGAGGGGTGGAAACACAGCAAGAGGAGCAAACCCCCAAGATCTCTGGTCTGAATTTAAGTTGCCAGCGGATCTTAGGGGGTCGTGTAAAAGCGCCCTTAGTCAAAAAGATCCCACAGTACTTGAGTTTTTGTTTTTCTAATCCAGTCCAGAAACCTGCTTGTATATCAAAGTATAAGAAATAAGGGAAACTCAGATGATTCATTCTGGGGACCCATAGACCACATACTGTATACACAAAATGTCAAAACCCACAAAAAGAAGTTGGCTAGAAGTCTACGTCCACACCAGGGTTTAGGTACCTGGTTGTGGAATCTGCTCTGCTTGGGACTAACGACTTGACCCGTGGCGCAGTGGTTAAATGCCTGTTCTGCAGGTAAAACTGCTCACCACCTGGGGTTCAATCCCAGGTAGCAGGCTCATGGTTCACCCAGCCTTCCATCCTTCTGAGGTCATTAAATGAGTACCCAGACTGATTGGGGGGGGTCATCGTATAGCCTGCATACTGTAATTAAAAACTATAAACCGCTCAGAGACTATTTGAAGTGGTGTGGGGGCGGTATATAAGCAGAACACTTTGCTTTGCTTTTGTGTTTTTAATGTGATAATAAGAAAATGCTATACACACTTGACTAGAAATGGTTTGAAAAATAAGAAGTGTTGGAAACAAATGAAATATAAATATAAAGAAAAATAAACTTTGTGCAGGCCTGGAGTTTTTGCCGCTTTCACTGGATTCTGCGTTGGTGCCTCTGAGACAGTTTGACACCCTGTGAAGTGTCGACAGAGATGTAAAATAAGCTGCCTCTGAGGATTACCATCTTCTTTAAAATACTGTATTTTTCCATCTATAAGATGCCCCCTTTGCATAAGATGACTCCTACTTTTCCAACGCAAAATCACAGTTTCACAACTGCCCAGTTCTCTCCTTGGCTTATCTCTGTGTATAAGACAACCCTCAATGTTTAGTCTAACATTTTTAGACAAAAATACAGTCTTGTATATATATGAAAGAAAATAATGTTGTTTTGGTTGCCCTGTTTTGTGGGTGAACAGGAGTTAACGGGTTAAGAGTTTCATAAGCTAGCTTGCAGCTACCATTATTAGCAAGGCTTGCCATGCCAAGATGTTTATGTCATGGTTTACTCTGCGCATGCTGTAGGCATAAACAGTTCTATTGTTTTACTTATCTCTGGCTAACCAGTGATAGCAGTTAAATGTGGCTTCATAGACACGTATGGACCTGACCTACTTTGTACTCAATAAAATGATTGCCGTGGGGGTGCGCACGGCGTGAGAATTCTATCTTCGTGCACCAGATATCAGTCTGCAGACTTCATTCTTTCTGACCGCACCCTTTGAGGGCTGGTTTCCCTTCACTGTTTTGTTTAACATTGGCTTTTGGGGAAGAATGTTGCCTGTCATCGTATCAGGTCTAGTTTCTGGAGATCAACGTTTTATTAAACGCCTTCATCCAACCCTTCTTTTTTTTTTTTTGGAGCTGAAGGCATTTGAAGCTTCCCATGGTGCATGGGAGGCTACAACACGTGAAGGAACGTCATTTGGTTTTACTAAGGGAAAGACATTTTAGTTTTCCAGAATAGAAATGGAATCTCTCTTTTTCCCCGTCCTCTTTTAGACTAAGGAGTTTATTGATGGGAGTTTACAGACTGGAGGTAGGTGCCTTCAATTCTTTATTTGTTTAGTATATCAGGTATTGATTACAGATACAAAAGTCTGGGCAAATGATACCTGTATTGGACCACCAAAAAAATCCAATAACATCTGAACAAATAGCTTTCTTTTATCTAACTCAGTCTTGAGAAAATTTACCTTTCCAGGTATACCTGTGTATGCAGGTGAAGGGGGGGATCCTTAGTCATAGAATGGGACACTTACCCCCCTTCCTCCTGAATATTGTTTGATCCCTGTTTCATGCAGGTGTGATCACGGTGTGGTTCACTAGGTGGTGTTCATTCATCAGTGACTGAGGGGAAGGGATGGACTGCTGGGCCTTGCAATCCCACCACATCATCAGGGTCATCGGTTCCTCGCCTGTCTCTGCAGAGCAGGATCTCCACAGCCAAGGATGTTTTCTCTTAGCTCAGGCATGTCCAAACTTCGGCCGTCCTGGTGTTTTGGACCGCAACTCCCAGAATTCTAAGTTTAGATTGCCAACGGCAAAGGACTGTGGGAGTTGCGGTCCAAAACATCTGGAGGGCCAACGTTTGGACATGCCTGTAGCTGTTTGACCCCCTGGCATTTGCTTTGCAGCAACCGGTTGGGAACTGCCTGCTAGCACCATCTATCCTGCCTAGATTAGTTTGAGTTGGGTTTGGTGATCACACGGAGGTTGGAGGCCTTGGACTCCATGGGTCCCATAAATGGCTGGTTTGGACTCTTAGCCTTGCCCCGATTGGCCACTTCTGCGGTTGCTTTCCTTTTTCAAAGGGACGCCTCCGGGACGGGGAGGGTCCCCCCATTACCTGAAGGCACCCAAGGTTGGCAATAGGATGGAAATGAAAATTAAACTTGAAAGGCCTTGGGGTGGTCTTGAGGAGTGCAGAATTCCACACACCCCTTGGATTCTTTTGGTCCATGGGTCACCAGATGCCCACCCCTGGACTTGGGGGGTCATTTGGAGACATCAGAGCAAGAGATGGAATCAGAAAGATAGTCAGCCTAGAATACAGCCTGCCCTTGAGTTGTGCTCCAGCAGTTGACATTTGTTTCACTGCTGTTTTTACTTCTGATCGTGGCAGTGGCAATGGCTTAAAACAGTGGTTCTCTACATAAGAACCTAAGAAGAGCCATGCTGGATCAGGCCAACGGCCCATCTAGTCCAGCTTCCTGTATCTCACAGTGGCCTCCACCAGATGTGTCTGGGAGAGCATGAGACTAGATATCTTCTCCTGATACCTGTGGGTCCCCAGATGTTCCTGGACTGCAGCTCCCAGAAATCCTGGCCAGCTCAGGTAGTGATGAAGACTTCTGGGAGTTGCAGTCCAGGAACATCTGGGGACCCACACATTGAGAACCACTGTCTTAAAAAGTTGATACATTAGTCTTTGGATTACATTCCTTTATTTAATGTGTTCCAATGAAAGATGCCTATGTCCTACCTTTCGACCAAACGATCCTCGGAACAGCTTGCAGGTAGTTGTAATAACGTCCAAAGAGGGTGCAGGTGTGCCCACACGAAGACACGCACAGCAGGGACCCACACCACCCTACCTCCTTGGGTTCCTAAGTCGGAGAGGGCTTCCCCTTCAGCTCTGCGTTCTAAGAGCCCCTGGCATGCGGGCTCCCGAGCGTTTTCTCTTGCACCTGCCCTTTCGTTAGCCATGGGGAGCCGATGGGAGGCAGGAAATTTGCAGCCTCAGTATTTGCAACCTCCTTGTGGATCTTGGCAGGGACGACATGGCATGATAGAAAGGAAAGCATAATTTGAAGAAACTCTGTGTGCCGGTGTAAAATAACTTTCTTCATTCCCAGGGAAAGTTCTTGTCCATGGGAACGCTGGGATTTCTCGCAGGTAACCACGCTCACACTTTTTTCAAACATTCGTTAGGCGTGGGAAACATATCTTACCTCCTCTGTTTGTCTTCCTTTCAGCGCTGCCTTAGTTATTGCGTACATTATGGAAACCTTTGGCGTGAAGTACAGGTGAGCAGAGCCGCCCGTTTGGCCCTTCCTTCTCTTTTGGAGGGGAGGGGTTTGGCTCACTTGGGGAGCGCCGACCTCGCTCCGGGAAGGTTGCAGGTTCAATCCCTGGGGAATTCTGCCCTGCTAAAAGTAGGCAGCAACCTGCCTGCGTGTAAAGACCTTGTGTGTTTTTCTAATGTGAAATGTTTGGTAGCCCACTGATGGGTTCCCTGGTGTAACGGCTATGTTTCTTCTTTAAAAAATGACAACTAGGGATGGGCATTTCATTTCGGAACCAGTAGGTTACGAAATGGACCACGTGAGCCCAGGTGATCCTCGGAACCGGTTGATACACGCAGATCCAATTGCTTTACCTTTCTCTGTCTCACGCAGGCTTAAAATCCAACGAGGAAGCGCGCTGCGACGTCATCTGTGCTAGATCTGTGGCGCTGACAAATCAGGAGCTGTGCAGGTACAGGCATCATCCCGCCTCCCTCTCTGATTGGCCAGCAGCACGAAGCAGGAAAGATGACGTTGCAGCGTGCTTCCTCGTTGGATTTTAACCCTGTGTGAGACAAAGAAAGGTAAAGCAATTGGATCAGCGTGTATCAGCCGTTCCGAGGACCACCTGGGCTTGCATGGTTCATTTTGTAACCTACTGGTTCTGAAACGAAATGCCTATCCCTAATGACAACACATAAGCCCACCGCTGCTTAGACTAGAAACCAGCTGGTTCTTGTTAAATTCCAGGGATAACAAACAGAAACAGCTGCAAAAAGTACGCAAGATAGAAAGAAAACAGGAGCATGCGTTGGTATCTAGTCCTAAAATGTCTCAGTATTGTGTCACTTCAGTACCTTTTGAGCTAGACATAGCATTAGCTGTATTTACTAGAAGCAGGCTGGCACACTAGAAAATAGAGTGTAATACTAGACTGTGTTGGGGATAAAGATAAGTCTTTGCAGCTGTTGCCTTGTCATGGAACCAATTATTATTATTTTTTTCTGTACTGTATTTTGTTGCATGCTATTCCTTGTTAACCCCCCTGAGTTCCCATCTGGGAAAATCTGGTGGTATATAAATACAAAAATAAATACATAAATATAAATAATGCCAGGCCAGACTTGTCCACAAAAGTTCACATTAAAATATAATAGTTAATCTTGAAGGTGCTGCCATGCATTGCTTTTTTAACCTTTTTGGTTTAGTTTTGTTTCTCTGGATATTTGCCTGATATGCTAACACAGGCTGACACGGCTGCCTCTTCTGAAACCACAACTAGAGCTTATAGTTGTCTGACAGGTTATTAGAAACCGGTTATCATAGACCCGGAGATCTGGAGGCAGGATTGAATCCAGGAATCACTTTAATGACCTCTAGGACAGGCATGCCCAAACTTCGGCCCTCCTGATGTTTTGGACCACAACTCCCAGAATTCTAAGCTTAGATTGCCAAATGGCAAAGGACTGTGGGAGTTGCGGTCCAAAACATCTGGAGGGCTGACATTTGGGCATGCCTGCCTAGGAGAAGCAAGAATCTAGTGTGCATAGGGTGGCTGTCCCCTCTCCGGGAATCTTCTCCCTGTCCCTAAGCTGTACAACGTTAATGGCCAAGAACGCTCCTAATAAAGTGGATAAAACATTCTGCTCGGCCCTTAGATCCAGATTCAGATGTTGCCTGTATCATAGGATCGTCGTACCTTCAGTCTCATACTTATATTTGGAGCAAGAGTATCATAGGATAGTTGTGGGGGAGATGATGTTCATTGTTGCTCTTGGTAAATTACGTGGTACTTCACGGGTTTGAGGTTTTTATTGGCCTTTTCACTGATAAAACACTTGACCCTGTCAGATGCTTTCACTGATGTGTGCCCTGTTCGGTGCTTAGCGCATTTAATCACAGAATTCCATTTGGCATTTTCTGCTCACAAGTCATTGCTGTATTACACTTTTGGGCCTCTTCCCCAAGTTGCAGCAGCCTCTTCTTACATTGACAGTGGCTATTACCTGGCTGGGGTGTGTGTTGACAGCTGTTTTGTATCATTTGGAAGGGGGATAATGCAAATATAATTGAAAACATTGAATGAGTCAGAAGCTAAATCTAGACGAACGCTAATTAAATATGACAAAGCTGGACCTTCTTTTCCCTTTAGGGATGCCTTCACATATGTGCAAGAAAGAAGGTTTTGTATTAATCCCAATGCTGGATTTGTTCACCAACTTCAGGTAAGAACTTTCTTCCCATTGGTATTACTGAAGGTCTGAGCAAATAAATGAAACGTATTGCAGTAACACCCCCCCATGATGATTGAAAATCCGCGGGATATGCAGATTCAGGTCGGGTGGGGCCTGGGGGGGGCAGTGCACAAAGTTTAAAATGCCTTAAAGCAATGGAACCAAGCGCTTGGCTCCGTTGCTTAAAGGCATTTTAAACATTTGAGCAGCCCATGCAAATGGCGGTGGTGGATGTTGCATGGACTTTTAGGACACCCCCCCCCCGGGCACGGGGAGCAGCGTGTGATGCCAGGGCTCCAGTTCATTGGCGCTGGGGTGGGGGAGAAAAACCTTTATTTCCCCACCCCAGCATCAATCAGCTGGAGCCCGGGGCATGGGGAAGGGGAAAAAAGTTTTTAAAAGCCCAGGCTTTTTATGAACCGCGAAAAGGGCGGGGGTCCACTGTAGTATTTCCTGTGACTTGAAAAAATATAATTAGAAACTAAGTTTTTCAAATAGTAGCCCTGTTGCTTAGTACATGGTGTTAGAGTAGGTCGATTGAATCCATGGGAAATTGGTGAGCTCCCGTTATTTAAATGGGTCTCCTCTAACTGCAGCTTGCTTCACAGTAAGGCACCATTAAAGGAAGCCTGTTTTAAATGAGCCTGGAGTAGGAACTGGCAAACCACTCCAGTATTCCTGCCAAGAAAACTCCATGGACGTGGAGTCACGAAGGGTCGGTCCCGACTGTAACAACACAACACACACACGTTTTAAATGAGGGAAACCTATGGAGGAGCTGAGTTATTAAATCCCCCATAGATTCAGTGGGTCTGCCCTAGTGCAGTTTACTAGTGTACGCCACAGGATTCCATCAGATGGCTCAGGGTGCTAATTTGGTATTCAGCCATCCTTGAGACTTAAAACAATGGAGTATGTGAGTAATTTTTGGCTGAAGAGCAGACATGAGATAGTAGAGCAGAAGTGTTGAAGAAGTTTTTTTCCCAGCGTAGAAAAACCATAGAATCCTAGAGTTGGAAGAGACCTCAAGGGCCATCCAGTCCAACCCCTTGCCATACGGGAACCCCCATCACAGGACTCCCCACAGATGGCCATCCAGCCTCTGCTCAAAAGCCTCCAAAGAAGGAGACTCCACCACCCTCCTTTGGGGCAGCATCTTCCACTGTGGAACAGCTCTAACTATCATGAAATTCTTCCTATAACGTTCAAATGGAATCTCTTTCCCTGTACTTTGAAACCATTGCCCTGAGTCTTAGTCTCTGAAGCCATGGAAAACAAACCTGTTCCCTCTTCAATATGACATCCTTTCAAATATTTAAACATAGCTATGATATCGTTCTCCTAGCATAAATAAAGATGCACTGAAGCAAAACTCACCATCCCCAAAGGTATATTTACAGTAGGTCAGTCCAACAGCACAACAAAGTAACAAAGCGATTCTCCCAAAATCATTACATGCGGCTCTTTAATATATACAAGCCTCAGCCAATCACAAAGCATTACATCATTACCCTAACCCTGATACACGTGTTAGCAATGCTTCTTTGTTAATGGGTTATCCACAGTTACTCAGCCCTTTACACGCACATGTTCTGCATGGCTGCTGATTGACACAAGCCTTGTTTTGTTTCAGCTTGTAAATTATACCTTGACAAGAAGTCTAGGATAGTGTAAAAATAAAGAGCCTTCAAGATTGCTTGACCTTTCGCTCATGTGTCTTAAGGTCCTTGTTTCTGTTTCTGTGGGTCTAGTTAATCTGATTTATTTTTTAGGAATACGAAGCCATCTATCTCGCAAAATTAACTATCCAGATGATGTCACCTCGGCAGCTGGAACGATCACTCGCTGTTACTACAGGTGAACAGATTTGTTGCTTACATCTAATAGCTAGGTATTTTGCTCCATCAAGAAAACATTTTATATTTAAATATAAATATAATAAATAAATAAAATATAATGGCCTCTCTCTCTCTCTCTCTCTCTCTCTCTCTCTCTCTCTCTCTCTCTCTCTCTCTCATACACACACATACAGATGGTTTTAGGAGGAACGCACTTTCTTCACATCTTTTAAAAAATAAACAAGACATAGGAGAAAACTTACTCCTGCCATGTACTCATATGTGGTAATCAGTTCCAGGGTACAAAAAGGAGTCAGAAAAAACTACCGTAGGACCCTGGTATCTGCTTGGGATTGCTTCCAGGCCTTCCCGTGGATCATGAAAACCATGGATAAGAGAGAACGCCTGCCCACCCACCTCCAAACTGCTGTTTCCCGTCAGTAGCTTACCTTATGACTGCTGTTTTGAGACAGTAGCTTGCTTTGTGGCTGCTGAATTATTTAATTTTTTTCCTCTGCCAATCGTGGATAACTGAATCAGTGGATAATGAGTCAGTGGATACTGGGGTCCTACTGAGAAAGCCAAAGGAAAGTAAATTGTACTGTTTATGTACTGCCCCATATTCCTTAAGACAGTCTCTGGGCAGTTTACAGTTGAGCTATGCAGGGTACATATTTCACGTACACACGCAGGCAGGCAGGCAGGCAGACACACGCTGGGTATTCAGTTTACCCCTTGGAAGGATGGAAGGTCAATTATACCTTAAACTGGCTCCATGAGATTGAACTAGGGTCATGAGCAAAGTCTGGGCTGTAGTACTGACAACGTGAACTACATTAGGAGCTAGTTCATATTGAATTGAATTCTTCTGCGCTTTGGTGACGCTTCTGAAGTGCCGAGATTATGTTCCTAAGAATAGGTGAAACCGTAGAACTGTACGGCAGCAAGATTCCTAAGGGTCCCCCAATCTTTTCTCCTGCTAAAACCAGCCTGAGTGCAAAACCCAAGTGCCTTCCACGGTAATTTAAAAATGTTTAACTATTGTTGCATATTTGAAACACGTTTCCTTTTCTAGATAAATAAACCCTGTGGCTTCCCCCCCCCCCCAAAAAAAACTGTCCTTGTAAATGGACTTTTCAGTGGAATTTTTACTACAGTAGTTGAAGCGAAAATGGAAGCGTTTTGAAGAATCGGCCCTGGTTCAGTCGAAACCATGGTTCTTCAGAAAGGCTTCCCACCTTTTCTGCCACCTTCACCAGTTTCTCCAACTACCTCGCCTGTTTTTCAGGAAGTCTAAAGCGCAGTCATGATGAGGAGGAAGAAATCTCCAGTATACAACCCACGGCTCAGAACGGTTGACACAAGAACACCGTGGATATCGATATTGGGGGAACAGTCCAACTTCTTTATGCAAACCTTGCCCCTCCAGTAGCATACCAGACACCATTTTAAATGTATTGGATCCATTGACTGACTTAGATGGCACTGATTGTTTTACTCCATTTTTTTACACTTTATAGTTTTATCCTAAACCAAGACTTTGGACTTGCAAAGAGGTATTATTGCAATAATGCACTTTTCGTACTTGAAATTTCTTTATTTGTATTGATAAAAAGTTATTACTTAAGCAAAATGCAAGTTTTTTGGGGGGGTTATTTGTTTATAAAGTTTTCTGTAATTTATAACAAGAGACTTTAGTAAAAAAGAAAAAAAAAGAAAAAAAGGGAATTAAAAAAACACTTAAAATTCTACGGTGGGTTGTGTTTGTTTCGTTTTCAAAGTGCAGTCTTTAGGGAAGGGGAAAGAAGCGTTGGTGAAGGTCAAGATACGTTGCTTGTACCATCATGAAGTAAAACGAGGTTCTGTGTCACCGGTGTATTAGCACTGCAGAAAGTTCTGATTGGCTCAAATTGGTTGTTTGTGAGTAAAGTTTGCTTAGCTTGCTGCATCATCATCAAAAGACCTTTATTGGCATTAAAACAACAGACAAGTTGATATTACAGTTCAAAGAAAAACCGAAACAAACAGCTAATAGTTCTGATATAAACAACTAATAGTGAAAACAGAAGAGGGAGGAGAGGAGAACCTAGGCCCCGAGTTGCTAAAATTCTGGAAGCAAGAGTTGCCACCTCCTCCGGAATGAAGGTGACATGTGTAGAGAGAAGAAACTTAAGTCTAGTTGAGTCTTCCCACCCCTGCATCCTGCCAAGGACTGAGGACAGATGTTTCTTACGGAGTGTATCATGAAGTGGGCAATAGAAAAAAATATGTTCAAGTGTTTCTACACAGTTGGTTTGACATGGACAGATCCTCTGAGAATAGGGGATTCCACCAAACCTGCCTGCCAACAAAGCAGATGGAAAAGAGTTGCATCTAGTAAGGTCTATGAGCCTCTGGGCAACTCAGGTGGGTGAGAAAAAAGGCTGGCTTCCCAGGGCAAACTGGGATGTTAAATTCAAAGGGAGAGCATATGGTGTTGGCTTCACTGCACAGTTCTTGCCATTCAATGTCCAGTAGCCTAGCTTTAATAGTCTTATAGGGCTTCAGATTGCCTGAGCATACCGAGCTGCGCAATGTCCAATCCCACTGTTTTAATTGTAGTAAATACGTCGGAAATCTCTACCGGGAGATGGGGGTCTAGCAAGAGTTGATATAGTAAGCGAGATTGGACTGGGTTGTAAAAGATTCCAGCTTGCTGCAAGGAAATTGATGCCTGCCAGGGCACATCTCCGTTCTGCATCTAGCATGTGATCAGAATGCACCCTAGCACCTTGTGTTGTCAACCACTGACGGTTATGTAAACAGTGCTAGGATTCTGGCCGTTTCTTTCCAAAAACAGCGGTTGCCCTTCCTGCTCTGCTTCCCTCTTCCTGTTAAAGCCAGCAATCCTTCATAAGATAAGTTCTTCTTTGAGATGTCTGTGTGTTCACACTGAGGGTTCTACTGCGCCTGCGCAGTGGCCACCGGCATATATCAAGCTTCTGGCCGTTAGGACCTCCCCTTCTCTCTGCGCATGCTCCTCCTTTCCCACGCTAGCGTGCTCAGTTCCATTTTTTCCGCCGCTGTGGTCGGTCACCGATCTAACAGCTCCTGTGGAAAAAGGAAATATTCAACCTTTAGAGAATTACTCTTCATCCGATTCCTTCGGGAATCATTCCTAACCCCTTTAGGGGTTTTTCCTTTCCTCCTTCTTTCTACAGCGATGGTTGGTGAGTCTCCGCCCACTCCCCTCGACCCGGGCGCCATTTTATGGCCTCCGGAGCCCCTTTCAAGAGGCGCTCCAATTGCACAAACAAGATCCCCCTCAAGGACGGCCACAGTTTGTGCCTTTACTGCCTCGGAGAGGGGCACCAAACTAATCAGTGCGCCCACTGTAAAAAGTTAACCAGGGCAGCGCTCAAGCACCGCCAGGGACGTCTTCGTGCTTACCTCTAGGAACAATCCCTTGCCCCCATGGAATCCCAATTGGGGAACACCAACACCTCTCCGAGCACGAGCCGCCCCCTGAATACAAAGGCCTCTCCATTATCTCCCCAGAATCCGCCCCCCCAAAGGACAAAGCAAAGTCCAAAAAGGCGACGGCCCCCTCCCGTAAGGACCGCCACGAGGACTCTAAATCTACGGCTCTTTCCACCAGCCCAGCTCTTTCAACTTCTGCGGCTATTGCCGCCGCATTGGGGCACCATGCAGAGGAAGATCTCCCCCCTGCACAAATGCCGGTTCTTTCGCCTCGGTCCACCCATTCCTCTAACTGGGGAGAGGACTCTCATGACCAGTCAGCAACGGCTGAGTCTTTGGGTAGCTCTGGGCGTTCTAAATGCGCCATGACCGAGGCCAAGGTGGACCGCTCGACTCACCAACCCAAATCTTCAAAGTCTGCTTTCGACGTCAACGGGGCCTCCGACGCCGACGAACCTGTCAACGTCCCCCTCAAACTGCCTGCTAAGGACAAGAGAGTCCGCCTTCAATACGTCGAGGACCATAGATCCCCAACGCCTCAACTTCGTCGACGCCGTACCAGCCGCTCGACGTCGCCAACATCCCCACCACGACGCCGACAGCGGACTGATGACGGATCTTATCAGGATGAAGCACGAGAACGCCACCGTGTCCCTGACCTTCCCCGGCATCAGGCTCAGAGAGATGAATGGTCTCCATCCCCTCGACGTCGGGACGACAGATATTCCACCAAAACACGAGATGTTCAAGACGTCGATGGCCCCCCACGGCGCCAATGTTGCCACCATACTAGCCGCTCTCCAACTCCTCGCGGCCATACTCGATCGCCGTCTCCTCCTCCGCGACGTCGGGACTCTCCGCCCCGACGCCGAGACTCTCCACCCGACGTCGTGACTCCCCGACCCGACGCCGAGACTCTCCTCAAAGGCAAGGAGACTCGCCTCCTCGACGCCGAGACTCTCCCCAACACAGAGACTCCCCTCGACGCCGAGAATCGCCTCGATGCTGAGAATCACCTCTTCTGCGCCGTGACCCCCCAGCGCCTCGGCGTGATCCGGACATTCACCACCCTGCCACTTCTTCCCGTGGACGCACAAGGGACTGTGGTCATGCGCTGGCGTCAACTGATTTACCTCACATTGAATCCCCCAACGCCGATACTCTGCCCCCGCCAAAAAAGGGCTACAAATATATTCAGGTCCCTGTTTCCACTACTAGCGACCAGGAGCCATCCCACACTTCCCGTCGTCGTTCGCCTGCGCCTCGTTCTCCACCTAAGCGGCAGCGCACCATTCACGACACCGAACAAGTCTCCACCATCGACCACAGGGGACGCCACTCGGACTCCCCCACCTCGATGGATGAAGCATTGCCTGACCCTTCTGACTATGAGGAAGAAGAATGCTCCTGCTGTTCGGACTCCTCCCATGCTGACTTGCCCACTCCGAAATCTGATGTGGCTGATACGCAACCACCCTCACCAGCGGAGGATATGAAACTTTACTCTCAGGCAATTCACAAAATTGCAAAAGTCATGGACCTCCAGCTTCAGCAAGACGAGGAAGCAGAATCCTGTAGGTTCTTTGGACATCTAAACAGAAACCAGGCGCCTCCTCTCCGACTGGTGTTTATACCTTCTCTCCTCAAACGCATCAAAGAACCGTGGGCGACACCCTCTTCCATCCCTCTTATGTCACGGAGAGTTGATAACATGTATAGAACACACGGCGAGGGCACCGCATTCCTCGACAAACATCCTCTTCCCAACTCTGTAATTGTCGATGCGGTCCAAGGGGAAGTCTGCTGCTGCCCCTAGTAACAAGGAAGGGCGTAAACTCGACCTCATTGGCCGACGCCACTACTCCCTCGCCTCTTTTTCCCTTCGTTCCTCCAATTACCTCTGCGTAATGGAAGCTTACACTAGGCACCTACTCACGGAGATCCTGCCTGTGATAAACACCTTACCCGAAGACCAGAAGGCCAAACTACTCGCCTTCCATTCGGAAATTATGTCCCTTGTGGACTATGAGACTGTCGCGGCCAGAAACATTGCAGACGCAGCTTCCAAACAGTTAGTTACCTCGATCCATCTTCGCAGACATGCTTGGCTCAGGACCACAAACATTACGGACGACGCCCGCAACAGAATCGAAGACTCCCCTTTCGATGGGGAAGGGCTGTTTGCTTCCACCACTGACCAGGGGATAGATAACCTCATCAAGATGAGAAAGAATGCCAAATCTATCTCCAACCCTCAATACCATTCTCATCAGCCTTACCGGAGACAGCAGTCGTCCTGGCAACGCACTACCCAGGGCTCAGGACAGAGGCAACATCCTAGACCTCGCTCTTCTTACAACTCATCATCCTACAAGCCCCAACCTCAGAAGCAATGCCCTCAGCAACCAAGTAGGCATTTCGAACGCAAGGGCAAACAGAACCTTTGACAGCCCACTCCCGCCTTGCCCGCATCCTCCAGACGTCAGACTGCAACCCTTTCTTCACAGATGGCGTCAGATCACTTCAGATTCCTGGGTCCTCACCATTATCGAATTGGGGTACGCGATAGAGTTTCACTCCATCCCCCCTTTGGGACAAGTAATAACCACTGCACCAACTCCACCTCTGCAGGAGGAAGTCAATGCTCTCCTCAACAAGCAAGCCATCAAACTTGTCACCGCCACAGACACCTTCGGCTTCTATTCCAAATACTTTACTGTCCCAAAAAAGGACGGGGGATTGCGCCCCATTCTAGACCTAAGGGATCGCAACACGTTCATCACGTACACCAAATTCAGGATGACCACCTTAGATAATATTCTTCCGCTTCTTCATATCGGAGACTGGTTTGCAGTCGTCAACCTCCAGGATGCCTACTTTCATCTCACTATCCGCAAGGCGTACAGAAAATACCTGAGATTCAAAATCGGACGTCACACCTATCAGTTCAAGGCCCTACCATTCGGCCTTTCAACAGCCCCAAGAGTGTTCACGAAATGCCTCGCTCCAGTCGCCGCCTTTCTGCGCCTACAGGGGGTGAAAGTATTCCCTTACCTAGACGACTGGCTGGTGGTCTCACCCTCCAGAGAATAAGCCACTCGAGACATTGCATTCACCGTACACACTCTCACCTCCTTGGGCTTCAACATCAATGACAGCAAATCCTCGCTCCGTCCCCAAAAAATAGTCAGTTACATCGGAGCAGTGCTGGACTCCATCCAGGGGAAGGCCTTCCTCCCAGAGGAACGCAAACTCAAGATCCAGCGGGCTGTGCAGTCCCTCAACCCGAACCTGCAACCCCAGCCAGACGGATCCAACACCTACTCGGCCTAATGGCCTCCACGACGTCCATACTCACTCACGCCCGTCTCCGGCTCCGTCCAATTCAGTCGTGCTTCCTCAGACAATTCGACCCTCTGCACGACCCACCCACCAAAAACATCACTATCCCCCCCCCCGAGGTTCATCGCAGTCTTCGATGGTGGCAGACACCAACTCACCTCAACGAGGGACGTCTCTTCACACCACGTCCAATCTTCAAGACGATCACTACAGATGCGAGCCTCACGGGCTGGGGAGCTCACTGCGACCATCTCCACAGTTATGGCACCTGGAACAGCAAGGAAAGAACGATGCACATAAACTTCATAGAACTTCTAGGAATCTTCAAAGCACTGTGGTCCTTCGAACCCCTGCTGCTCCACCAGACCATTCAAATAACAACGGACAACACCACAGTGCTTTGGTATATAAACAAACAAGGAGGGACTCATTCCAGAAGCCTCCTTCTCCTAACCATTCGCCTGTGGAACTGGTGTGCCATCAGGAATATCTTCCTGGTGGCAATCCACATATCGTCGGAGAACAACCAACAAGCGGATCGGCTCAGCCGACTCGCCACGAACACCCACGAATGGAATCTCCTCGACGAAGTCTACGAGAGGCTCTGCATCGACCTGTTCGCCACACCGGACAATGCCAAATGCCCTCTTTATTGCACCAGGGCCGGACTGAGCTCCCTGGGGGACGCCTTTGCCATCAAGTGGCACCCGTCTCTTCTCTACGCCTACCCGCCAATTCCACTAATTCAGAAGACCGTGGTCAAAGCCCACATGGACTCAGCCAACATGATCCTCATAACACCTTTTTGGCCCCGCCAACCCTGGTTTGCCACACTCTGAGTGATGGCGATCGACTTCCGCCACCTACCGGAATGCCCAGACCTCATCTCTCAGAGCAACGGGTCTATTCTCCATCCAGACCTCCACTCTCTCCACCTCACGGCCTGGAGAATCATCTTACACTAGAACACATCATGACCAATATACGGAGGCCGTCTACAACGACCCTCTACTCCTATAAGTGGAAAGCCTTCCTCCACTTCTCAAGGAGCAATAACCTACCCTCCTCACCTACCGACATTGACACTGTTCTCCAATTCCTACTCCACCTCTCCAATAGAGGACTCTATTTCTACTTTGAGAGTTTACGTTGCTGCCATCGTTGCACATCAGCCGCCACTGTCTGATGCGGCTAAGCTATTCCAACATCAGGATCTTAAACGCTTCCTCAGAGGCCTACGGAACGTCCGTCCTTCTTCCAGGCCTCTTGTTCCTCAGTGGTCTCTCACACTTGTCTTACGGACCCTCACTAAGCCACCCTTCGAGCCTCTAGCCTCGGTGCCTCTATATATCCTTTCACTGAAGACATCGTTCCTGGTGGCTATCACTTCTGCGAGGCGCGCATCAGAACTTGCCGCCCTCCGAATTGACCTGCCATTCCTCCAATTTCATCCCATGAAAGTTACCCTCTTTCCGGACATTTCCTTCCTCCCGAAGGTCGCTTCCGAGTTTCATCTCAGCCAACCTCTGGTGCTACCCACCTTCTTCCCCTTACCATCCTCGGACATAGAGAAATCTCTCCACACCCTAGATGTTAGGAGAGCTCTTTTGTACTATCTGTCCAGGACTAAAGACATCAGGAAGTCTAACAGACTTTTCATCCGCCCATCTAATCCTCGAGCGGGCGTTCCTGTTTGCTCCCAAACCATCTCCAAATGGATCTCCTCCACTATTCCCCATGGCGTACGAATCGGCCTCGACGCCATTACCGTCTGTGCCGAAGGGACACTCTACCAGGGCCGTTGCCTCCTCAACGGCCTTTTTGAGGGGAGTAGCCATAGGCGACATCTGCAAGGCGGCTACCTGGTCCAATCCATCCACGTTTATCTCCCACTATCGTCTGGACACTAGGGCCAGGTCTGATGCCGTCTTTGGACGGGCCATTCTCTCTGCTTCCTTATAGTGATGGCCCTCCACCGGTAAGTGAGCTGGCTACTCACCCTCAGTGTGAACACACAGACGTCTCGAAGAAGAAATGGAAGTTACCTACCTGTAACTGTAGTTCTTTGAGATCACGTCTGTGTATTCACACGTCCCACCCTCCTCCCCTCTATCCGTCACTTTCTCTTTTTTGTCTTTCAGCGGCGGATAGCTGGGGAACTGAGCACGCTAGCGCGGGAAAGGAGGAGCATGCGCAGAGAGAAGGGGAGGTCCTAACGGCCAGAAGCTTGATACATGCCGGTGGCCACTGCGCTGGCACAATAGAACCCTCAGTGTGAATACACAGACGTGATCTCGAAGAACTACAGTTACAGGTAGGTAATTTCCATTTTTTGGGGGCTACGATCATAAGAACATAAGAAGAGCCCTGCTGGATCAGGCCAAAGGCCCATCTAGTCCAGCTTCCTGCATCTCCCAGTGGCCCCACCAGATGCGTCTGGGAGCGCACGAGACTAGATATCTGTCTCCTGATCCCACTCCCCTGCATCTGGCCCTTGAAGTGTCCCGGTTTTAAGCCTGTAGATTACACATCTCCATCATGGTTTGTCACCTGTGATGGACCATCATGGTTTGTCACCTGTGATGGACCGTCATGGTTTGTCACCTGTGATGGACGTTACCTCGAGGAATCTGTCCAATCCCCTTTTGAAGGTCTCCAGGCCAGATGCCATCACCACCTCCTGAGACGGAGTTCCACAGACTAACACCAAGCTGGGTAAAAAAAAAATTCTTTTGTCCTCAATCTCCCAGCCCTCAATTTGAGTGGATGTCCCCTGGTTCTGGTATTTTGTGAGAGGGAGAAGAGCGTCCCTCTTTCCACTTGACTCATGCCCTGCAATGTTTTGTACGTCTCAATCCTATCACCCCTCAGGTGCCTTTTTTCCAGACTAAAGAGCACCAAATGTTTTAGCCTTTCCCCATAAGGGAGGTGCCCCAGCCCAGTAATCATTTTAGTCGCTCTCTTCTGCACCTTTTCCAGTCCCACTATGTCTTTTTTGAGATGTGGTGACCAGAATTGTACACGATACTCCAGGTGCGACCTTACTATCGTTTTATACAATGGCATTGTAACGTTGGCTGTTTTATTTGAGTACTGTACCCAGCATGTCTCTGATCCCCAGGAATGCCTGCGACAGACAGATGCTGGTCCTTGGCATGGAACAGCTGATTGTAGCCCCACCAACCACATCCTGTTTCCAGTTTAAGAGTTCTTGAATTTTCAGTCCTAGTAATCATTCCCTAGAGACTTGACAGGACTCCTCTCTTGCCTGCCTGCTGAGTGGTCAACACAGGATAAGGAAGGTAGGGTTGGGTCCTGATCCAAAGCCAATGTTCATGCAACAAGAATGGAGGGCAGTGGTGTTTTTTGTGTGTGTGCGTCCCTAAAACCCTGTTAGTTACTCATTGGTGATTCTTGAATCCTGCTCTTTCTTCAACCCCGTGGGAATGAGCCTCAGGAACTCCCCCTCCAGTTCCTAATGAAGCTTCTACACATTGCTGATCTGGAAGTTGAGTCATGGCAACTGGCCTCCTTTTCTTGAGAAACTGAAATGTTTTGCTGCTCATCCAAACAGCTTTTTCAGTCTGAGGAAAGTTAGTGGCGAGTCCTCCAGTTTATAGTTTTGCCTTGATTTCACATCACCGTGGTCTGAAGAGGCTCATAAATTGGACAAACGCCTGAAGAGGCTCGTTAGGTGGACAATAGCCTGAATAGGTTCATGGGTGGACCATGATAGGCTCATTAGGTGGACAATGGCCTGGGGCAGTGGTTCTCAATGTGTGGGTCTCCAGATGTTCCTGGACTGCAACTCCCAGAAGCCTCCACCACTCACTGTGCTGAAAGGGATTTCTGGGAGTTGCAGTCCAGGAACATCTGGGGACCCACAGGTTGAGAACCGCTGGCCTAGGGTGTGTGAAAGTCTCACCTATGCACCTTTCTCAACACCCATTAAGTATGGGTTGTTAGCTATGGCCTTGCTGGTGGAGGTGTGAATTGCTTTTAATAATAATAATACCTTTATTGTCAATGTACAACATGTGCACAATGAAATTAGCTTCTGATTTGTTTGGGGATTGATGAAAGGGCAGCTTGATAAGTAGCAGACAGATTGTACCTGAGGCCCCCACCTCTGTTGAGAGAGGTTTTCAATATACACACGAATAGCTTCCCTGACCCCTCTCTCAAACTACCCTGTTTCCCTGAAAATAAGACCTCCCCCAAAAATAAGCCCTAGCAGGATTTCTATGCATTTGTTAAATATAAGGCCTACCCTGATAATAAAACCTAGTGATGGGTGTGGCTATGATTGTGTGCAGGGCTGACATTCATGCATATTATCCTTAATAAAAGTAAGACATCCCCTGAAAATAAGCCCTAGTGTGTCTTCTTGAGAAAAAATAAATATAAGACAGTGTCTTATTTTCGGGGAAACACGGTACCTCTCTTCTCTGTCTACTACATCTTCATCTTTGAATAAGTGCCCTTTGGCCTTCAAGTGGAGGTGTACTGCTGATTCTGGTCCTGAGCTATTGCTCCTCCTGTGTTGGGCCATCCTTCTGTTTAATGGCTATTTAGTTTCACACTCCTCACTGCACTGGACTGTGAAATCAAGGTGAACTATAAAAATGGAGGACTCGCCACCAGCTTTCCTCAGCCTGATGAAGCTGCTTGGATGAGCAGCGAAACATTTTCAGTCTCTCAATAAATAAAGTCCAGTTGCCATGACTCAACTTCCAGATAAACTCACCTGGATGACTGAGAATCTTCACAGAAATATACATTGCTGCTTCAGAAATGTCCTGCAGTATTTTCTTCTTTTTTTACCTCACTTTGCAAGCAGAACAGAGCTAGGGTGGAAAGTGCAAAGGGTGAGGTGCCAGTATCTTCCAATTCAACCAGCACAATTTGAGGCAATCGCTGGTCTATTAATTTAAGACTGTAGGTTGGGTTTGCGGAGCTGCACACCCAGTGAAGGCTGGAGCGCAAAAGAGCTACAGACACGGAATCCCGCAGATAATCTAGGGTCCTGCTCATTGCTTCTAGTAGAAGCTTCCAGAGGTGGGCGTAGCTAATGAGAGATTATGATCCTGTGCTGCTGATTTTTTTCAAAATGGAAGCAATAGGAGAATGTCAGGAAAAATTGTAAGTGCCCACATGATGTGACCTCAGCTCATAGGAAGAATGTTTGTTTGGGCATGGTGGCTCAGCAGGCAAGAGAGCTGAAACTGTTGGCTGCAAAGTCGGCAGCTCGGCGGTTCGAATCCCGGATGCCATGCAGCGGAGTGAGCTCCCATTGTTAACCCCCGATCCTGCCAACCTAGCAGTTCGAAAGCCTGTAAATGCAAATAGATCAATAGGTACTGCGGTAAAAAGTGGGAAGGTAAACAGTGTTCTCCGCGCAGAAATGAATCATATAATCATATAATCATAGAGTTGGAAGAGACCTCAAGGGCCATCTAGTCCAACCCCCTGCCATGCAGGAACCCCCATCACAATATTTCCGACAGATGGCCATCCAGCCTCTGCTTAAAAACCTCCAAAGAAGGAGACTCCACCACCCTCCGCGGCAGCATCTTCCACTGCCGAACAGCTCTAACTGTCAGGAAGTTCTTCCTAATGTTCAAATGGAATCTCTTTTCCTGTAGTTTGAAACCATTGCCCCGAGTCCTAGTCTCTGAAGCCATGGAAAACAAACCTGTTCCCTCTTCAATATGACATCCTTTCAAATATTTAAACATAGCTATCATATCCCCTCTCAAGCCATTCCTCATAAGACATTTCCTCCAGACCCTCAATCATCCTGGTCGCCCTCCTCTAGACCCGCTCGAGGTTGTCAACATCCTTTTTAAATTGAAGCGCACAGAACTGGACACAGGACTCCAGGTGGGGTCTGACCAGAGCAGAATAGAGTGGTACTATCACTTCCCTTGATCTAGACACTATGGTTCTGCATTCAGCCATGCTGACCACATGGTCATGGACTTGCACAACACTGGCTTTTTGGCTTAAAAACGGAAATGAGCACCGCCCCTACAGTCAGGCACAACTAGGATGCATGTTCGGGGGGAGGGAACTTTACCTTTTTTTCATAGAGAAAGAACAACTCTGTGGAATAAAAGCAAAGTCTGCCTTGCTGAGGCAGCATAATCAGATTACTCTCATGGATTGGCTGAAGTTATCCGTAATTAACGGGGATTGTGCCTCATTGTATCTACCCACACATCTTATCAGATAACACTTTCCCTGCCTTGAAGGGACATTTATCCTTCACTCATCATCCTCTGCTTATCAATTCAGATCCTGAGATGTGGAGACCCAAGGAGGGGGTGGGTGGGTGGAAGACAAATATAATCCCCTTCTTAACTAGTTAAGGCAGAGGATTATGGAAAATGGCACTGAGACACCATCTGTGAACAGGTTCTCCCCATGCTGGTCTCCTGCAACAGGTTCTTCCCCTGGAGAAAGGGTGCCTGCAGCCACCTGGGGCATACAGCAGCGTACTCTGAATCCTTGGGCATCTAGTCCCAGGGTAAAGATGTGCAGCACTTAGAACCCAAGGCCAATTAAATCAAATACAGGTTAAAAGAGAGATTGTTTTAGGTTTAATTGATAAATTGAAGATCCACAAGTCACCGGACCCAGATGGCATCCACCCAAGGGTTATGAAGGAACTGAGAAATAAAATTGCGGATCTCTTCATGATAATATGCAACTTGTCTCTTAAAATGGCCACAGTGCCGGAGGACTGGAGGATAGCGGATGTCACACCAATTTTTTTAAAATGAAGGAAGGGGGACCTGGAAAACTACAGGCCGGTTAGCCTTACATCTGTCCCAGGGAAGATGGTGGAAAGCCTCATCCAAGAGAAAAATCTTAAAACATTTGAAAAGGTCAACAGGCATGTGGATATGGGTGAACTGGTGGATATTGTCTATCTAGATTTTCAGAAGCCTTTTGACACAGTCCCTCACCAAAGGCTGAGGTGGGGCCACTGTGAGATACAGTAAGCTGGACTAGATGGGCCTTTGGCCTGATCCATCATGGCTCTTATGTTCTTCAGTTCATTATCATCCATAAAAATTTTTCCTCATTACTATGTACAGATGGGAAAGCTGGAAAAATAATATGGAAGCCAACTCATGCATTTGAAATGTGGAGTTGAAGAAATGGTTTACAGATGCTGTGGAGGGGCAGAACAAAGAGAAATTTACTTTTTGCTCCAGTCAAGGAGGAAATGACTCTTAGGCGGCTGTTGTATTTCTGAAACTGGAAGTGTCTTGGCAGGACTTAAAACTACATTTTTAAAAACTTATTTACTTATGTCTGTGAAGATTATCAGTCATCCAGGTGAGTTTATATGGAAGTTGAGTCATGGCAACTGGACTTCTTTTCTTGAGAGACTGGAACATTTAGCTGATTCGTCAGTCTGAGGAAAGCTAGTGGCAAGTCCTCCATTTTTTATAGTTTACCTCTCCATTGTGAACATTGCCCATTGACACCTACTCTTTGTTTCCTGGATCTCAACCAGTTCTCAATCCATAAGAAGACCTGCCCTCTTATCCCCTGAGTGCGCAATTTTCTCAGCAGCCTTTGGTTGAGGGACTGTGTCAAAAGCCTTCTGAAAATCAAGATAGACAATGGCTACCGGTTCACCCAAATCCACATGCCTGTTGACCTTTCCAAAGAATTCTAAAAGTTTTGTCAGGCAAGACTTGCCCTTACAGAAGCCATGCTGGTTTTCCATCAGCAAGGTTTGTTCTGTCTTTTCTCTTGGATGAAACTGGTTCAGTCCCAGCTAGCGAGCTCAAGGTTCCCTTAGCCTTCCATCCTTCCGAGGCCATTAAAATGAAGAGCAGCTGATGGGATGTGTAGCCTTCATAATGGTTAACTACCCAAAAAGTGCTTTAAGGCACTATGGGGTGGTCCTTAAGCAGCACACTGCTTTTTCTGCTGGGGTGCTCAGGGACGCTATAAGCTGGCTGATATCCTGGAACTACTGGCTTGATGAGCCCATTGGCACTGATAAAACCACTCTAAATGCCTCACCTTAGAAACCCTTCTAGCACTCCCATAAGTCAGAACCAATTTGATAGCAAACAGCAGTTAGGATTTATTTAATAGCTCAGCAGTTACTTTAGTGACTTGTCCAGTGAAATGCCTACCCACCACATGTGTAATTGAAATTGGCATTAGTGTATTGCCCTCTAGCATTTGTGCTCCACAGGGGTGGAATAATGTTCTCCTTCATATGGGATCACTCTTAGCTCTCCTGAATCGGGGGTGGGCATCGTGCAAGCTAGCAATTGAACATTTATTTGCATTTTTAGGCCAAAAAAGGCCTTGTTTCTGCCTGGGAAACCTGCAGAAGCAATGTTTTTCATTTCAGGGGCCTGGAGGGAGAACAGATTAAATTCTCTTTTAGAAACCACTTAGCGCAGCTTGTGTGTGGTAGGGCAAAACTGTCAAGAGGCCACCCACCCTTCTTAAATAGATGCACTGCAGTGACGTATCAGACTAAAAGAGAAGACCCAAAAAGCTGACCAGTCAGAGCTCATCTGTGTACAAGGAGAAATTAAACACAAATAAAAATATTTATGAACACAACTCCAATTTATTTCAGTTACAATGCTTAAAAAATTTAATAAATAAACAGGGGTATTTAAGAAAACGTACCCCGGAACACATAATGTGGAACAAACATTCCAGGCGACCGCAGCCCTCTGTAGTTCAATAACATTAATATTTTGTAAAGCTAATTCCTGAATTATAAAATATCTCTGTAACTACCTTCATTTGCCCTGAACAAATCAGTACCTCCCCCTTCATGTTAAAATCACTGAAGGGGGGGTTCATACACTTATTGCCATCTGATGGCAATAAATGTTATAAATCATTGATCTGATAAAGAAAAACAAACACATCGGAAGGCCAGGGGACCTCATGAAGGTCAGGAATCTGTTGACGGAGCAAATGCGGCTGAAGAGTGCAGTGGGCAAAGAATACAAGTGAGAAATCTAGCTGGAAATATGTGTTTTTTGGGGTACTTGGTCTTTTGCACAGCCACAGGGGCCGTGGCATATTCCATCTGAGATGCCGTTGAGAATTTGGACAAATTTTGCTTCATGTTAATGACCAGGAATGGCCTGAGGTATTAACCCATGTCAGCTTAAGCGCTGGCCCGCGGACATTCCTATAAACCACAGCGGGGCAAAAAGTACCATCCGAACGACCACTCTTGGAACGTAACGGCAACCATCATTTGGGATGTCCGGTGCAGAGTTGAGATGGATCATTCTTGTGCGACCCTCAACTCCAACCTGCCCTCCCCTCTCCCAAAGCAAACAAATTAATGCCTGTCTGGCTGCCAATGAAGCAGCATACCTCTTGGGGGGTGAGGGGGGGGATATACAAGGCAGGAAGACCATTGTTGAGTAAAAACCAGGGCCCGGTTATCAAAGAACATGGTGTGTCCTATGGGAAGTAGAAACACATTCCAACCGGTTTCACCGTGGTCTTCACTAAGGGAGCAACTGTCCCGTAGCTATTGGTGACCACTTCACTGGCAGCAATTTCTATTTATTTATTTAAAGTATTTCTCTCCCGCCTTTCTCCCCCAAAGGATCCCAGGCGGCTTGTTTTTTTTCCCTCAAGAGAATGAAGACAGTAGCAGATGCTCCTCCGCCCGGAATCTGCTGAAAAGTTCTGTTGAAAGAGGTGACAGCTGAACCTTGTTGTTCTTCTACTTGAAGAACCTTTGATACATGTATTTTTCTTCCGAGACTAAATATCCAAATTTTTCATAGAAAGGTACATTTTTGGGCAGGCACTCTAGAGTTATCTTGTAGCAATTCAGTCTCTTGCTCAGCAGCGTCAACGTGGACATCAACCTAAAAGAAGAAAAATTAATATTTGAAAAGGAAATGGTGGTTCACCTCACCGTTTGATGATGAGGACGGGCACGCTTAAGAAAGATGACTTATAGAAATCATTTGGGGCTTTAAAAGGGGTGCGGTAGCCTCGCCCCAGGTTTTTTTTTTTGTTTTCCCCAAAAGGGAAATGGTGTCACTTGGATGTGAGAAACGAAAACAAAATTATGGAGGGATAACAGCCTGAACTAGGGATGGGCATTTCGTTTCGGAACCAGTAGGTTACGAAACGAACCACGCGAGCCCAGGTGATCCTCGGAACCGGCTGATACATGCAGATCCAATTGTTTTACCTTTCTCTGTCTCGCACAGGGTTAAAATCCAATCAGGAAGGACGCTGAGACGTCATCTGTGCTAGATCCGTGACGCTGGCCAATCAGAAAGGGAGGCGGGATGATGCCTGTCCCTGCACAGCTCCTGGTTGGCCAGCATCACAGATCTAGCGCAGATGACGTTGCAGCGTGCTTCCTCGTTGGATTTTAACCCTGTGTGAGACAGAGAAAGGTAAAACAATTGGATCTGCATGTATCAGCTGGTTCCGAGGACCACCTGGGCTTGCGTGGTTCGTTTTGTAACCTACTGGTTCTGAAACAAAATGCCCATCCATAGCATAAATCACGTATGTGGTCTAGTCAGCAGGCCTTTGGCAGGGTCTAAAATCTTGGTTCTAAGCTGGGTGCCATAAATGTTATTTGCACTTCTTCCCAAGCTACTGTTTTGTGTTTTAATGTTCATAGATGAGTCCCCGCCGCCTTGCTGCATTTATATATCTCCTCTCAAATGGTTCAGGGCAGCAAAATGGATGAGGCTTATGTACCCCCAAGCTTCAACCATAAGTCACGTTATCAAGTTGGGTTTCCCCATGAGTAACACTAATGCCCTAGTTGCTCCGTCACACATCAGGAATTGATGAAGGGACAAAGAATATCCATTTTGGAACTTCCAGTTCAAATCTCCGGTAGATTGCTAAGAATGTGAGACGTGGAAGATAACTTGAGATGTACTAAATGAGTTCATCCAGTAGGTTATGAATAGAAATATTCGGTAAGGCAATACAGTACATACTTGCTTGTACCTATATAGTAATTCCCCCAGCTATCGTGGGGTTCAGGGACCCGACCCGACCCGCGATAATGGACAATCCACAATATGCAGATGCTGGGTTGGGTGGGGACTGGGGAGTCTATCTGGGACCTCCTACACTTACCTGGGGACTGGTGTTGCCCCAAACAGGCCTCTGATAGGGCTTCCTGGGCCTGCCAGAGGCCCCAGAAGTGGTTTCCAATGATGCGGAAGTCGCTTCTGGGCTGCCAGAAACCACTTCTGGGACCTCTGGCAGGCCCAGGAAGCCTGTCGGAGGTCCATTCGGGGCAGTGCCAGGCCTGGAGTAAGTGCGGGAGACCTCAAACGGGCCCCTGCAGCATGCCCAGGAGCTCTTTGTTTCATCTATTGCGGTCCCGCGATATACCAGGACTGCAGTACAGTCACCCCCCACCGATCGCGGGGGTTAGGGACCCAACCCACCCCGCGATGCATGAAAATCTGCGATATGCAGAAGTGGGGGGGGGGCGATCGCGCACCCTGTCCGAGGCTTCTCAGAGGAGCACGGGGGGCGGCACGGAGTGACCAGATTGCCCCCACCCCCCCACGCGGCTCCAAGGTGCAGGTACAGTACTGCGATCCCACGATGTAGTGGGACCGCAGTACCTGAACCGCGAAATGGCGGCGGGGGGGGTGACTGTATATGAAATGCGAAATGGCGGGGGATGACTCTATCCCATCTTTGGTTTTCTCAGAGAAACAAGCTAAACAAGTAAAAGGCATTTTCCAAAACAGTAGGCCGACAGAAATATGAGGAACCACTTACAATTTCCCAAGTTGCTTTCCTCTGCATTCTCCGCTGACGACAACATCTTCGATTCTTCCCCGCTGAAAACAACCAGGAAACATAATTAAATTAGCGCCTAATCTTATGCGTGGTTCACAGTGTCTGGTTGTTGTTTTTTTAATTCTCCACGCATCCATACCTTTGCACACGTGTGAGTGAACTTGTGCTCTACGATCAAAGTGGCCGTCGCCACAATCTCGCCAAGATGCGTGTCTTCAACCACCGTGATGTAGTAGTCTCCCGAATTCCGCATGTGCTCAAATGTTTCTGTGCGGAAAGACAGGCAGAGACACGCTCGGTAAAAGGTTTTGTATTCTCCTTGACCACATTTTGCCTACTCAGGAGAGAGCTCAGGGTCCATCGCGCCTGAACTGAGAAGAACAGAGAGGAGCAGCTCTTCGGAGAAGGAAAAAACAAACAGCAGGTGGTTCAAAAACGTGAGGGTAAGAATAGCCTTTTTAAGGAGTTTCACCGCTTGCAGGCCCAAAACTCACGACTTCTTTGAAGTTCTATCATTTATGAGGAAAGGCTAAAACATTGGGGGCTCTTTAGTCTGGAAAAGAGGCGCCTGAGGGGGGATATGATTGAGACGTACAAAATAATGCAGGGCATGAGTCAAGTGGCTAGAGGGACGCTCTTCTCCCGCTCACAAAATACCAGAACTAGGGGACATCCACTCAAATTGAGGGCTGGGAGAGTGAGAACAGACAAAAGAAAATATTTTTTAAACCCAGAGCGTTGTTAGTCTGTGGAACTCCCTGCCACAGGAGGTGGTGATGGCCTCTGGCCTGGATGCCTTCAAAAGGGGATTGGACAGATTCCTGGAGGAAAAGTCCATCACAGGTGACAAACCATGATGGAGATGTGTATCATCTCCAGGCTTAAAACTGGGGTACTTCCAGGGTCAGATGCAGGGGAGTGGGATCAGGAGAAAGAGATCTAGTCTTGTGCGCTCCCAGACGCATCTGGTGGGGCCACTGGGAGATCCAGGAAGCTGGACTAGATGGGCCTTTGGCCTGTTCCAGCAGGGCTCCTCTTATGCGCTTGTGTTCTTATCACTCTTTTAGAAGCTGGACAAATGCCTTCTTTGGGACACAACCTGCTACTAACATAAACCAGCCTCGTCCCCTTGTCTTGTCAGCAGAGACCAAAATAAGGTACGCACTGAGGAACTGCTCCGGACTGGCGGCACCCGTTTCAGTCAGCTGGCTCAGGACTTTGAGAAAGCCTGCAATGAAATTACAGTTTCCGTAAGTGTGTTTATTCAAATTGAGGCAGACATTTTCCAGAATATGTCAGATACAGATACCAGGAGTATGTAATTAATTCATTGTAGAAAAGAGACAGTAAAGAAAAAAAAAAGCTCAAAGGAAGCCCTGTTCCCAAATGCAGTAAAGATTGAATACATTCTAAGTAGCCCTTTAATTAATATATATACACATTAAAATGTACAAGTAAAGATGATAGGCAGGGCAAACATATTTGAACTAAAATAAACTAGACCAGAACAGCAAAGTGTTCTGCTTATATATCGCCCCATACCACTTCAAGTAGTCTCTAGGTGGTTTACAGTTTAATTACAGTTTGCAGGATACACATTGCCCCCCCCCAAGCAAGCTGGGTACTCATTTTACCAACTTCAGAAGGATGGAAGGCTGAGTGAACCTTGAGCCGGCTACCTGGGATTGAACCCCAGGTCGTGAGCACAGTTTGTACCTGCAGTACAGACATTTAACCACTGTGCCACACATGAAATTCAACAAAGCAAATCAAATAGTAAAAGCAAATTTTTAAAAAGGACACTTAAAATAATTCCTCTGCTCAGTGCCCACTGTCCTGTTCTTCCTGCAGTTGTGTTTTTGTAACAAACAGGAAGCATTTTAAGCCTAAAAAGCTGTTCCGCCCATTTTCAATCAGTCATAAATGCAGTGCACTTAAGATTTGTCATTGTGTCCAGGGAGGAGGAATAAGACAAAGTCAGGCCAATGACAAAATGCCTAGACAACCAGATGCAGTTCCTGTACTTTTTTAGAAGTATAAGATATACTGTACCATACTTTTTAATATTTAATTTTTATTACTTTTTAAAAAAAAACAGTTACATGGTCACCTATGATGATATATATTGCAGGACTGTTATTTCACATAGTTATCACACTTTATTTTAAAGGGTAAAAAACAGAGCAAGGACTTCTCTGTTTACTATGTTCCTGGTATACCAGCCAGGACTTTGCAATCTCAGTCCTAAAATCTTACATGTACTGTAGAAGCTTTGATCCGAAGCAGCTTGGATCCATCCATTTGCAATCCTGCAAAGCCTTTTTAGTGAACTAAGCTGCCGACTTTTGGGCTTTTGGGCTGCACAGGATTCTTTCGAGACTGATTAAAGGTCTGTTTCCTTTCTCATCCAACCTATTTCTAGATCAACACAGACAAGTGCTAATTTAGAAGCTACGCTTTCTGTTCCGCCCAAAGTTAGTCTACCGGCAGCTGGGCAGCCAAAGGCAAATAATCTAAAACAGGCATGTCCAATCTTCGTCCCTCCAGATGTTTTGGACCACGACTCCCACAGTCCTTTGTCATTGGCAATACAGGCTTGGAATTCTGGGAGTTGTGGTCCAAAACATCAGGAGGGTCGAAGTTTGGACATGCCTGATCTAAAACAATGTTATATTGCACAGAGCAGGGCGACCAGGATGGTTAACGGTCTGGAAGAAATATCTTGCGAGGAACAGCTTAGGGAGCTGGGAATGTTTAGCCTTTTAAAAAGAAGGCTGAGGTGGGATATGATAGCTATGTTTAAATATCTGAAAGGATGTCACATTGAAGAGGGAATGGGTTTGTTTTCCATGGCTTCAGAACTAGGACTCGGGGCAATGGTTTCAAACTACAGGAAAAGAGATTCCATTTGAACATTAGGAAGAACTTTATGATGGTTAGAGCTGTCCGGCAGTGGAAGATGCTGCCACAAAGGAGGGTGGTGGAGTCTCCTTCTTTGGAGGTTTTTAAGCAGAGGCTGGATGGCCATCTGTCGGAAATACTGTGATGGGGGTTCCTGCAGGGCAGGAGGTTGGACTGGATGGCCCTGGAGGTCTCTTCCAACTCTATCATTCTATGGTTCTACCTACAAGTTCCAAGGCTGTGACTTTTGGGATTTGGGATTTGACACAGGCCATTTTCATTTAGCCATTAAAAAATTAAGAATTCCAGGTGAACGGTACCTCGGTTGATGTCGGCAGAGCAAAGAGGTCTCAAGACTAAGCCATCGCCTGGATCGGCGGGAGAAATGGCCGGGGTGAACGTCACCGTGTTCTGGCTCCAGTCCAGCTCCTGAAGGAGGCGAGGGTCGTACATGGGGACGCCGTCAGGCTTTCCTGTTGCTGCAGGCATCATGGCAGCTATGGCGACGCTGGAACTGAAAGACACACCGACTTACACGGCTGCTGTTTGCAAATAACGGCTCCTTGGCTTTTCTCCTTGCTGGCTTTACGTCGGTGCAAGACACCTTTCTAAATACCTTGACTAGCTTCTGTTCTCCAGAACCCTGTGTATCTTATATATCTCCTAGGGTGGAACTTGTCCCTTGCATAAAATCCAGGATTACCCTCCAAATGCAACTCCATGTCAACTCCCAATCTACAATTTATTTTGCGCAATAGGATTCCCAGGGGCTAAAACAATATGGAACAGAAAGGAGGAAGCCGGGGTAGATCATTTGACTGAGTCTTCCAAAGGTACTGCGAATACACGCCGCTCCTTTAGCTCAAGTTAAATACAGTCCAAATGAAGATAACGCATAAGGGCAATAATGATGAAAGGTTGCCATGGTGACTGTGATGCAACTTAAGGTCAGTAACATTAAAAGAGTGTTTATTTTCTCCTGTCAGGAGAGTCCTTGAACCAAAAAGATACCAAAACCAGACATTAAATAACATGTTAGTACAGATAAGCAAAAATTTGAAAGACATTTCCCCCACTGAATGCCTATTCCAACATGATTTGTGACCCAGAAGGGCCATCATTAGTCTGATTTGACTTAATGCCACCCAATCATTTCTTCATTATTATATTTATTTATTTATTTTTTTTGCACGTATTAACCACCCTGACTTTCCCAAAGGGAACTGTGGGCAGTGATATTTATCACTCAGTCAAGATTACCAGGATAAGCCTTGTGGCACAGCGTTTAAACTGCTGCACTGCAGACTAAACTGTGCTCACAACCTGAGGTTCAATCTCAGGCGGCTGTTTCAAGGTTCATTCAGCCTTCTGTCCTTCTGAGGTTGGTAAAATGAGTACTCAGCTTGCGGGGGGCAGGCGGAAATGTGTAGCCTGCTTAATTAAATTGTAGACTGCCTAGTGCTTTAAGCATTATGAGGCGGTATATACCGTATTTTTTTGCTCCATAGGTAAAAGGTAAAGGTTCCTCCTGCACATGCATGCTAGTTGTGTCCGACTCTAGGGATGGTGCTCATCTCCGTAATCAGGCTGAAGAGCCAGTGTTGTGCAAGTCCGTGGCCATGTGGCTGGCATGGCTGCAAGGAATCACTGTTTTACCTTCGCACTTTTTACAGCAGTACCTATTTATCTACTTGCATTTACATGCCTTTGAACTGCTTAGGTTGGCAGGAGTTTCCTCCATAAGACACACCTAATTTTTAAAGGTATGTATCTGTGGGAAAAAAAAATATTCACACATCCATACTGTGTCGGATCCAAAGGTCCCTGCAGTGGCCGCCGCGGGGACCCTCCAGGGCAGCCACTGTGGGAAGGAAAGAGCTGTGGCAGGACAGGTCCACAGTGGTGGCCTTCTTGGTGCTTTGGAAGGAGAGGAGAGTTACCAGAAGCTAAGGCTGGGGGAATAATAGGGAGCTGAGGTGATCTGGTGGACACTCATGGAGAAGGATATGATTGAGACGTACAAAATAATGCAGAGCATGAGTCAAGTGGATAGAGGGAAGCTCTTCTCCCTCTCACAAAATACCAGAACTAGGGGACATCCTCTCAAATTGAGGGCTGGGAGAGTGAGAACAGACAAAAGAAAATATTTTTTTCACCCAGCGCGTTGTTAGTCCATGGAACTCCCTGCCACAGGAGGTGGCGATGGCATCTGGCCTGGATGCCTTCTAAAGGAGATTGCTGGAGGAGAAGTCCATCACAGGTTCCAAACCATGAGGGAGATGTGTCATCTCCAGGCTTAAAACCAGGCCAGATGCAGGGGAGTGGGATCAGGAGACAGATCTCTAGTCTCATGCGCTCCCAGACACATCTGGTGAGGCCACTGGGAGATACAGGAAGCTGGACTAGATGGGCCTTTGGCCTGATCCAGCATGGCTCTTCTTATGTTCTTATGAATGCCGGGTTTGATGTGGAGTCATGGGAAGGGGTGGCTGTCCTTGTCGGAAGCCGTGACCATAACAGCTCAGTCTTGGCCACCCATCCTCCTAAACACACCTGCACTGCCCGCTTGGTGTCATAGAATCATAGAGTCGGAAGAGACCTCAAGGGCCATCTAGTCCAACCTCCTGCCATGCAGGAACCCCCATCACAGGACTTCCGACAGATGGCCACCCAGCCTCTGCTTAAAAAACCCCCAAAGAAGGAGACTCCACCATCCTCCTTTGGGGCAGCATCTTCCACTGCCAAACAGCTCTGACTGTCATGAAATTCTTCCTAATGTTTACACTGAATCTCTTTTCCGGTACTGTAGTTTGAGACCACTGCCCCGTGTTCTAGTCTCTGAAGCCATGGAAAACAAACCAGTCCATTCTTCAATGTGGCATCCTTTCAAATATTTAAACATAGCTATCATATCCCCTCTCAGTCTTCTTTTTGTAAGGCTAAACATTCCCAGTTCACTAAGCCGTTCCTCATAAGACATTTCCTCCAGACCCTCAATCAACCTGGTTGCCCTCCTCTGGACCCGCTCGAGGTTGTCAACATCCGTTTTAAACTGAGACACACAGAACTGGACACAGTATTCCAGATGGGGTCTGACCAGAGCAGAATAGAGTGGTACTATCACTTCCCTTGATCTAGACACGATGCTTCTGTCTGCTGCTTTGTTTGACTGAAGCCCTCAGCCAGCGCCGCTCATCCATCACCCCGAATCAAGGGGTTGGAGGCATCGCCACAAAGCCTTTGGGTCTGCGCGGGGAAGGAGGCGGCCTTGTGTTTGTACGTGCGCCAGCTCCCGCCATCAGCTGCACCTGGACGCTGCCCAACTCTTCCATACAGTATCCGAGAGGAGAGGGTGCGCTTGACTACTTCAGTCCATGCCAGTCCCTGTCTTCGTTTCCCCACCCCCCCCCCCGTTTTCGGGATCCGGCATGTCTCCCCTCCTCCAGCGCTTGCCCTTCCCCCTCCAAAAAAAGAAGGCGGGCAGGCGGAAGGCCAACCAGTGAGCAACGGAAGGCACGGGGAGATGCCAGGAGGAGCAGAAGTTGGGCTGAAGCTGCTGTTGCGCCACCACCACCACCGAGAGGAAACTTTTCTGGAGGACACGGAGGTGGCGTCCCAAGCCGGGGCGTCACCTCTCCTGCCCTTGGCGTTGGGCTGCTTGACTCCCTGCGGGACTCGAGGGCTGCCTGGTCGGAGGGCGAGGGCTTCTCCGGCCCTGGCCAGGATGTACAGTACTCCCCCGCTTATTGCGGGAGTTAGGTTCCTGATTCACCCGCAATAAAGGAAAATCCTCAGGATGCAGACTGCCTCAGCAAACTGACCTTGGGCTGCTCCTGCCGGCTGAGTTTCCAAAGAGAGGTTTTTAACCCCCTCCTGACAACTCAGGAAACCTTGCTGCCAGTAGCAAAAGGTCTGTTTGCTGAGGTGCCAGGAGGGGGTTAAAAACCTTTCTTTAGAAGCCCGGCCAGCAGGAGCAGCCCCAGGTCTGTTTGCTGAGGTGCCAGGAGGGGGTTAAAAACCTCTCTTTGGAAGCCTGCTTCTCTCAAGAAAAAAAATACCGCAATATACTGAGACCGTAATACTGCATATGAACTGCGTTTTGGTGGGGAACTACTGTACCTGTCAATGGGCTCTGTGGGTCGGAGGCGCAGAGGTGGCGTTGCATTTGTGTGTGCTCCGACTCCCACCCCTGGCAGTACCTGGACGCCACCCGGGGCTTCCACAGTGGTCGCATCTTCACTCTATAAGATGCACAGACAATTCCCCTTACTTTTGAGGGGGGTGCGTCTTATAGAGCAAAAAAATACGGCAAACAGAATGTATTTATTTATTTATTTATTTTTGCATTTCTATACCGCTCCCATTTCCCGATGGGAACTCTGGGCGATTCACACAAAAAGTTAAAAACAAGAACATAAGTTAAAAATATATAGGAAGTATTAGGCAAGAGGCATAAAACTTGACAATAAAAAGAAGAAAGAAAGAAAGAAACACCTTGGTACAATCCTAGCAATCGCCAAAGGCATCCCTGAACAGCCAGGTTTTAAGGGCTTTCTTGAAGGCTACCAGTGAGGGAGCCTGGCGTATCTCGCGGGGAAGTTTGTTCCACAACTCTGGGCCGGCCACCGAGAAGGCCCGTTTGTGGGTTACTACCTTACGGGCCTCTCTAGGTGTGGCCACCCGAAGCAAGAGAGCCACGGAGGATTGGGTTGGTCGGGCCAACTCTCTGATCGTAGGGAGTTGCTTTAGAATGCTTTTCTTTTGCTTTTTGCTAGCAAAAGAAGGATTTTTGCTCACATTCCGAATCTGCCTTACGTCAAGCTACTGCAGGCACTGAGACGACTTTTATGAAACGGGGTGGACGGGTGGTTTCTCTGTCCCTGTTTTGCGTCAGAAGGAAAGGTTCCAGACACATGCCAGTCCTCTTCCATCTCAATGTCTCTGTGGCCTTTCAAGCTAAGGCTACTACAACAAGACCCCTGTATCCACTAAAGCTGTATCCACTGTTTCAATTATCCACAGCCCTCTATACTACATACAAGAAGGTGGACCTTGTGGCCTTTGCCCTTTCCCCTCAATGTATGACATATATGTTTCACTACTATGGATGGTTTCAGGCATTCAGGATAGATCATGGAACAGATTCCTCCCTATCGATATGGAGGTCCTATTGGTCTCTGATTCTTTAACAAAATGCTGACTAGACATGGGCACGACTTGGCGAAATTCTCGTTTCCGTTACGCAACGGAAATGGTAACGACAATTACTCCCCCAGAACTCAAACTCCAACTGACAAAAGAAAAATTGGGTCTGATTTGTCATTATCGTTCCTGGCATCGCAGCGAACGGAAACGGTAAGGAAAAAAGTTTTATTGATTCCCGACTCTGATTCTTTAACAAAATGCTGACTAGACATGGGTCCTGGGCTGCTGGTACCGGGCTGGGAGGGGCATCCTCGAAATTTGCTATTCCGGGGGATCCAAAATGGCGTTTCGTGGTCCAAAACCCACCAAAGCACCACAGAAACATGCGAAAATTAGCTATTTTAAATGCTTGAATTTTTACAGACTCTGATTCTTTAACAAAATGCTGATTTTATTTTATTTTTATTTGACATGGGCACGACTGATGGGCTGGCCATTGGGACCATGCAAATTTTTGGACCCATTCCACCAATCGCATGGCCAGGTTTTGACTGAGACTTCTGGGTGTGCGGAGAGGGCATAAAAATTACCAACCCTAATCTCCCAGAACTCAAACTCCAACCGACAAAAGAAAAATTGGGTCTGATTTGTCGCGGACCGTGCGTTCCTGGCATCGCCTGGGAGGCCGGGAGGCTCCTCCCCTTTTCCTCCGATCCTCCTCCTCCCTTCTCTCCCGGGCGGCCGGGTGGAGGAGGAAGGCTGGAGAAAGTGGAGCACAAGAGCCGCCGTTTTAGAAATTAAAAAAAGCCCGATTCCTCTGCCGCCGCCGCCGCCGCCTCCTCCTCCTCCTCCTCTTCTCTCCCACGGGCAGCCAAAAAAGCAGGTGCAGGAAAATATGCCTGCCTGAGGGCACCTACCAGAGGCTGGGGGCACCTGGTTTCTGGGGGTGTTCCCCCCTGGCCTCCTCCAGCCTTCCCCCTCCTGTCCTGGGCTGCTGGTACCGGGCTGGGAGGGGGCATCCCCTCTTGGCTGGGCTTTGGGTCTCCATTTGCCATGACCGGGACGATGCGGGGGTGTTGGGGGAGGGAAAGGAGCCGCGGGCCAAAATGGCAAAGGGAGGGCAATATTTTTTTGAAAGGCGTGGTCCAAAAACCCACCAAAGCACCACAGAAACATGGTGAAAATTAGCTATTTTAAATGCTTGAATTTTTCCAGTAGGCAGAAGTGGGTGGGCACGCGCGTGCGTGTGTGGGGGAGCTTCTGAGTTTTTGGGACTTGCAACAAAACGTCTCCATTGATTTTATTTTATTTTTATTTTTTCCCCCCTCGGCCAAGCTCTTCTCCGCCCGCTGCCTCCTGCCCGCCGCCTTCTTCTCCTTCGCCCTCGCGTCCTCCAGCGGCGCCCAGCCCCGCGACCTGCGAATGATGGCGGCCCGGCCAGCAGGGATGGGACCATGCAAATTTTTCCTCCCATTCCACCAATCGCATGGCCAGGTTTTGACTGAGACTTCTGGGTGTGCCAGAGAGGGCATAAAAAGACCACCAACCCTAATCCTAATCCTAACCCCTCCCCCCCCCATACGCCAGTACACTGCCCCCTGATTCTTAGTGGGCCAGAGGCACCCAGACAAAAAGGTACAGCCCACTAACCCACCCTAACCTTAACGATTACCCTAAGCCTAGCCCTTACCCCCTAACCCCATGCTCTGGGAAGTCAAGTCGCGCTAAATCACGGCGGTAACGACAAATGACACGACGAAACGACAAATTTTTGAAAAATTTCGCGAAAAACGGAAACGACCCAAAACGGACCTGTCCCGAAAAACGACAACTCAAAAAAAAAAATTTTTCTGGTCATGCCCATCTCTAATGCTGACAGTCCCGTAAGTGGGAAACAGATGACCAGACGTATCTGCCATCCATGCGTGGGTGGAGAAAGGAGTTAAAAGGAGCCCTGCTCACTTTTGGTTCCTAGAACTCTACCCTTAGCCCAGTGGTTCTCAACCTTCCTAATGCTGCGACCCTTTGATACAGTTCCTCCTGTTGTGGTGACCCCCTTGCCTTGCGTGGAAGTGGCCACAAGACCCCCTTTGGCAGGCCACTGCTGCAGGGGCCCTAGAGAACTTCCCTCTACAGCAGGCATGTCCAGACTTCGGTCCTCCTGATGTTTTGGACCACAACTCCCAGAATTCCAAGCCTATATTTGCAATGGCAAAGGACTATGGGAGTTGTGGTTCAAAACACCTGGAGGGCCGAAGTTTGGCAGGCATCTTCAGCCAATCACAGCCTCCGGTGCCACTGACTGACATCCCCTCCAACCTATCAAGCTGTAACTCACTCGCTCCCCCTCCAGACTCAAGCCATTTGTGCCTTTTTCTTCAGTGGCTCATGGTGACCCCTGTGAAATGGCCATTCGACCCCCAAAGGGGTCCCGACCGCCCAGGGTGGGAACTACTGCCTTAGATGAACAAGGCTCTCTGCAAAGTATAAGGCCTGGCCTTGTCATTTCGTTTTGGTATGACCGGCACCCACATGCTACACACAACCCATCAAGGACAAGAAGGTGTCACTCCCTTTAGGGGTCTTGAGGGCTGCAGCCAGAACGGAAGGAGCTGTTCGGAAGATGGACACTTTCTGAGACGTTCTCTCTCAGCATCTATCAGGACAAACAGGTAAGTTTTGGCCCAGTACAGTAACATTTCCGTGATTCCTAAGGTCTAACATGCTCCCGGATATACAGGTCTCTTAGTTCCTGCCTAACCAACGGAGGCAGGCTTGACAGCTGAGTCACCTGTTAAAATATTAAAATAATACAAAGGCAATGTTTGACTAAGGTGAGAAAAAACAAACAAGGAAACGACTGGCTAGATTTTGCCTTCTTCCCACCTCACTGGACACGTTTCTCCTTGCGTGGCAGGCGCCTTAACTCAGTCAAACCAGTTACGGCAAAACCAGCTTTTTTTTTTTTTTGGTAAGGAGTTCCCACAGGGAGCATTTTTGTGACACCTGTACATCCATGGCTACTGGCCATATACATTTTAAAGGAGTAGGTTTGTGTAGCCAGGGAGTGGAGCGAATCATAATCTCTCTGATTTTTTTTTAAAGTTCTTGGAAAAGAGGCTATATAAAGGAACATTCTCTTAAAAGAAGCACCCTGTGGTCTCCTTCGATTTCACCCTGCCCTCCTTTTTGTTTTTAAAGGGGAAATGGAACTTATCTCAGAAAGACCAATGCCCCCCAGATGTCCCTGGCTGCCATCATCCTACAGGATTCAGAGCTTCCCCCTGAGATTCCCATGACGGGCCATACAAGCACACAAACTTACAACTTCTTAACCCAGTCTGTCCATGTCATGGTTGATCTAAGGATCCTTTATGGACGCAGAAGAACTATTTTGTGTTTTGGGTGGCATCAAGCCCAGGTTTCCCTGGCAAACGGACATTCTGTGAGGAAGCTCTAACTGCTTAATAACGGGGCGGGGATCATGAAGTCTAGTTTTCCATGCTAAATGAAATATTTCAGGGTGCGTCCGAGAAGTACATCACAGGTCTCGGAAAGTTTCTCAGGACCCTGGATCCCCCCTACCGCCCGAAAAGGTTCCCTGGGACCCTAGATCCCACCTACCTCCCCGAAAGGTTCCCTTGATCCAGATCCACCCTGTGTGTGTGTGTGTGTGTGTGTTGACTCTCGTTACTCCACCCTACCGCCCCAAAAGATCTCTTCCCTGGATCCACCCTACCGCCCCAAAAAGATCCCTGGGACCCTGGATCCACCCTACCTCCCCAAAAGGTTCCCTGGATCCAGATCCCCCCTACTGCCCCAAAAGGTTCCCTGGGACTGTGGATCCACCCTGCCTCCCCAAAAGGTCCCCTGGATCCAGATCCACCCTACTGCCCCAAAAAGTTCCCTGGGACCCTGGATCCACCCTACCTCCCCAAAAGGTTCCCTGGATCCAGATCCCCCCTACTGCCCCAAAAGGTTCCCTGGGACTGTGGATCCACCCTGCCTCCCCAAAAGGTTCCCTGGATCCAGATCCACCCTACTGCCCCAAAAAGTTCCCTGGGACCCTGGATCCACCCTACCTCCCCAAAAGGTTCCCTGGATCCAGATCCACCCTACCTCCCCAAAAGGTTCCCTGGATCCAGATCCCCCTACTGCCCCAAAAGATTCCCTGGGACCCTGGATCCCCCCTACTGCCCCAAAAGGTTCCCTGGGACTGTGGATCCACCCTGCCTCCCCAAAAGGTTCCCTGGATCCACCCTGCTTCCCCAACTGCGGGTCTGGATTGCCAGCCTGTTGAGCCTCTCAACCTGGCTTTTATCAGCTTTTCCTCCAAGAGCACATTGTTGGCCCCCCCCAGGACCAAATTCCTCCCAGCAGCTGAGCTGAGAACTTGGGAAGGATCCCCGTGAAAATGCAACTTTTTTACAGTCCTTGGGGGAGACCAGCCCGAAGGCTCCTGAGTGCGGCAGCAGCATCCTCCTCCTCTTCCCGTTTGGGGGGCAGGGGGCGGCGGGGGGCAGCCAGCCACCTGCCCATACATAGGAGCCTGCCCCCATAGGTGCTTGTCCACCATACTGGGGGTGGGGAGTGTGGGTTAGGATGAATGTATTCCTTCCTTACGACCCTCCAAGGCAGGGCAGGGTCATTAGTCTCCCTCCTTCCGACCCACAACCGATCTAGCATCCAGGGAGGACTCTATTTAGAGAGGATATACAGTGGACCCTTGTATAACAAACAGCTTGTAGAACATAAAATCTGTACAACATAAAAAATTCCGGAGAGAGGGGAAATTTGCTTAACAGAATCGCCTATGGGGAGAATCCGTACAACATAAAAATGGAATCACTCCGTTTTCAATGCATTCCTAGGGGAAATTTGCATAAAGGAAAATTTGCTTCACCTAATTTCATTTGGAACGAATTAATTCCTTTACACAATGTACCACTGTATTTCTTTCTTTCTTTCTTTCTTTCTTTCCACCCACTTTTCTTTCCTCGCTTGCTTCTTATCCATTAGAACTTTCCACTTGAATTAAAAGAAAAAAAATCCTGGACCTCTATGAATAAAATTAAAAAACAAATGAAAAGGTGAAGATCATTAAAGGGTCTGCAAGAGGCCCCGCCTAGAAGCCGCCGCCGTTCCCTTTCCTTTCCCACCACCCCCCTCCCCAAAAGTCCTCGGGCGGCAGGGTGGTGGGAGGTGGCCCCTTCGGGGGCGAGGGCACTCTGCACGTGGCCAGGACCCTCTCGTTCTCCATCCCCCCCCATCCCACGGGACCCCCCCCTTTGCTCTGAGGTTCTCCAGGCGGGGTCCCGGGGCTGAGCCGCCCCCCCACCCCATAGATGGGAACGGGGGAGGGACCCCCAAATATCCCCTGGGGGGGGCAGCGCCCCGCCACCACCGCCACGCAGCGCGCAGGCGCGTCCCCCCGTCACTCACCCGCCAACGGAACCCCTTGCCTCGCGCCCTCTCAGCCGCCCGAGCCGATCTCTCCGGCGCGCGCCCACACTCGGACCCGGGGGGAAAGCGCTTCGCCCCTGCCCAGTGCGCATGTGCGGACGCTCCCCCCCTCTCTCCTAACACTCGGGCGCCGCTTGACTGACGTGGCGCACTCCTGCCGGCCCGAGGGGGGCGGGGCCTCGCTGCGCCCTCGGGACCCCCTCCCTCCTCTCCTCCAGGGTGGGCGAACTAGCCAATCAGAAAGCGACCCTCTGCCTCTCCCCATCCTGGTTCGCCGGCTCCTTCTTGTCCGAGCGGCTTTCATTCGCCGGCGGCGTTCCTCAGCGTTCCCTTCGCGAAAACCCCCACGGGCCAAGCCTTTCCTCCGCCTGCGCATGCGCGTTCCCTTGATCTAGGATGGCGGGAAAACCGGTGGGCGCATGCGTATTGACGCTTTGGCGCCTGAGGCGTTGTCGTTGGGCTTGTTCCGTTCTATAATGTAATCTGAAAAAGAAAAAGAAAAAAAATCGATCTCAAGTGAGGTCGGGAGTTGGGGGCGGCTGGCGGCGGGGGGGAATCGACCCCCCCAGCTCACCACGACGCAAAATGTAAAAAAAAAAGTAAAAAAAAAAACACGACGCAAAATGTGACCAGTATCTATAGGAGGGCTTCGAAACAACACAAGGGCGCGGAGTTCATAAGGGCACGTTGATCAATCAATAAAGATTAAGTCCAGCACCACCATCGTTTATATCAGTGGTTTTCAACCTGTGGGTCCCTAGATGTTCCTGGACTGCAACTCCCAGAAGTCTTCATCACTAGTTGAGCTGGCCAGGATTTCTGGGAATTGCAGTCCAGGGACATCTGGGGACCCCACAGGTTGAGAACCACTGGTTGATATTATGTTGCTGGGCCATAAACAAGGGTTCCCAGGTGTGTGGTTTGTATGGAAGACTCTATGCCAGTGGTTCCCAAAGTGGTTACTATTACCCTTACCCAAAAGGAGCTTGTGGTGCAGTGGTTCAACGCCTGTAACTGCAGGTAAAAACTCTGCTCACGACCTGGGGTTCACTCAGCCTTCCATCCTTCCGAGGTCGGCAAAATGAGTACCCACCTTGCTGGAAGGTGGAGGGTCAATGTGTAGCTTGCATACTGCAATTAAAACTGTAAACTGTCCAGAGACTACTTGAAGCGGTACCTGAGGACCGAATTCCTAGAAAAATTGCTCACCTCGGCCCGCAGCAACGGTGCCTGGGTTCTAGGGTGCTGAACCGAGAGACCAGTGAACCCCAAACCCATCTTTCCTGTGGGGGATTCAGTGGAGAAGGACCTTTAGGCAGAAAGAGATGTGGAATGGTTGCAATAGTAGAGTCCTTCCCTTTTTTCCTGCACTGCTCTGTAACAAGCGCGGTAGGCTCCTGGGGGGGGGCTTAACGCATTCATAGATTTGGCTGTGTATATGGACCCTTGACTGCTGTCGGGCTATGCTTAAGTGGTTTGAAATGGCCTCCACTGGCAACAGCCCACAGAAGTTTGCAAAGGCAACGTGGAGGTCCAAATAAACAAGAAACCTGTAAACCGCTTTCCTGAAAGTCAAGAAGCCTTGTGGGAAAAGCAAAGTGTTCTGCTTCTATACCGCCCCATACCACTACAAGTAGTCTCTGGGCGGTTTACAATTTTAATTACAGTGTGCAGGCTACACATTGCCCCCCCTCCGCCAGCAAGCTGGGTACTCATTTTACCGATCTCGGAAGGATGGAAGGCTGAGTGAACCTTGAGCCGGCTACCTGGGATTGAACCCCAGGTCGTGAGCACAGTTTTACCTGCAGGACAGGCATTTAACCACTGCGCCAGGGAACTCAAAAGACTTAACGTATTTTTTCATGTCGCCGAAAGATAAAAGTGGGAGTCCAGGAGAGGCATCATTTGGAGATTGGGCTGCCATATTCTGACATTTGGGGTATCATCCTGATGAGGGCAACAGTGATTCACACACACACACACACAGAGAGAGAGAGAGAGAGAGAGAGAGAAAAGAACATTACTGAAAAGACATACGGGTTCAAATTCGCATGAAATTTGCTTATGGCAAATTGAGAAATACTTCTGCTAATTTAAGGAGGAATGCTTCATAATCGAGTCCTTCAAGTCAATTCTGACTTAGGGTCACTCTTTTCAGGGTTTCCCAGGTAGAAAATATTCAGAAGTGGGTTCCCGTTCCCTTGCCCAAGGGGTGGGGGGACGACACAGTGGGGAATTGAATTCCCAGCCTGCTTAACTCATTATTAATTTAGCCATCTGTACATTAGTTCTCACCAGGTGGTGAAGACCAGGTAGGCACCTGTTGCAAATGCTTTCCACTGTTTACAAAGAATGATTCTTTTTAACATAGACTTGAACTAAACGCCCCCAAAAAGAGCTGACAAGTCTTCAACTAGAGGACAGTCTTCTGTAAATTAATCACATGCCATCAAGTTGATTCCAACTTGATGGTCATCTTTTGCAGGGTTTTCTAGGGGCGTTTATACACGACCCCTAAACTCCGGGGCAAATGGCTCCCAGCTCCTGAGCTTAAAAATGTTTACCCACCAGCTCCGGAGTTTACAGGAAATTAGGTGCGACCACGCCCGCTTTAGCGCATCCCAGCACACCTTTCAAGTACCTGCTCTTCCGTCCTGAAAATTCCTTGATGTGGTGTAAAGATAGTGAGTGCGGGGCTCTCCTCCCTTCTGTTTGTTGTTTTTTCGGCTCCCACCCCTTTAAGAGCTACTTTACAGACACAGGAATCTTGCCGGCAAGAGCGAGAGGCAAAACGGAGGTGAGGCACGATCTTTCCTTCCTTTTTTTCCCTCCCTCCCCTCAGGCAGCCAGCAGCCAGGAACTGCGGAGGGGTGGGGAAGCAGGAAGAGCGACAAGCCCCTAAGATCTCTGGTCCGAATTTAAGTGGCCAGCGGATCTTAGGGGTCGTGTAAAAGCGCCTAAGTCTTGGTATCTCGGTATCTTCCCATTCCCTCCTTTGGGTGGCACCCTTGGGTTATGCAGTGTTATAGGCATGAAGGCCATGCCTACAAGCTTAGAAGGTGATTCTGTCCCTAGTTGACCTCAGCTTTATCTTTCAGGGATCTCTATAATGGACTCTCCAATTTCAGAAACTACAGCTTTGAATTTCTTCAAGAATTGTGGGTAGAGTTACTATTTTACTTAACTGGTTGTGGTTGACCCAGACTTTAGGTAGGCAGTCTGCTTTTCTTTTCTTTTCTTTTCTTTTTTTTTCAAGCAAAAGCAAAGTGTTCTGCTTCTATACCGTCCCATAGCGCTACAAGCATTCTCTGGGTGGCTTACAACTTAATTATGCAGGCCTTTCTGCATGATCAGCCAATGAGTGAAGCTCTCCACAGCTGGACAGGATCCAAGAAATCAAGGACTCATTGTCTCACAGTTTATCAATAAATGTTGCAATTGTGGGGAAGATACACTGCTGCCCTCAAACAGTATTAAAGCCATAAAAACAAATGCTCTATGGGAGACCATGAGTAATACTAATAAAAAAAAAAACTTTGCTAACCCTTGAAATTGTGTGTTTTAGTTCTCTTTTCCCTCTCAAAAACAAACAGACCAACATACAAGTTCTGTTGGATTTTTCTTAGGTTTCTGTGAGCTCAGCTAGGTGGTACCGTGAGGAAGAGGAGTTTGGAAAAACCAGAGAAGCAATATATGGTGAGTATATTGCATTGCTTCTTTAACTACTTATTCTGATATATAGCCTGTACTTGGGTCTTACACCACAGTAATTGTGCATAGGAGATACACTAATACCTGTACCTTGGATTGTAAGTACCTTGGTTTAAAAGTGTTTTGCAAGACAAGCAAACATTTCTTCTAAATCCTGCCTGGATCAATGAGCAATGTCTTGCAATACCAGCATTGGAGCAGGTCACATGATCACAAGTGAGCCAATCGTGGCTCTCTTTCTCTCCCCCTGCTGGATTGTGGGTGATTATTCTGTCTCAGGCAGCCTCCAAATTCTAAGGAGGAGAACCTGTTTTATTTTTCTTTATATTTTTCTTTAATTTGTTTTCAACAATCTCCCCCCCAAAGACCATTACCAGTCATTGGGCAGCTAGTCAAATGTGTGGGGGGCTACAATTTGCACTGTATCATTGTCACATTAAAAATCCAGAGTAAAATCCAGTTGTTAGTCCCAAGCAGAGCAGATTCCGCAGCCAGGGTACTTAAACCATGGTGTGGATGTGGACTTCTAGCCAACTTATTTTGTGGGTTTTGGCATTTTGTGTATACAGTATGTGGTCTATCTGCCCCCAGAACAAATAATCATATTCCATTATTTCTTATGGGGAAATTTGCTTTGATATATGAGTGCTTTGGTTTACAAGCATGTTTCAGGAACGGATTATGCTCATAAACCAAAGTATTACTGTAGATATAGTTTTATTTAATAGGAAACAGAGATTTGCCGAGTTACTTTCAATTACTATTCTAGCTGAGGAATTATAAATGGTATTGTTTATTTATTTATTTATTTATTTGATTTATATACAGTGTAACCTTGACTTACATGCTGCTTGACTTGCAGCATATTTGACTTGCACCAAGAAGGGGCCTGTTTGACTTGAGTCACAGGCTTTGACTTACAGCTCGGAGCCCCCGCACAAGGCACCGGAATCGGGCGGCAGCCACAACCCAGCATCGTGGCAGCCGCCTCCAAACTGCTCCTGCCTTCTTCCCCTCCTCCAGCAGCGGCGGCTTCGGCGAGGCCAGCTCAGAGCACCTGGAGCTGGTCCTCGGCCTCACCGAAGCCACCACTGCTGCCGGAGGAGAAGAAGGGCCGGGAGCTCGGGGCTGGCCTCGCTGGTTAGACAGTCAGCTCAGTCTTGTAAAAAATCTGGCTGCAGAAGTCTGGTCCAAAATGGAAGCATTTTAGTTGGGGAGCTGTAAAGTTGTGGGACTCTAATGGTAAGCATAGAGTTGTTCAGAACTTGGAACGTCAGGTTAAAAATCAGTAAAACTTAAATGTTAGACATTGTTGCTATGAACATTAAAAAGTGGAGGCCTATAACTTGTGGACTATAATTCCACTGCCTCCTCCTCTCTTTGAAGAGACATTTCATTTACATCCCCGGAAGGAATCTCCTATCCCAGTCAAAAATTTGTGTTAAATTGCTGTTTTGGGGGTGGGGGTCTTTTTCATCATCAAGGTTCCAAGTCAAGGTTCCACTGCACTGCCCATCTGGCGGAAAGCCACTCTGAGCAGTTTACAACATAAACAAATTGTTACAAAATACAGATATCAGGATATAATAAAAAGCAGAAATATTACAAATGAAAATATAACGGAAACATCATCATAAAAATCAAAAGTAAATAAGATAAGCTAATGGCAGATGAGATTATATCACAAAATCATTAAGGCAACGTAACAGTTAATAACCAGGAAAAACTGATTGAAATAACCAAGTCTTTAATCTTTTCTTGAAGATCAGCAATAAGGAGGCCTGGCGGATCTTTGAAGGGGAGTTGGTTCCAGAGTCTAGGAGCTGCACCCAAGAAGACCTGGTTCCTTGTTGTTGACTTGTGGGCCTCCCTCAGTGTTGGCACCCTCAGATGACCTGCCTGCAATGAACAAGTGACATGGGTATAATTCTGGGGTAGGAGCTTCTCTGACAGATAGGAAGGTCCCAAACCTTTTGGGGCTTTGTCAACATGAAGACACGGAAGTCAATGCTGTAATGGATTGGCAGCTACTGCAGTGCAGCCAGAGTCGTGGTAATATGATGGAACATTTAGTACCCAATACTAGTCTAGCCGCAGTATTCTGCACCAGATGGAGCCTCCGCAGTAATTTCCAAGGCAGACCCACGTAGAGAGCACTACAGTAGTCTAATCTTGAGACTACCTGTACATGGGCCAACATAGTGAGAGCGCTGGAGTCTAGGACGGCACGCAGCTACGCAATCTACCTAAAGTAGTAATGTGTGGTACAGACCACTGATACCACTTGGGCCTCCATAGTGAGCGCCAGGTCCAAAATTACTCCAAGACTGTACACTTCGTCCCGCACGGGAAGAGTCGCGCCCCCTCCCAATTGAGAGAGTTTCCCAACTCCCCAACACTAGGTGGCGCCACTCGGAGGACTTCCGTCTTGCCCAGGTTATAATCCAAAAAGTAAATTATCAAAGTTTTGTTATGACTCTCATTCCTTGCTACAAATACAAACTACAGAAATGAAATACAGCAGTAAGTGTAGGGGCGACAGTTGAAGAAGGACCTGTATTCTAGAGAAGAAATAAAATGTAGGAGATGACACATTGAATTGAAACTTGCTTTGCCACGTGTATGTGAAAAATCAAATTCATCAAGAAAATTGGGGATACAATACTTTCTGATTTTAATACAATATTTAGTTTCTGCAGGAACTAAACTGGTTTTCTCCTTTAATTCTGCAGTTTGTCCTTGCTTTCCTGTGCATTTCCCCCTGTCAATTGGAAGACACTGCCAAAAACCATGCTAGGTTTTTACATGGGTGCAAATGGTATTGTATAAGTTGCCATGCATAACTGCTGCTGTGCCAGCTATGTGAAGGTTATCAAGCAATAAATAAGGGATTATGAAAAGAAAATACACACATGTGTATAGCAGAGAAAAAATATGAGCTTAGCAGCAGTTGCATGTAGATAAAGTGTAGATAATTGCAATAAGTATTATCAGAACTTAGAAATGGAGAGACAAAGAAACATGACTTAGAATAAAACTCTTATATTGAATATATACAGAAAAGAAAATACACACATGTGTATAGCAGAGAAAAAATATGAGCTTAGCAGCAGTTGCATGTAGATAAAGTGTAGATAATTGCAATAAGTATTATCAGAACTTAGAAACGGAGAGACAAAGAAACATGACTTAGAATAAAACTCTTATATTGAATATACACAGCAAATAACAGCATAACACCAAGCAATAACATATATACAAATCAACAGAGTGTGGGGTACTGTTTCTCACCATAAACAGTCCCAATTTAACATTATTACAGCCAGTTCTTTTATACACATTTAGACCTCATCAGACATGATTTTAACCAATCACATTCTGACACACCATGATGTCATTAACTATTCCACCTGTACTAAATCACCTGCTAGTGATTTCTAATTCCTTGCACTTGTGGTTAACTTCATGACACTGCATTTTTGACTGACTCCATTTTACAAATTCTCTGTTCACTCTGTTAAATATGCACTACATATATTTTGTCAATTCTACATATTATGACAATGGTCACACAACCAGTCATGGTCCCATACACTCCCCTGACACATGTGAGGTATGTCATCAATTGGTATCAATTAGACACAGAAGCTGTCATGATTTGTCTCATTGCATAAAATCCAAAAAGGGTTTTAGCAAGTGGGAGGGAGATTCAGGTGACATTCTTGTTGATATATAGGGGATTTTTTTCGCTGCTCATAAAAACAGTTTTCTCATGAGATTACAACTATTATTTCTTTATATGCCTTAGGGCTGTATGTATATATGGTTTTCCCCAAACTATCCTGTATGGTAGGTTTGGCGAAGGTGTACTAATTAGACCCAGGACACTCAAATAAGCTTTGTGACTAAGCCAAAATTTGAAGATGATTCTCTCTTTTCTTAGTTCCACATTCTAACCATTATTTAATACTGGGGGGCTGAATATTAATGGAAGAAACAGCAATATTTTAAGATATTCAAATTACAGCACATTACCGGCAGAAAGTAACAGTGATTTGAAACAACTCTGGATAGATGTGAAAGAAGAAATTGCAAAAGTATTTATTTATTTATTTATTTTAGAGTATTTTTACCCCGCCTTTCTCCTTGGAAAAGGACCCAAGGCAGCTTACAGTAATGAGGGACAATATACAGTCCAGTACAATTAAGACATATTCAAGTTTGAGAACAGGAAAATGAGGGACATCTTACGGCATTAAAATACAACATTAAAGGTACAAGAGAACACGAGCAGTTAAACAGTCCAATACAATTAAGACATATTCAAGTTTGAGAACAGGAAAATGAGGAACATCTTACGGCATTAAAAGACAACATTAAAGGTACAAGAGAACTCGAGCAGTTAAAGAGAGAGTAAAAAAGTAGGACTTCAGTTAAACATTAAGAAGGCAAAAATAATGACTAGAAAAAAACTACACCACTTTTTATGTTGCCAATGAAGGATTTATTTATTGGATTTTTATACTGCCCATCTGGTTGCGAGGCCACTCTGGACGGTTAAACAGAAAAAATTTGAGATTGTTAAAGATTTTATGTTTAGTCACCAACCCAAGTGGAGACTGCAGCAAAGCAATCTGAAGAAGACAGATACGCAGAAGGACAGCAGTGAAGGAACTAGAAGAGATCCATAGGTATAGCGATATGTCACCAGGACCAAGGCCACAATCATCCACGTGGATGTGAAAGCTGGACATTAAGGAAAGCGGACAGGAAAAAGATTGGTTCATTCAAAATGTGCTTGAGGAGAGCTCTGAGGACACCACGGGCTGCCAAAATGAGGAACAAATGGGTTCTGGATCAAATCAAGCCTGAACTATATCTGTGGAGGCAAAAATGGCAAAACTGAGACTGTCATACTTTGGATTATGAGAAGACAAGGCTATATGGAGCGGGGTGGGGTGGGGTGGGGTGGGGTGGGGTGGAGCAATAATGCTGGGAAAAGTTGAAGGCAGCAGGAAACAAAGAAAGCCCATTAGACTGATTCCATAAAAGAACCAAGGCCTTTGATTTCCAACATCTTATAAAGGCTATCAAGGAAAGGACATTGGGGTGGTCATTCATAAGTCATTCATAAGTCTGATTATAAAAAAGGGGATTGAAAATAAAACAGCCAACATTATAATGCCATTATACAAAACAATAGTAAGGCAGCACCTGGAGTATTGTGTACAATTCGGGTCACTGCACCCCAAGAAAGACATAGTGGAACTGGAAAAGGTGCAGAAGAGAGAGACTAAAATGATTACTGGGCTGGGGCACCTCCCTTATGAGGAAAGGCTAAAACATTTGGGGCTTTTTAGTCTGGAAAAAAGGCACCTGAGGGGGGATATGATTGAGACGTACAAAATAATGCAGGGTATGAGTAAAGTGGACAGAGGGAAGCTCTTCTCCCTCTCACAAAATACCAGAACTAGGGGACATCCACTCACATTGAGGGCTGGGAGAGTAAGAACAGACAAAAAAATATTTTTTCACCCAGCGCGTTGTTAGTCTGTGGAACTCCCTGCCACAGGAGGTGGTGATAGCATCTGGCCTGGATGCCTTCAAAAGGGGATTGGACAGATTCCTGGAGGAAAAGTCCATCACAGGTTACAAACCATGATGGAGATGTGTAATCACCAGGCTTAAAACCAGGGTACTTCAAGGGCCAGATGAAGGGGAGTGGTATCAGGAGACAGAGATCTAGTCTCATGTGCTCCCAGACGCATCTGGTGGGGCCACTGTGAGAGATACAGGAAGCTGGACTAGATGGGCCTTTGGCCTGATCCATCATGGCTCTTCTTATATTCTTATGTTCTTATGTAGAGCCATCATTGGCTCACTTGTGATCATGTGACCTGCTCCAGTGCTCGTATATCAAGACATTCCTTGTTATCAAGGCAAAATTTAGAATAAATGTTTGCTTGTCTTGCAAAACGCTCTTAAACCAAGTTAATCTTAAACTAAAGTGTTACTTTAAAATGTTGCAGCTTCTTAAAGAACAAGTGCTATAATTTAATGTGGCGAAAGGTCTTTAAAATGCCACTTCCTTTTTTCTCTCATTTTTTTTCATTTTTTAAAAACTTTTTCTCAGATATGCTTCGACACACAAACATGGCTGCTTCTTTGCAACAGTTACCACTCTGCAAATCCCCCATCCAGAATGAGATCTCCCTGTTAACTGAAACATGGAATTCTTGGGCCTATAATAAGCAAGTACTGTATAATTCCCCCCCCCCAAAAAAAAAACCTCTGGTGCATCAGTATGTGTAGCTGTGACAAGACCACTTGCTCCTCTTCTACTTGCTCCTTTGTGTTTTAACACGCACACACAGCACCACTCTGGAGAGAATGCTGTCCACAGGACTGGTGGCTGTTGAGATCATTTGTTCCTTCTGAGTATGAAGATTACTGTAATCTGAAACTGGAGAGTGAAGGAGAAGGCTGGTGTGTTAATGAGGTCCAACTTTTAGGTATAAGGATACCTTGGGCAAAGTGATTGTGTGGACGTGTGGAATGGACTGGCTTAGATATACGGCCTACGGAGTGGACTACAGATCCCTGAAATGTCCTGCCTGTAGAATGTCATGGAGGAAATCTTGTTTCATAAACAGCATATGAGCTTTGTCTCTCCGTGGTTCAAGCGCATTGCTGCCGCCAAGACTCTGCTCACAACCCGAGTTCGATCCTGAAAGACTCAGGTAGTCAGCTGAAGGTTTATTTAGCCTTCCATCATTTTGAGGTTGGTAAATTGGGTACTTAGCTCGCAGGGGGAGGGGAGGGAGAGGCAGTTTACAACATGTAGCCTGCATAATTATATTATAAACCATCCCAAGAGAGCTTTAAACACTATGAAGTGAAATATACGCCACACACTTTGCTTTGCTTTAGCACAATTGGCTCCTGCTAGCAAAAAGGGCTGAAGATTCCTCCCATCCTGGACTTTTGCACAGAGAACTGCATTCCAGGGGTGAAGAAAAAGAAGCCAACCATAAGGCATGAAAATTAGGGGCATCAGTGGAGCAAAAATGCAATTGTTATTTGGGACAAGGAGACCCAGAGTCACATTCATCCACACTCACATTCATGCTCATGTGTAGATGCTTTTCAGTTTGCTTGTTTCTCATGTAATTTTTGAGCTGCCTGGTTGGCCTGAGCACATCTGATCTTGCCTGATTTTGAAAGCTAAGCAGGGTTGGGCCTGGCTAAGTACTTGAATGGGAGACCACCTACAGCACCTGGAGTAGGAACTGACAAGCCATTCCAACATTCCTGCTGAGAAAACTCCATTGACATGGGATCACAAAGGTGGTTACTTCATGTCCTACCTTGTTCCGCAATTACGTTTGTACCATGACAGCGTTGTTCGCAGTCATGTGGTTTTGTCCCTGTTCAGTCCCTGTTTCTGTTTACTCACCGGCGTGATTACTTGTCTCTTGACAACTGTTACTTCACGGTCTTGTTCCGTAACAAAATCTGAATTTGTCTTGCTTTCTTAACCCTTTTTAAAAAATATTGTAAATAAAACTTTTTCGATATTTCGATTTACTGGTCTTCTGGGATTTACACGTCAATGCTACAGAATTTTCAGTACTTTCTTTAATAATCATTTGCACTGCATGGTGTTTCCCAAAGGGAAACTAATGTTGAATGCTCCTTCAGCTGCTGACCACTAGGTGGACACTCGTTGTTGCGTGACAGTTGTTACCACACGGTTCCTTGTCTCAGAACAGGAACCGGGAATTAACCATGACAAGAGAATTCCCCAGTCCAGGGGCAGGTACAGCTTGTCATGCTGTGTTCCCAGTTCCAGGGGCATGGTCGAGACAATTTTTTTTCTGTCACGCAATGGACGTGAAGTAAGGTTTTTTTGTACCGGTCCCAAACGGGACAGCAAAGAGGGACAAATGGGATGTGAAGTAACAGCCAAAGAGGCATAAGAACATAAGAACATAAGAAGAGCCATGCTGGATCAGGCCAAAGGCCCATCTAGTCCAGCTTCCTGTATCTCACAGCGGCCCCACCAGATGCGTTTGGGAGCGCATGAGACTAGATATCTGTCTCCTGATACCACTCCCCTGCATCTGGCCCTTGAAGTACCCTGGTTTAAAGCCTAGAGATTACACATCTCCATCATGGTTTGTAACCCGTAACAATAGAACAGCAACTGTAACAATAGAACAGCAACATGTAATTTTACTTTTGCAGATTTTGATTGCTCTGTGGCCTCTGGGGCTTAGTTTATCTTGATCTGAGGATTCAGTTTTTCCAGTGGGTTAGATTAGTCCAGTGTTTTTCAACCACTGTTCCGTGGCACACTAGTGTGCCGCGAGATGTTGCCTGGTGTGCCGTTGGAAAAGCTGAAGAATATCAGCTTTGTGTTCAGCCAAACAGGCCCAGGTTGCGCACTGAATAAAGTATTTTATAATTTTTCATATTTCTGTTTACTTACTATTTCATAATAAAGTAATTATAAAATACTTTCTTTGTGTTTATTTGATTCCTATTCAAGAGAATTACTTTAAATATAGTCAATATAGGCACAGAGTTAATTTTTTAACATTTTCTAATGGTGGTGTGCCTCGTGATTTTTTTCATGAAACAAGTGTGCCTTTGCCCCAAAAAGGTTGAAAAACACTGGATTAGTCCTTCTGGGAGATTGTACAGCTCCCTTACTATCTTCTTTTATTTATTTCTCTCTCGCACATGAACACCCCAAGTGATTTCACTCCTTTTTTGTTGGGTTTTACATTTTTCTTTCAGATTATTCCCATCTGAATTATCCTGTATCAGAATTCCTGCATATTCCCCTGAGTCTTCAGGAACCTATTCCTTGGAATAGATAGTTGTATGTCTTTGTCACTCTTTAGCCCAAAGACTACTGAACATAGCAAACTTCAGTTAAAGAGCTAGTTGCTTCCAGTTAGGGGCATATATAGTGTTTTGCGAAGGGTTAATTCTCTCTGATTTTGCATAGCTAAAATTTCATCTGATTCTTTAATACAGTCTGTTAAAGAATGGTTTGCATTGCTCATTTTACCATTGCATTGCACTGTATTAGAATTAATAGATTTTTCCTTTGGTTTCTTTTACATTGTGTCTTCAGTTTCATCTTATTCCCTATTTATCTGCTGTGATTTAAATACAGTTTCAAATTAACTGCTCCTGTGAATAGTCATAGATCATCTCCGATTATACTTTTTGCCCCCCCCGGGCCAAATTAAGCTCCTCATTTTCCTGATGTAGCTCAATTCAGCAACTGGACACCTGTATTACATATGACATCCCTCCACCCTTGAAAGTTCATTCAATCCATAGACTCTAGAATTGAGAAGAAAGGATTTAGCACAGTATTGTGGCACCAGACAGACTGAGTGGGCTACGACTCCATCATGCAGAGGGAATATGGAAACTGTAGTTAAGATGCATTCTAGAGGGCACTGTTTTTGGAGGTGTGGGGGCTTGGGAATGGAGGCTGGGGTACAGCTGCCTCTTTTCATTTTCAACTGTTTATCCATCTCACCCAGAGTTATCTCTCGTGACTACCAGTGGTTCTTCTCCTGCCCCCCAGGCAGAGACATCTTCCATCACCTATTAACTTCCCCTTCTTTGTGGTGATGTTGGAGCTTCAAGCTGAGACAACACTTTGATTGTGAGCCACACAGAGACCTTTGGGTAGTGGGCGGCATACAAGCTATGTAAATAAATAAATAAATAAATAAATAAATAAATAAATAAATAAAGAGTGCCAGGGAAGCAGTTTGAGAAGGGAGACAAATGCAGTCGTTGCCAGACAGCAGAAAACTCACCAGTGTTCTCCCCCCATTCAAAATAAACTTTGTTTCCATGTTTGGACTTATCTTTCCTATGTCATTTTCATGTTTCCACTCGGTATCATTTCTCTCCATCCTCGTGAGTCGTCTTTTTGTTGCTATGGCAGCGTCCACAATGATTCAGCCTGGGCTGTGCCATGCAGACAACTCAACTTTAGTAGGCGTAAAAAACCAAAAAACAAAACCCAAACCAATATTGAGCTGTAGACCAGGCACACCCACAGAGTCACTTGCAATGTTAGCTGGGCCCAAGCTGTCCAAACATGGAATTCCCTAGTATCCCGGAGGAGTTTTTGGTGGTGGTCACTCCCAGGCTCTGCTACTCAGTCCCGCAGAAGATTGCTCAGAAGTGTAGCTTCCTTCCTGGTTTCCTTTCTGTAGGAAAGCAACTACCTTTTTATGTAGGCATGTTTCCAATAATGCCTGCGGAAGGGGGTTTTATGAGGATGGATGCTCCACTTCCCTTTACTGCTGTGTTTCAAGATCTGGATGCTTTCATTCATTTTATGCAATAACGATATTTACGCTATTTAATTGAAGCCACCTAGGAGTTCCATTTTGAGAAGTCAGGCAAGGAATCGTTCAGTCAGGCATTCAGGAGCTTAGATGCCCCAAATGTCTTACTCTTTGCCCCATCATCCTTAGCGGAGGGTGATGGGGCTCCGATCTGTTTGGAGACTGTCTGATATTCCATAGATTCATTCAGCTCATACTCGCAAAATGTGAAGCCTCAGATCAGAACCAGCTGGGTGGCATGATGACCAAATGCGGACACTGAGGTGGAAATGACTCCTGCATCTCCCTGACCTCAGCCTTCGGCTGTGAACCTCACCCAGTCTCATGGGGTAGGGATGGGTTTGTGCTCTAGTTTAGAGACTGCCTGATGCTCCAGAGATTCATTTCACTGCCTTTGTCACACTGTGCTTGTCACCGGGGTGGGGGGTGGGGGATTGGTATGAGCCTCTTAGAAATCGTGGTAAAACCGATCCATGCTCATTTCAGTAAAATTTCCCACGAGAAACATCTCATTTCCGCCTTTTGTAAGCATATGGGCACAATCTATTTTCCCAAAAGCTCCAAACAAAGACCTTGCCGTATCATGTGCAATTTGATTGGGCATCAAAGGGTTCCTGCTGCCACCATTGCCAAAGAAGGAAGCCCATGGCCAGCAGATGCCTGAGAGGCGTGACTTAAAAACCGTAGCTGTTCCAACAAGGCCCTTTTACACGACCCCTAAGATCCGCTGGTAGCTTAAATTCAGATCCCCCCAGCCAGATATCATGTGGGTTTTGTTCCTCTTCCTGTGTTCCCCCCCTTCCGCATTCTGTTGCGTCTGTCTGCTGTCTGCGGTGAGGGGAGGGAGGAAAAAAGGGAGGGGAAAAATGCAGGCTCACCTCCGCTCACATCCGTCTGTGGAGCAGCCCCATAGGGATTCTTGTCTATTAAAGGGGCGGTGGGGACAACTAAACAAACAGAAGGCGAGGAGAGCCCGGCATCCACAGCTTTACAATCTGCATCGGAATTTTTTTTACCTCCGGAGACCAGGTACTTGTAAAGTGCGCTGGGACTCGCTTAAGTGGGCGTGGGCATACTTTATTTTTTTTAAAGTCCACTGCTGGTGGGAAAACAATTTATGCTCCGGATCTGCAAGTGTTTTGCAGCGGATTTTAAGGGTCGCTAAGACATCCTTACTGGGGTTTTAGGATAATCCCTTTTCTTGTAGTTTGAACCCACTAATTTGTGTCCTGGCCTAAACTGTCTCTGTGACAGCCTTTCAAATATCTGAAGGCAACAATCATGCCACATCACTTCCTGCCCATCTCCTGTTCAGGAAATGCAGGGTCTTCCTAAGCAGGGCTTGGTCCCTGACCCCTTATCTTTGAAGCCTTTATTTTGGACACATTCAGTTTGTTCATTTAATTCATAAATTGCAACGCTTGGAAAACTTGACATGAGTGGCCAGATGGCCAGATGGGTGGGGTATACTACTACTACTACTACTACTACTACTACTACTACTACTACTGAAGAAGAAGAAGAAGAAGAAGAAGAAGAAGAAGAAGAAGAAGAAGAGGAGGAGGAGGAGGAGGAGGAGGAGGCTACATGGCACAAAGAAGAAGAAGAAGAAGAGGAGGAGGAGGAGGAGGAGGAGGAGGAAGGAGGAGGAGGCTACATGGCACAAAGAAGAAGAAGAAGAAGAAGAAGAAGAAGAAGGAAGAGGAGGAGGAGGAGGAGGAGGAGGAGGAGGCTACATGGCACAAAGAAGAAGAAGAAGAAGAAGAAGAAGAAGAAGAAGAAGAAGAAACTCCAGTTGAGGGCTGTTCAGGGCAGAATGCCATCATTTATAAGAACATAAGAAGAGCCATGCTGGATCAGGCCAAAGAAGAATCTAGTCCAGAAGAAGAATCTCAAGAAACTCCAGATGAGTTTGGGAGTTCATGAGACAGATATCTGTCTCATCATTTCCCCTGCATCTGGCCACTCCCTTTAATTAATGGTAAAGAGCCTGAAGTCCTGAAACTATTTTGCTTTCTCTCACATGTTCAATGTTTCATCCCCCCCCTCGACCTGAATATAAACAAAGAAAGAAAAGACGTCTGTGACTTTTGCTAAATTTTTACCAAAAACAAATTGGAAGACAATTCACCTAAGCAGTAGCATCATCTCAGATTTTACCAGCTGGATAGCGTGAATATTGGTTGGGGGTTTACAGGGAACATACAAAATGATTCTCAAAATATCTCTACATAGTTCCTGTACTGTAACATCAGCTTACTTTGCCACTGGTGACTTCACTTAAGTGGGGAACTTGGATCTCTCTCCCAGAGACCGGACATTTTAATTTTCAGACTGCAGCTCCCAGAACCAACCCAGCTAACAAAAGCTGTTACAATTATTGCTGAAGTTTTCCAGGAATTATAGTCCCCAAAATTAAGTTTTCTAAACTCTTATTTTATCACAGGACCAGAAGTTTCTAGACAGATGGGCCTGTCTGTTCTTCATGCTCCCATATGTTTGTGGAACAATGTTTTTACATACAGTTACATTTATAACCTATCCAACCTGCAAGTAATTAAATGTTCCAATGAAACAGACTGCGCTGTTTGCCAGCTCTGTTTCAACATTTAATGTAAGACATATTTTGTTAATTTTTTTAATAAATGAAATTAATGGTACCCAGATACAGTCAGAACAGTCCTTTGTTACATTGTGCTACATTATGCTATGCTACGTTACATCGTGTTATGTTGGAGATATATCAATATATTAAATCTCTAAGGCATTTCCCCCGCAAAAATGAAGCTGTCAGATCATGGCCCAGAATGCCACGTTGTGATTAAGAGATAGCAATAATGCAGATAACAATAAACATATAAACAAAGTCCCAGGATGGAATTTGAGAGGTCTGGATTTTTGAAAAGTAAAGTTCCCTTGGGGAAAAATAAACTTTGGGAAACTGACCAGGGAGGGATGTAGTGACAGGGGAGGAATCAGGAAATGCCATTGGGGGGGTGGATTTGTAAGGAAAGAAGTTTCCATTGACTCAGAACTGCATCAGACTTAGGATGCCGTGTCTGTAGCTTCCCACCTCAGCCGAATTACAGAAAATGAGACTTGATCTTAGCTGCATTGATAATCTCTGTGAGATAAAGAACAATCCTCTTGGGAAGGATGAAACACAAAAGGGAGTATAAGTCTTCCACCCTCATTTGGCAAGGGAAAAAAATCCAATGTGTAGCTCTGTAACTTTCCTCCCCTTCTATTTTAAATCAAGGGCTAGTGTTCACGTAAACATTTCAGAGAGGGTAGCCGTGTTAGTCTTTTCAAGAATTTCAGGCAAAAATCAAAGAAAAACAAAACAAAAGACACAAAACATGTGGCACCTTAAAGACCAACTTTCATCTCTTAATGTAATATTTCGTGGACATGTCTACTTCTTCAGACATATAACAGCAGAATGAGGTGTGCAATATAATATGTGATGGGATATACATTTCATACCAGATATTCACTGGCTGTAATATATAGAGTTGGAGGGGGTGGATGGGGGTGGAGAGGAGGAGGGGGAAGAAGAGGAGGAAGAGTTGATTAGTAGAGATGGTGGGAAGGAGGATTAGGCCAGGGTCTGTAGATATGTAAAGTATAGTATAGTGGCTCTGAGGCCAGGATCTGTGTATATGTTGAGTGTGGTGTTCAGTACAAGAGGGCTGGGTTCCAGATCTTGGACTCAATCAGGCTTGCATCCCGTGGCTGAACTCCATATAAGACACCAGGAGCGGGGGGGGGGAGAGAACCTCCATTTCAAAGGCAGGTGGATCTAGAACCCATATTTTTATCTCCTAACCATTCCTTGCAACAGGTCTATCTGGTAAGCCAGCCTGAAATACATACAGAGTGTTGAGTAGTGGGAGAAGGGTGGCATTCGGAGGAGTAAACAAAATAAGTACAAAAAGCAAATAAAAATAAACAACTTTAAAAGTAATTTAGACCAAAGATTTGCAGGTGACCAAAGATTTACAACCAGGTCACTCCAGCCACAAAATCTGATTCTGTGTCCGTGCTATGCTTCTTGCTCCAGCAATATCCGAAACTTAAGATTCCAATGTCTCATAATACTGTTTCTCTATTAAACCAACTTAAAAAGACACAAAAGCTGCTTTGCAAGCTTTTAGTATTACCGATCTCCTCTTCTTCAGGCAAGACGATACAAAAAGAAAGCATGATGGGGGAAGGCATGGTGGAAAAGGCATGCCTTCTGCAGACTCTCTTAAGGGCCTTTTCACATGACCCCCTAAGATCCGCTGGTCCCTTAAATTCGGACCAGAGATCTTGGGGGTTCATTTTGTTCATGCGTCCCCACCCCTCAGCACTTCCTGCTCCTGTCTGGCGTGAGGGGGGGAGGGGGAAAAAAGGACAAAAGAAGCCTTTACTAACCTGCCGGTGCCAGTTGCCACGAGCCCCGTTACTTCCTGATTCCTTCTCAAGGGACTCTTAAAGGGGCAGGAGGCAAAAAAACAACAGACAAGCCAGGAGAGCCCGGCACTCTTATCCGCATCAAATGTGTTTCACCTTCAGAGAGAAGGTACAAGAAAAGTGCGCTGGGTCGCGCTAAAGTGGGCGGGGTCGCACTTAATTGTCTCCAAACTCCAGAGCTGGTGGGAAAACATCTCTAAGCTCCGGAGCTGGGAGCCATTTGCAGCGCAGCTTAGGGGGCGTGTATAAACGCCCTTAAGATACAAATGATGGAAATGTTGTTTTTATGTCCTGTCAAGTCACTCCCCCCCAACTTATGAATAAGCAGCCTCCAAAATGTCCTGTCCTCCACTGCCGTGCTTAGCTTTTATAGATTCTTGTGCCTTTTCAAGGGAGTCAGTCCGTCGATTTGTTGGACAGAACGCCTGAAGAACTATGGATGGAGGCTTGTAACATTGTACAGGAGGAAGCAATAAAAACCATCCGAAATAAAAGAAAATGCAAGAAAGCAAAGTGGCTGTCCCACAAAGCCCGACAAAGAGCGGAGGAGAGAAGGGACACAAAATGCAAGGGAGAAAGGGAAAGATGCAGAAAATTGAACGCAGACTTCCAAAGAATAGCAAGGAGAGACAGGACGGCCTTCTTGAATGAACAGTGCAAAGAAATAGAGGAAAACAGTAGAAAAGGAAAAACCAGAGATCTATTTAAGAAAATTGGAGATATTAAAGGGGCATTTCATGCAAAGGACAAAAATGGTAGGGACCTAACTGAAGCAGAAGAGATCAAGAAGAGATGGCAAGAATACACAGAGGAATTCTATCAGAAAGATCTGGATGTCCCTGATAACCAAGATAGTGTAGTTGCTGACCTGGAGCCAGACATCCTGGAAAGTGAAGTCAAGTGGGCCTTAGAAAGCATTGCAAACAACAAGGCCACTGGAGGTGACGTCATTCCAGCTGAACTCTTTAAAATCTTAAAAGAGGATTCTGTAAAGGTGCTACACACATTATGCCAGCATATTTGGAAAACTCAGCAGTGGCCAGAGGACTGGGTCTACATCCCAGTCGCAAAGAAGGGCAATGCTAAAGAATGCTCCAACTATCATACAATTGCACTCATTTCACACGCTAGCAAGGCTATGTTCAAAATTCTACAAGGGAGGCTTCAGCAGTATGTGGACAGAGAACTCCGAGAAGTGCAAGCTGGATTTTGAAGGGGCAGAGGAACTGGAGATCAAATTTCCAACATGCGCTGGATTATGGAGAAAGTGAGAGAGCTCAAGAAATACATCTTCTGCTTCATTGACTATGCCAAAGCCTTTGACTATGTGGACCACAACAAACTATGGCAAGTTCTTAAAGGAATGGAAGTGCCTGACCACCTTATCTGTCTCCTAAGAAATCTATATATGGGACAAGTAGCAATAGTCAGAACTGGATATGGAACAACTGATTGGTTTAAAATTGGGATAGGAGTATGACAAGGCTGTATACTGTCACCTTGCCTATTTAATTTATAATGCGATGAATAACAAGCCGGAATTAAGATTGCCAGAAGAAATATCAACAACCTCAGATACGCAGATGATACTATTCTGATAGCAGAAAGTGAGGAGGAATTAAATGAACCTCTTAATGAGGGTAAAAGAGGAGAGTGAAAAAAGGGCTGAATCTCAACATTAAAAAAAACTAAGATCATGGCCACCAGGTCCCATTACCTCCTGGCAAATAGAAGGGGAAGAAATGGAGGCAATGACAGAGTTTATTTTCTTGGGCTCCTTGATCACTGCAGGTGGTGAATGCAGCACTGAAATTAAAAGACTCCGGCTTCTTGGGAGGAAAGCAATGGCAAACCTAGGCAGCATCTTCAAGAGCAGAAACATAACTTTGCTGACAAAGGTCTGAATAGTCAAAGCTATAGTTTTTCCTGTAGTGATGTATGGAAGTGAGAGCTGGATTATAAAGAAGGCTGATTGCCACAGAATCAATGCTTTTGAGCTGTGGTGCTGGAGGAGAGTCTTGAGAGTCCCCTGGACTGCAAGGAGATCAAACCTATCCATCCTGAAAGAAATCAACCCCGAATATTCACTGGAAGGACAGATTTTGAAGCTGAGGCTCCAATACTTTGGCCACCTCATGAGGAGAGAGGATTCCTTGGAAAAGTCCCTGATGTTGGGAAAGATTGAAGGCAAAAGGAAAAGGGGACGGCAGAGAATGAGATGGTTGGATGGCGTCATCGTGGCAACCAACATGGATTTGACCAAACTCTGGGAGGCAGTGGAAGACAGGAGGGCCTGGCATGCTCTGGTCCATGGGGTCACGAAGAGTCGGACATGACCGAATGACTGAACAACCACAACAACTTTCCCTGCTGCCTTCAGCCATTCCCAACATGTTTGTCTTTTCCAGAGAACCCTGCCTTCTTCAGATGTGCCCAAAGTAGCACATACCTCCTGAGATAGTTCAGGCTTCATTTGATCTATGACCCGCTTGTTCATCTTTGCGGCAAGCCAGGGTAAAGCTCTCTTCCAGCATCTTATTTCAAACAAATATTTTTTCCCTCCTAGCTTTCTTGAATGCCCAGCTTTGACACCCATACATAGCAATTAGGAGCATAAATGTATGAATGATGTTGGTCTTGGTCTCTAGCGACAGATCCTTATAACTGATGATAGTTTCTACTTCCTTCATTGTTGCCCTTCTGGGACTCTTTTCACCCCCTGATTTCTTGGGTGGGCAGTCAAGTCTCTAGACGCTTGGTTCATTCAACCAAGATTTTTATCAATCCCAATCTCTTCATTGTCAACACTGAATTTGTGTATTTCTTCTATAGCCACACGATTTTTGTCTTCTTCATGTCCAACTGAAGAAGTAGCCTCCTGACAAAAACCCTCCTGTCCACTTTAAGGTGTGCATCAAAGTACTGTCTGTCTATCTAAATGCATGCACATGTGTGTAGAGGTTGGAGATACTCTGGTAGAATTCATTAGGCTCCAGATTTCACCCTGCATGTCCTTGGGGCTGATGGGAACAAGGAAAGGGTTTAAAAAGCCATAAGTGTGAACATGCCAACAGCCTCTTGGGAAAATGTCTGTGAAGATTCTCAGTCATCCGGGTGAGTTTATCTGGACGTTGAGTCATCATGGCAACTGGACGTCTTTTCTTGAGAGATAGAAATGTTTCGCTGCTCATCCAAACAGCTTCGTCAGTCTGAGGAAAACTAGTTGTGAGTTCTCCATTTTATATCTGGGAGTTGAGTCATGGCAACGGGACTGAGAGATTGAAACGTTTTGCTGCTCATCCAAACAGCTTCATCAGTCTCTGATGAAGCTGTTTGGATGAGCAGTGAAACGTTTCAATCTCTCGCGAAAAAGAAGTCCAGTTGCCATGACTCAACTCCCAGACAAACTCACCTGGATGACTGAGAATCTTCACAGACCTCCATTTTATAGTTCACTTTTATAGTTCAAAGCAAAAAGTTTCAGTCTCTCAAGAAAAAAAGTCCAGTTGCCATGACTCTTGCAAACCTAGAAGAGTCTGTACTCCTTGAGTTCTAATTTGCTCTCTAGGTGGTGCTGTTGGCACTGCAGTGAAGTGGTCCCTAATCTTACTGATAATTTCCAGGAAGGAGGATGGAGCAAAGTGGGGCTTTAGCACAATTCTTACCAAATGCACCATCAGCACAAAAAACAGGCCTCTAAGTCAGTGAGAATTAATTGGTTGAATAGGTTTAATAGCAAATCAGTTAAGTGACATTCTTCATTGAGCACATAACAAGACAAAGGGTTTGATTGACTGGCATTGCTCTGCTTCTAACTTGACCCAGCCAGGTGGTGCCTTGAGGAAGGTGTCTTGTAAGGCACACGGCTGGGGCTTGGTGTTGGCGCCCCAGATCTGCCATTATTGCTAGTTCTGGCCTTCTGGGGTATACTTGCTCTTGAACATGGAGGTTCCATTTTGGCAGAGCTGGGCAGAGCTATTTCTCTGGACTACATCTCTTGGATCACTCCTCTGCATTTAGGTTTTGTTTGTGAAAGCCATTCCTATGACCGATATTTAAGCCAAATTCTCAGAGGCATCTTTTTTAGCTGTGACTTTGCCACCTGATTGTGCTACATTGCGATTTGGTGTGGGTTGATTTACCATGCAAGTAGACTTTCTGTCTTAAGGTTTGGGTTAGATGTGTTTGATGGGGCACCTATACCCATCTCTGCTTATTGCAGCCACTTTAAAAACTAACAGGTTTTTAATTTCGATTAATTTTCATGAACTGCTGTCAATGATTATCTATTTATTCACAATATTTTTCTCCTTAAAAAATAGCCAAGCTAATGCCAAATTATTCCGGTGAGGCCTTAAAAACTTAAAGTTGCTTTTCATAAATTCAGACCTAGGGGAAAACAGTAAAAGTTTGCCTAAAAAACATATAGCCTTGGTAGCTGGGAATTCTGGGCATTGTAAATCAGAAAAGTAACATTTATAAGTGTTCCAGGCAAAAATCAAAACAAAACAGGTGACCCCTTAAAGACTAACTATTATATCTTAATGTAAGCTTTCATTGACACATCCACTTCTTCAGGCGTATAACAGCAGAATGAGGTGTGCAATGAATATACAATGGGATATAAGTTATATACCAAATGTTCATTGGCTGCTGGACGAGTCACTGCATCTGATGCGGTGATTAGCCTGAATTGTTTAGGTTATATGTTTTGTTCAACTAGATGGCTATGGGGGGCTGTTAAGTTGTTCCAGCCAGTTTCTCCGGCAAGAACTTGAAAAGGAAAATGGGTACCGCCTGGAGACAAGAAAAACCACTGGGTGTTGTCCACCCGTCACCAGGCTGGCACCAAAAGCACAAGGGGAAGTCAGGCCAATGTTAGCTTTTTGGTTCCTCAGCAATCGCAGAGCCCAAAACAAAGAACAGTGCTACTAAATAAAGCAATGCTGATGCACCAAAACAAGGAAAACTTAAATGGGGAAACCCTGCCGAATGCAGGAGCAGCTGGGCCAGTCTAGGGGCCCTATTCTTCTTTCCTAGCCACACACTACTTGGCATTGGCCACCCAGGTGCTTTGGCAAGCCCTCAAAGGGAGACAACCCAACTCCTGCCTCTGTGGTTCCCCACAGGGAAGCTTACGGCACGGCAGCTACAAATCAGCACAAGTCTCTTGCGCTGGACTCACCATTTGAGGTCACTTCTTCCTATCTGCAAGGACCCAGTCTGTATAAGAAGCAACCTCTGAAGGTTGTCCAAGGCCCCAAAGCAGTGCTCAATCAAGGATGAGCAACGGAGGCCTCTCTGATGTGGTCTGGCCTAGGTCTTCCGTCAGCCCTGGCCGACATACCCCACGTGGAAAGATTGCAGCTGGTAGCCAACCAGGCCTCCATTTGGAGTTGCTTGTGTCCCCTGATGCTAGGTGCCCTCTCAGTGTCCGTATCTAATTCAGAGAAACAAGTATTTGCTTCTTTAGGGGAAGAGGACAACTGCCATGTCCTATAAGGGACCCTGAATCCTATCATCTATCTCAGGTTCACATGACACAGGAGGATCCTCTATGGCATTAAGCTGTTGGAGCTCCATAAGAACATAAGAGCAGTCTGGCTGGAACAGGCCACAGCCCATCCAGTCCAGCATTCTGTCTCACACAGCGGCTCACCATTTGCTTCAGGGTATTCCCAAGCAGATGTCTTCACCTGCTTACGATTCCAAGCAAATGGCATTGAGAGATATCCTGCTTCTCTCTCCAACCTGGAGGTTGTCCTTAGGCATCCTTAATGATAGCCATGGATACCCATGTTCTCCAGGAACTTGTCCAATCCTTTCTTAAAGCTGTCAAGGCTGACCACTGTCACCACTTCTTCTGGCAAGGAGTTCCACAGATCAGTGTTCCTCTGCGCGAAAAAGTACTTTCTCTTATTTGTTTGAGATCTAGTGCCCAAAGTTCTGGAGTGCCCTCTAGTTCTAGTGTTGTGCGACAGGGAAAACAGCTTTTCCTTATCTACTTTGTCTACACCGAGTATGATTGTATAAACTTCAATCAGGTCTACTCTGGATATGGTGATCCATGCCACCTGTTGATGAAGCTACACCCAACATAACCAGCACATGATAGCCTTGTATTTATAACTTTTCTTTGTGGTTCTTCATCATCAGTTCAAATTTCCGGGCAGAGCAGAAAACACAGAAGTTCTTAGATTTTTACGACAAATAAACATTTGCTAAACAAATTGAGGCAGGCTAAAAGATTGTACAAATCCAAATATCTGGGTAGCTGAAGAATATCATAACAGAGATGGCAGAAAATGTGTCAAACCTGCCCCTCTCTAATGAACTTGGAGGATCATTATTGCGAATGCTTATTGCCTTGGGATTCCCTTGTGCTCCTTAGATAAGGACTTGGGAAAGTTACATTTTTGGACTGCAATTACTAGAACCGCCCAGCCAACATCTTCAGTGCTGGCCACTTTACACGCTCTGATTTATGTGCAGGCATCATGGCTCTGAGCCACAGATCCACTTTCCTGAATGAATCTCTGTATGTCTCACCACCCGCCTCTTCTATCACCACCAACCTGACACTCTATAATATCACATCTTATTATGTTTCATTTGACTTCCAAGGAGTTCAAGGCAGCACACGGAATTATCTTCTCCACATGTGAGGTGGATATGGATATTTTCTCCATGTGTGAAGTGGATTAGGCCAGGGGTTGTAGATATGCTTAACAGATCCAGGACCCGTGGCCTTATCCTTCCACCACTTCTACAACTAATCATCTCTCCCTCCTCTTCCCCTTCCCCTATCCACCAATGAACACCTGGTATGAAATGTATATCTCATCACCTATTAGATTATACACCTCATTCTGCTGCTATATGTCTGAAGAAGTGGACGTGTCCACGAAATGTTACATTAAAAATATGAAAGTTAGTCTTTAAGGTGCCACGTGTTTTGTGTCTTTCCTTTTTCTTTCTTTGATTTTTGCCTGCAAAAATGATTAGTGAGTGAGACTGGGGTTTTTAAAGTTGTTGGGTAGGGGAAACCTGTCCTATATAGGAGAATAGCTGTTAGACATTGTATTGTGATGGAGGGACACCACAGCGTCTCTCACTCTATACCCCAGAGCACAGAGAGAACTCCTAGTTCCCTGAGCTCCTTGCCCTCTGAAGATGCTAGCCACAGAGTCTGGTGAAACGTCAGGAAGAAAAACTTCCACAGCACGGACAAACAGCCCCCGAAAACAACAACAACAGCTATATAATAAATGATGACACTGTGTTGTCAAGTTGAATCAAATTAATGGTGACCTTTTCCAGGGGCTCCAAGGTATAGAATACTCAGAAGTGATTTACCATCCCCTCTTCTCTGGACATCATTGGGACTATGCAGTTTGCTGAAGGTTACCCAGGCTGGCTTAATGCTTAATAAAATAGCATCCTAATAAAGACAAAAGCACGTGGAATGAAAGCATTAAAATAAACAGAGATAGTTTTTTTTTAAAAAAAAAATAACAACCTCCAAATCAGAAAGCAAATGTATAAATAAATTAGCAAGCCTCTCTGGAAGTTGTCATGACTACTAGACTTCTTTTTCTTGAAAGACAGAAACGTTTCCGGCTCATCCAAACAGCTTCATCAGTCTGACGAAGCTGTTTGGATGACCAGTGAAATGTTTTCTGTCTCTCAAGAAAGAGAAGTCAGTTGCCAGGACTCAGCTTTCAGATAAACTCACCTGGATGACTGAGAATCTTCACAGACATATAGCAAGCCTCTCATGTTTCCCCACCACTTCTGACATATTTATTAAGAGGGGGAAAATATTAAAATCGACGGAGAACTTCGCTGCCACATTGCCAACTAGCACTGGAATGATTATGTCTGGTTCCTGGATTTCTTTTTTGCCAGAAAGAAAGTGCCATTAAATGCAGTAAATTGAAATGTCACCATTAGAGCTGTTTTGAGAGCAGTATCTGGAGATTTGGTTTTCACTCTGCACAGGGGAGGCTCCTGTTATTTCTGGGAAATGACCTCCACTAGATAGTTTTGTTTTGGGGTTGTTGGGTTTGTCTGAGTTTTTTTTTTTTGTATTTATATATATATTTTTTGCAGGACAAGAAAAATGAACCATCCACCCCCACCCCCTTAGATGAGAGAAGGATCCATTATTTCTCATGGCTGCCTTGAAGCCACACTTCCCTGCTTTCATAATATGCTGACATATATAAAAAGGGCCCCCTCCGATGGCTCCTTCGCCACAGAGTTGACAGACTTTCCTTGGTGAACGGAGGGGGAGTGAGAATGTTTATATCCCCCTGACCTTCCACCCAGCCCAGCTCCGCAAGCCGCCCTCCCCGCTGTCTTTTGCGTCAGGACAGGCTTTGATTCTGGAGCCCTGAACAAAGCCAACGAAAACAGGAACAGGAGGGAGACGGAGAGCTCAGCCCTGCACGCCCATGGCCCTGTGTTTGTGTAGACCAGTGGTTCTCACCCTGTGGGTCCCCAGATGTTCCTGGACTGCAACTCCCAGAGTTCTTCATCACTAGCTGAGCTGGCCAGGATTTCTGGGAGTTGCAGTCCAGGAACATCTGGGGACCCACAGGTGGAGAACCACTGGTGTAGACTCATAGAACAGTGGAGTTGCAAGCGACCTATAAGACCATCAAGTCCAACACCCCCCCTGCTCACAGTGGGAATAAAAATCAAAGGAGATTTGCCAGGTGGTTGTCCAGATTTCTCTTGAAGCCCTCCAGCGCCAGAGCACCCGCTACTTCTTGAGGTCATGGGTTCTGTCGTCATACTGTTCTAACAGTTAGGAAGTTTTTCCTGATATTCAGCCTAAAGCTGGGTCCTCTTAACTTGAGCTCATTGTTGCTCATCCTGCACTCTTAGGATGATCGAGGACAGATCCTGCCCCTCCTCTGCCCTTCAGATTTGAAAAGTACTATCCTTTCGCCTCCTCAGTCTTCTTTTATCCAGGCTAAACATGCCCAGTTCTTTCCATCTTCCCTCCAAGGGCTTGTTTTCCAGCCCCCTGACCCTCCATGTCGCCCTCCTCTGAACTTGTTCCAATCTAGCAGCATCTTTCTTGAAGTGTAGTGTCCAGAACTGGACACAATACTGTAAATAAGTTGTGGCCTAACCAGTACCAAATAGAGGGGGACAAATAACTCGGAAGATTTGGAAATTATGCTTCTAAATAGCATTTACAGTAGGACCCCTGTATCCACTGATTCATTATCCGCTGATTCAGTTATCCATGGGTGTCAGAGGAAAAAATTAAATAAATTATTCAGCAGCCACAAAGCAAGCTACTGTCACAGACAGCAGCTGTAAAGCAAGCTAAAGGAGCCTTGTGGCGCAGTGGTTAAATGCCTGCACTGCAGGTAAAACTGTGCTCACGACCTGGGTTCAATCCCAGGTAGCCGGCTCAAGGTTCACTCAGCCTTCCATCCTTCTGAGGTTGGTAAAATGAGTACCCAGCTAGCTGGGGGGGGGGCAATGTGTAGCCTGCATATTATAATTAAAAACTGTACACCACCTAGAGACCACTTGAAGTGGTATGGGGTGGTATATAAGCAGAACACTTTGCTTTGCTTTGCTTTTACTGTCATAAAACAGCAACCTAAAGCAAGCTACTGTCACAAACAGCAGCTGTAAAGCAAGCTACTGTTGCAAACATCAGCTGTAAAGCAAGCTACTGTTACAAAACAGCAGCTGTAAAGCAAACTACTGTCACAAAACAGAAGCTGTACAGTAAGCTACTGTCACAAAACAGCAGTTTTGGGGATTTGGGGGCATTCTCTCTTATCCACAGTTTTCATTATCCACAGAAAGGCCTGGAACCAATCTCCAGCGGATACTGGGGTCCTACTGTACCTTTTTTGTGGCCACATCAAACTGCTGGCTGATATTCATCTTACGATCTACCAGAATTCCAGGATCCTTCTCACATACAGTATTGCTGAACTAGGTGCCCACCATCTTGGAACTGTGCGTCAGTTTTTTTCTTCCTAGGTGCAGTACTTTGTACTATTTCTCCCTGTTGAATTTCATTCTTTATAGAGACAAAAGAAGCTGCTACCAAGTCAGGCTATGGTTGATATCCAGCCTTGCCCGGGCGACGCCACCTTTCAGTCTTGGCTCCCCAGGGTGTGTCCGGCAAGAGATTTTTATCCAGCCCTGGCAGGAGGTTCCCTCCTGGGAACAGAACCTGGGAGCTTCTGCTTTTTGCTTCTGCTTGTGCTTTAATCCCATAAAAGAAACAGAAACCCTAGTAGACTCCTTACTGTCCGGATGTTAAATCTCTCTCCGCCACATCATTTGCCATGCCCTCGTAATGCTTTGCCTGCGGATTATCCCTCATTGGTTCAATGATGACTTTAGTGAGGAGTTGGAAGAACCAAGGGAAACTAAGAAAACACTGACCCAGGCCTTTGCTATGGGACAGGAAGAGGAGCCAGGCTGCATCGCACATACAGTGGACCCTTGGATAACAAACAGTTTGTATAACGTAAAATTTGTACAATTTAAAAAATCCCGAAGGTAGGGGAAATTTGCTTAACATAATCGCCTGTGGGGCGGATCTGTACAACATAAAAATGAGATTACTCAGTTTTCAATGCATTCTTATGGGAAATTTGTATAAAGGAAAATTTGCTTAACAGAATTTCATTTGGAACAAATTAATTCCTTTATACAAGGTGCCACTGTATTTCAGTTTGCCCTGGGTCCCTCCCATGCACCACAGAAGATTTATTAACTCCTGCCAAAGGCTCTTGACTGAGTGAAGTTTATTAGGCGTGTTTGTTAATTATGCTGCAATATGTTCCTGATGCAGAGAAAGAATGTGTGGACCTCTCGTGGCTACTCCCTTCACTGAGATGGTTTTTGCCTCTCTTCCCTTCCCCGACTGGATGGAAGGGTCAAGATTAGTGTGGCAAGAAGACATTGACACCAGATAAAAATGGCATGCCAGGATGTTTGAAGGTCTGGAAAAAATGTCTTACAAGGAACAGCTTCGGGTAGCTGGGAATGTTTAGCCTTTCAAAAAGAAGGCTGAGAGGGGATATGATAGCCATGTTTAAATATTTGAAAGGATGTCACCTTGAAGAAGGGACTGGTTTTTTTTTCCCATGGCTTCAGAGACTAGGACTCGGGGCAATGGTCTCAAACTACAGGAAAAGAGATTCAATTTAAAAACATTAGGAGGAACATGACAGTTAGGGCTGTCCGGAGTCTCCTTCTTTGGAGGTTTTTAAGCAAAAGCTGGATGACCATCCGTCAGGAGCACTGTGATGGGGGAAGAGATAATAGATAATTGAATCTATTATTTATTTATTTATTTATTTTTACAGCTTATATGCCGCCCACTACCCAAAGGTCTCTGGGCGGCTTACAACAAGGAATTAAACAGTTAAGACATAAAATATCAATAAATAATTAAAACAACAGTAAAATCTTATACTAAAATCATCACTAAAATTGCCACCAAAGGACCCCAGTCTATGTTGTATCATTTAAAAAAACTTCTGGAACAGGAAGGTTTTTACCTGGCGCCGAAATGCCATCAGAGGCGGGTCTCAGGGAGGGCATTCCATAGCTTGGATGCCGAGATTGAACCTCCTTGAGGGATGGCTCTTTCAAGAGGGCCCCCTGGCTAGATCTTAATTGCCGGGTAGGTTCATATGGAAGGAGGCGGTCCTTCAGGTATCTAGGCCCCAAGCCGTTTTTATCTGTTCCTCTATAACTGTCTGGTTTAGCTCTGCGACTAAGCCTGACAGATATAGACTTCAAAGGATAATTGGAACTGCAGAAAAAATTATTGCTACTAATTTGCCATCTATTGTGGAATTGTATACCACACGAGCTAAAAAGAGGGCGATGAAAATATATACAGATTCCACACATCCTGGACATAATCTGTTTCAATTGTTACCCTCAGGGCGACATTTTAGGGCATTGCATACTAGGACAACTAGATATAGAGATAGTTTCTTTCCAAGTGCTATCAAACTGTTGAATAATTAATTTTTACATTTCTTCTTCCTTTTTAAATAATAGGTTATATTGTAGTATTGTACTGTGTTTTTATTGTTGACTATATGATTCTTATATTTCCTTTTATATAGAGAGAGCATTTTTACCAAAACAAATTCTGGGTGTGTCTAACCACAGTTGGCCAATAAAAGTATTCTATTCTATCTCTCCAAGCTGAAGAGAGGCCATTGTGATCACCCTTTGGGTGCGATCAGTCAACCAACTACAAATCCACCTAACAGTAGGACTATCTATCCCACTTTCTACTAACTTCTTTGCAAGAATACCATGAGAAACCTTATTGAAGGCCTTACTGAAGTCCAGGTAAGCAATATCGACAGCATTCCCCCTCATCCACCAGGCCTGTAATTTTATCAAAGAAAGAGATCATATTAGTCTGGCATGACTTGTTTTTAAGAAACCAGTGTTGACTTCTTGTAATGACAGCATTGTTTGTTAAATAATTACAGACTGCCTGTTTAATAATCTGCTCTAGGATCTTTCCAGGAATTGAAGTCAAGCTGACTGGGCGGTAATTATTTGGGTCCTCTTTTTCCCCCTTTTGAAGATGCCTCTCATACTGCCTGTCAGCCTCCATAATATGCTGTTTGTGGGCTCCGTGCTCTCTCTCTCTCTTTCTCTCTTTGAGATGGGGGGGGGGAGGCTGCTAATGGCAGGTGGGCAGCTCTAAGGTCACTGTTGTTCCTGCTTATGGTTCTCTGTCTTTAAATCCACTGGAGCACCCTTCCCTCGGTGAAAAGATGGCCTTTGTCCACCCAGGGCAACATTAAGGGTGCCCTCTCACCCGGTTGGCCTCGGGAGCACAAGTCGGGAGCAAGTTATGACTCCCCTGCTAAAAAGATCCCCAATGAGTGTGATTAATAAGTATATCGTGGGGAGTCGGGTAACGGCAGAATACGACCACCAGAAATAGACCGTCACCGTCAGACGGACGCCAGCTCCACCCCACCCCCACCCCCACCCCACCCTGCCTGCCTGCTCCTTATGGGACAAGTGAATCAGCAGCAGAGAGCAAATGGGCCCGTCTGTTCTGGCACCCGGATGAGTCACTACACTGGAGAAAAGGATTGGACCCGTGTGGTTTCTGACATCCATGTTGCTGGAACATTATCTATTTTTAGACTGAGCGGCTCCATCTGGCTTTGCTATGCTACTGCTTGACAGGAACAACTTGTTTTCTCTCTCTCTCTCTCTCTCTTCCTTTAGAAAAAACCCAAAACAAATAAAAACAAACCTTAAAATGAATAACCAGCCCCCTCCTGCAATGCTAGGATGAGTAACACCAGGCCCTCCCTAGACTGAAACCCTTCCCCGGTCATATCCAATTAGCTAAACACAGATTGCATTCTCAGCTAAATAGTTGGAATGCTGCCTGCCTCCAAAGAGGCAATTAAAGTCTGCATTTTGGTAGGAACCGTGTTGATGTTCTGAACCAACCTCCTCCAACTTAGTTTTTCCCTTAATTTATTTTACAGTGTTTTAAATGGATGTGAGAGCTTTCCTTAAAGGGGTTACTCATGTTGCAATGCCAAGGCAGGTTAAGAGGAAATAACAAATGCAGTAAAACTGGTGGCTAAAAGAATAATATTAAAGCACTAACCATGAAAGCCTTAGGAAGCAATGCATTGAAACTCAGATAGATGGATAGAGAGTGGAAGAACCCAGACAACGCTTGGTTGATCCCATTGGTTTCCCTTCCTTCGTTATGGTTGACCTCTACAGTATCTTCTCCCTAAGCCGATTAGGGCCACTCCTTGCTTGTTTCCCCTTCGACCACAGCAGTCAGGAAAATACGAATGTGAGCAAATTTAGGAGGGGAAGTCTGACAGATTGCAAGAAAATGAAGAGTGCATGTCCATCCGGGGCCTAAATGTTCACCAGAAAAATAAGCACCTGCAGCTGATCTGCAGCTAGGCTTGACTCACTGATCTCTAAAATAGGTCTCAAAAGGTGCACAACAGCCTGTTTTATCATTCTGCTTCTGAAATGATGAGGCAATACTGTGTTCTCTGTGGTATAAAATTAATCAGCCAGTTCTCAGAGCTGCCAGATTTCTCATAACTGAAACAAAATAAAAGTATACTCAGAATAGTGCAGGGGTGTCCAAACTTTTTGCAAGGAGGGCCAAGTGTTGCGAGGTGAAAATGTGTGTGGGCCAACCATTCAGCTGCATTTGGCCCCCGGGTTGGATTTTGCAAAGCCTCTAGGACAGCGATGGCGAGCCTTTTAGAGACCGAGTGCCCAAACTTTGCAATTCAAAACTCACTAATTTTCCGCAAAGTGCCATTACAGCAATTTAACCTGGATACAAGTGGCTGTGAAGGGGTGATGTCGGGTGCCCACAGAAAGAACTGCGAGTGCCACCTTTGGCACCCGTGCCATAGGTTCGCCAACACTGGTCTAGGACATGCAAGGAAGTGAGGAGGACGCTGCAACAACACAGACGGGGGAGGGTAGGATGGGCAGGTGGCTAGGGAGATGGACAGAGGAAGGAGAGGGCAGGCAGACCATAAAATTGCAGGCTGATGCCTCCATCGGGTATGGGGAAGGGCCAGCTGGTGGGGATGCATGACAAGCTGAGCCGGTGGGGAGAAGAGGTCATGGGCCACTCGAAATTTGAAAACGGGCCACATTTGGTCCCCAGGCCTGACTTTGGACATGCCTGGAATAGTGCTTCTCTGAGTATATACAAAGTGGTTGTTTTTCCACCCTTTTGTTCTTTGCTGCCATATCATCGGGTAATGGCATTCAAGTGCTCTGCAGTTAGTGGTACCTTGTATAAAGGAATTAATTCGTTCCAAATGAAATTATGTCAAGCAAATTTTCCTTTATATAAATTTCCCATAGGAATGCATCGGAAACAGAGTAATCCCTAATTGCGACCATTTTATGTTGTACAAATTTCGCCCCATAGGTGATTCTGTTAAGCAAGTTTCCCCTGTCTCCAGAATTTTTTATGTTGTACAGATTTTATGTTATACAAAAACCGTTTGTTATGCAAGGGTTCACTGTAATTAAACTCTCCTTTAGAAAGCTGAACGCAAGGCAGCTTACCATATTCAGAAAAGTTTTTTTAAAAGTAAAAACAAATGAAATTCTACCATCATAAAATCCAGTTAAGCCAACTGCGCTGTAAAAATGATTCAAACGAACTAGATGTATTAAAGCCATTAAAATAAGTGAGAAGTACTTTCAAAACAACACAGTGGATAACTCTGTGTGTGTGTGTGTGTGTGTGTGTGTGTGTGTGTGTGTGTGTGTGTGTGTGTGTGTGTGTGTGTGTGTGTGTGTGTGTGTGTGTGTGTGTGTGTGTGTGTGTGTGTGTGTGGGAGAGGGGAGAGGGGAGAGGGAGATTTTTCATTTGGGCAGATATCCTGGGTAATGGTTTACCCAAGGACCATTCCTACATATGCAGAAAACAGCTGCCCCCTTTGATGGTCCATATCTGTGGAAGCGAAGATATGCAACTCCTGGCAGGCGATGGAACGGAAACTGGACCCTTCGTGCTGCCCAAACAGCCTGGCCCTGACCTTCCAGTGGCCGAGAGGATGCTGATGCAAGTGGTAACAGGCCTGTATGGTCAAATGATGCCGCAACCTATAAACATGAGATTGCTTGCCACAAGAAGGACAAGCTTTGCTCCTTGGTGTTAATGTGCAACTCACTGTATCTGCTCCTCCTCCACTTTGGTGAAGGGTCCATTGAGTTGGAGGCTCTGCTCGCAAGCTTTAAAAAAATGGTGTGTTGCTGGAAAAACTGGAATGTATCTCTGCGGATGTGATGGCATATGGGAAAATGCCGAGAGCACAGTCACTGGTGAATGCAAAGCTCTTCCTAAAATTATAGTACAGATTTTTGGGTTTAAAAGCTGCCTGCCATCGGTGGAGCATCGCATTCCCTCCAAAGCTTTTCAGCTGTTGGAACTGCGGCAGTGACACCAGATGCCTCGCCCAACAGCTGCCTGTGTCAGCAACTTTCCAGGACCTCTGCGATTCAATGTGGTAACTGTAACTCATAAAGATCTATACCGATTAGAGATGGGCACGAATAAAAAAAAATTGCATTTCGTTTGTCGTTTGTCGTTTGGAGGGTCCGTTTCGGTTTGTTTCCGTTTTTCGCAAATTTTTGCAAAAAAATCATTTTCGTTTTCGTTCGTTTCGTTACCATTTTGTTACCATTTATTTCATTTTTTGTGATTTTTAAAGGATTTTAAGCAATTCACTCATATTGCAGCAACGGAAACGAAACACACAACAAAATTTCCGGTGTTTCTGTTCGTTTCGTTTCATTTTAGAGACAAAATTCGTTTGTCGTTTCGTTACGTAACGAAACAAAAAAATCAAAAACGGAAACGAAATATTGTTCATTTTGTGCCCATCTCTAATACCGATTGTGTCCAGGCTATTTGAAGGGTCGTATTTTTCCCATAAGCCTCCCTAGCTCTTAAGATCTTTGCAGGCAGGCTTTTAATAACCATGAAGAGTCCCTGAATGATGATTTTTAGCTGTACAAGGTTGCTTTTAGATTTTTTTTTAAATCATTCAACCTATTTTGAATTATCGTTATTTTTTTTAATGTATAGTTGTTGTTTTTAATTATTTTGTGTTTAACACTGTGGGAACTTATCCGGAGAAAGGTACCCTACAAGGGAGGCAAATAAAATACAATAAAATAAATCAGTTGTTATCTTCATAGATCTCCGGATACATTCTGATCTCTCCCCATGATTTCAGTCAGCAGAACAAAGCAAACTATCCCAAAGAAAGTGCTATGGTGGGCAAAAAGTGGACCCACAAGCAGAGGATGGGTGGAGAAGACCACAGAACGATCGAGGGGACGTTTTGAACACTGGCACGTCTACTTAAAGGCATCTCAGGATAAGGTTGAGCAGAGCTTCTTTTGCCTGAGATTCTGGAAAGCTGCTGCCAGTCAAGGGTAGAACTCAGATCAGCAGCAAGGGAGGGAGCTTCAGGAGAGCCTCAGTCCATGCCACGTGTCCTTCACCTTTCCAGAGGCATCTGGGAACAAACGTCCGAGGTCTGGCTGCCCTTTGGCCTGGTCCACCTTCTGGGTCCTCTGATACCCAGACTGGCCAGGGTGTGGGGGGTGTTGCTCCGCAGGCCCCCTCTCCCACTGCAGCTGGTGGCTCAGCTTCCGGTCTCACCCTTTGGAGAGCACCGAGATCAAGCCTGTCCTGCCTTGCTGAGCGTCGCCTCATTAAGCCAGTGGTTTTGGTCTGGGAGCCACCGCCGCTCTTCCAGGCCATCCCCCACCAAGATCAAGGGACGGACAAGCCCAGAGCTTGAGGAAGACGGCAGAAACAGCTGCAGTCAATGCTGGGAACGAGATATGGACAGGAAAAGGGGGTCAGCCAAGGGCCCTGGGAAGGAGGACGGGACTGTCAAGAAACAATAATCTTTGCTCCAGTGGATGGGGGAAGAATGCATGCAACCCTCTCCTCCCCCCTCCCACCCCACGGTCAACCAACCTTCTCCCTCCCGCCTTCTCTCTCCCCACACAACGGGAACTGCATCGTCCCACAGCTCTTCTGCCCCTTACTCTCATCCAACCCAGCCCTAGGAGTATGCCTGCTCCGGGCAGCCAAAGGAGAAGGCTGCCGAATCATCCATACCGGAGATCATCCCCAGAGCTTGCCAAAAGAAGCTTCAGAGGGTACTCCAGAAGGAGATGTTTGTTGTCTATCTATCTTAGCCCTCTCTGCCTCATTCATCAAACTGAAACCTTTATGGGGGTGTCAGGTGACCTTTAGAACCTTCCCCCGTTTCCTCCCTGATGCCACCATCTCCACTATAAAACAGAGAATAGTACAGACCCTGCCGAATCATCCAGATGTTCCTGGACTGCAACTCCCAGATCCTCCACCACTCTGTACTGGAAGGGGCTTCTGGGAGTTATAGTCCAGGAACATCTGGGGACCCACAGGTTGAGAACCACTGCCTTAGAGCCTTTCCACACGCACTGCTGCCAAGCCAGTGGTCACCCTGCATTTGTGCCTCTGTTTTTTCCCTGCCCAAGTGCAGCACTTGACATTTTCCCCCTTTTGAAACTCATTCTGTTTGTTCTGGGCCCAATTCTCCGTTTGTTTAGGTCACCTTGAGCCCTGATTCTGTTTTCTGAAGTATTAGCTGACACCACCACCACCACCCCAGTTTCATGTCATCTGCAAGTTTGATAGCATGCTGTCATCCGAGTTGTTTATGAAGAGGTTGAACAGCCTTGGGATAAAACTTGTCCCATCTCTCCAGGGTGACGAGGAACCAGCAGCAAGCAATCTTTGCACATGGCTTCTAAATCAGCTACAAGTCCACCCCACAGTAGCATTGTCTAGACTCTAGCCTGCTTTTGAACAGCCTGGCTTCACGCAGATCAGCTTATCCAGCAGAATACAGGACGGTGAAGGACCAAGCTTGTAACGCTACCATGGAAAGAAGTAAGATTTGTCTTGGCAGTATGTGTCATGGGTTACTTCTGAGCTCACCGGCTACTCCTGTTCTATAGCATGATGGCCTACCTCAGTTTAGACACTGACAAGCCCATAGCACTTAAAGCACTCTCTGCCCAGTTTATGCTTTAATTATGCAGGCTCCTGAGATGTCTTTAATTGCCCCTCCAGCCTTCCTGGAAGGATGGAAGGCCGAGTGAACCTCGAGTTGGCTCCCTGGGATTGAACCCTGGGTCATGAGAACAGATTTGGCTTTAGCATAGTCTGCCAGGAGCAGCTCCCATCTAATCTCAGGAAGGATGAAAACAAGGAAGCCCTTTGAGATTACCCTTCTGCCTGAAGGAACCTCTGCAAATTGTTCTACAACATTGCTTTAGATTGTATTACTCAGTCAATTGAAAGCCTTCAGTTTTAGTTCTAAACATTTTCAGTCTGGCTTGTGGAGGAGCATGCTTTAGCCCCCCCCAAATGTAATTAGCATTGAATTTGGAACAATTATGGCCAAGCAGCACCTGCAAACAAGGTTACAGCCAAGAGATTAGAGTTGTAAGAAGAGACGCACGGGAGCCATGCTTTGGAGTCGACCCTAGGTTATATTTCTAGGTCTTCTGACAGCTGCAGAACAAACACAATGATAAGTTACAGTTTAATATTTTGTTTAATAATTTGTTTAGAAAGTGTTTGCTCTCACCAGGAAGGAGGTTTGGAGCCCAGAGCAGGCCTCAAAGGAAGGAGTGATATGTGCATCCAGTTTTATTTTAGCCTGGAAGAAAGAGCTTGGAGGAAGGGGTGCCCAGTTTGGGGGCAAATGATAGGTAGCTGATGGGGTGGCCATCCCTCTGGCATGGAACAGGGAACAGGGCGAAAGGGCTTTTATCTCTTTCGTATCCTACCTTCCTCCCCGTGGTTCCCCAGGTGGCTTAAAGCAGATACTGAATTGTGATCGTTTGACCACCACCTAAAAGCACAATGCGACAATAACAAAAACATTTAAAAAACCTTGCGTTTGTGGCCAAATGACAAGGGAAAACAGTACTCACGATTGTACCGTTGGTGGTTCCACTGCTGCCTGTTTGCCTTTAAAAAAGAAGCAAGTGGATGATTTTTTTTTTTTTTTGGGGAAAGCCTGCTAAAAGCTCTTCAAAACCCTGGGCAAAAGCTGCCTCCTTCCATCCCTGGGCAGCCTAACCGTGTGCTGGCCCCTTTCTGTCATTCTCCCAGCTGCTTCTGTGCGCTCAAACACCCTGTGGAGGAGGTGACAGTGCGAGATGGCTGCTTGCCTTGCATCTGTGCAATGAGCAAGGAATTGTACTGGCCCCTCCCGCATCCCAAACCAGCATCCCCCACTTGGTAGACATGGCACAAACCGCAACACGCATTGTCTCCAAGTCCCTGCTTCCTCCACTTTTCAACAATGGTTAAGCCTCCTCTTAAAAATAAAATAAAAACTAAGATCATGACAGTACGAGAATGGAACCCGTGACCTCAGAGGGTGGTGGTGGTGAGCCCTTCCACGCTGGAAGCATTCAAGAGAAAATTGGACAACCACCCGTCAGATCTGGCTTTGATCTGGATTCCGGCTTTGAGCAGGGGGTTGGACTTGATGGCCTTAAGAGTCCCTCCCCCTTAACTCTATGCCTCTATGGTTCTAACTTCCTAGTGTAATGTTTCCATCCAGGAAGACAAGAACAAAACACAGAGAGAAACTAGATGTTAAATAAAAGAGTTGACCTTTATTTAAAATACATTGCATTTATACATAGTTTTCGTCTCACCGACTACTGAACACAATACTGATGTGTTAACCCTTGGTGAAGGGCAGGGCGGGGTCTCCCGGGGTTGTTAGTGTTAATTTCTTCCAAATGGGATCCCCCAGTGCTAGGCAACTGAGTTGTGTGGTTAAGGGCTTTGAGGCGCAGCGACAACCAAGTCATGAACTTAACTTAGATTAAAAACTTGCTGTAAGGCCAATATGCTATTGCAATTCCTACTTTGGCTTGTGAAACTAGCTTCAAAAGAAAAAAAATAAGAAGAGAAAAATCTGTACAATTTTATAAAATTTGTGTTTTTCTTTTTACATTAGTTACACAAAAAAATCCTTATACTTCATAGACCTTTACTTCATATGGTAATGAAAAGATTTTGCATATCATCTGAGTTAGACAGTGGCTACGCTGGTGAATACTACAGGTGTTTGTAATACAATATGGTGTAAAAAAAAGGGGGGAAAACGGCAAGAAGAGACACACACATTATATCGGCGATTATCAAAAGGAAACGGGAAGATAACAGGTATGCTCAAAACCTAATAAGGGGCTACAGTATTTTCCAAAGGTGCACATGACTCTTTTCTTTTTTTGTAAAAGCTCCAGCCTCCTGGAGTTGAGGTTCCTGGCTGGGTCGTGTGAAAAAGAAAAGGGCCAGAGAAGACAGTTCACTGAGCACCGCAGCTGCACGCGAGAAGGCACGTACAAAACCCGAAGGGCACAAACGGGGAACGAGTGCCCCACCCCCCGAGGGCTTCCTGGGCTGCGCGCCCAAAATCCTACCCTAAAAAGGAAGAAGGGTGTCCACCACACGGATGTCCATTTTTACTATATATATATATATTATATATATATATATATATATATATATATATATATATATATATATATATATATATATATATATATATATATGCACACACCTGTTTAAAAACTTCACAAAACATGCATTAAACATGATAAATAGACTTCATATAGAGTAGGCCCTGGGTATCTTTCGAGTTAGATGGCTTATTAGAGAGTATTTGACTGAGTTGGTTAGCTTACATCGGTCAGAGGGTTAACCTGATCGGCCCCTCTCCCCTGCCGGGAGGGGGGCCGGAGGAGGCACAAGCGGAGGCAAGGTACGCCTTGTGAGTCCGGGTTACGGTCTCGATTCTAGCGGAACAGCAGCCGTGCCTTCTGAGTGCACATGCCCACTGGCTGGCTAAGGCAAAGGTTCCCACGATATTGGGGACGGGGGACGGGGTGGGGGGGAAGATACACTTCAAGCTTAAACTTGATTAAGCAGCATATTTCAAATAACAGCTTTTTGGAGTTAAATATTAAGATGGCCGTCGGGTTTGTGGTCAGCACGCAGGCAGGCGGGTGGGCTGGGCTGGGCGGGCCTCGTCCGACTCAAACCCAACCGCTGGTCAGTTTGTAGAACATCTCTTCGTCCAAGCTTTCGTTCTGGTCTTTCGCCCGCGTCGACAGGAAAATGTAGCCCCCGATGAACTCGTGAACCACTTTGCAATCCACTTCGGTGCAGATGAAGGACACGCGGACGTCGTCGGCAAATTCCACCGTGACCTAAACATGGGAAACCAAAAGAACGTTTTTCCTTGAATTGAAGTGTGTGTGTGTGTGGGGGGGTTCTCTGTTTCATGCAGGCTTTTAAACCTTTTGGAGGGGAGGTGTCTAAGGAACTAAGGAACACCACCTTTAATTAATCAATACATGTGAAGAACACAGAGCCCGATCCTTCGTCCATTCTGCCAGGTATGGCTACCACCTCTGGTGGGCAGCGGTGGTTTGTCTCCAGGGCTTCAGGCCACAGTTTATCAGGAGACCCTAACATCTCCTAAGTGGACATTTTCTCTCTTCTAAAGACTAACCAGTCTCAACCCTGCTTAGCTTACACATTCAAGCAAGACGGGGTGCGTCCAGGGGTGGTGGTTCTGGGCTGGGTGCTTAAATCTTTCCAATCATAGTGCTGGCATTTTGTGGACTTATCTTTCAACATTGCCTCTCCATCAACCCCCGAGGCTGTCCTTCTGCAAACAGGCAAAAGACCTTTCTCTTCAGGCCGCCATTCCCATCATGACTGGCAGCCTGAGAGGAGCTCTCAGAAGAGATTTGACAGAAGGGCTCCACTAATGGAAGGTAAAAAAAAAGGTTTGGAGCAGTTGCGGCCATTAAAACAAAAGCAAAACTAGACTATGGGTGACACCTTCATAGTCCTCTAGAAGAAAAATTTAAAAAAAAAAGTTGCTGAGCTTTTGCGAGTAAGCTCCCCTTTTCAAAGCTGGTATAGAAGTCCAAACTTTGGTACCCATGTTTGAACTGGCCTGTCCAGTCCAGCCCCATCGGACCAGAAGCCTGGCATCCATCTTGCCAAGTGAACGTTTAAGAACTCTCTCCTGGCCAATGATATCCCTTGCCATGTTTGGACTTCTGTAACTGCTTTGAAAAAAGAGGGCTTGTGCTCTCGAAAGCTCAGGAACTTTTTTTATTTTTCTTCTAGCAGACTATGAAGGTATCACCCATAGTCTAGTTCAGGCCTGCCCAACAGGTAGACCGCGGGCTACCGGTAGCCCGCGAACGCTGGCCATCAATTTAAAAAAGTGAGAGGGTAAGTTCTCCACCCTTCCCTCCCCCATCCCAAGGACCACCACTGCCCCAGCAAAGTTCTGGGTCTGCCAGCCCACTCTCTCAGCCGAGCGGGGCAGTTCAAGGGCCATGGCACATTGAAATCTGTTCCCTCCGGAACGGCTTAATTGGTTTTCAATCCATTCCTATGGGAAACTGTTGCTCTACTTACAAAAGTTTTTACTTATCAGCATGTGTTCGGAATGGATAAAATTTGTAAGTAGAGGTTTTAATGTAGTAGCCCTCAGGCACTTTGGGCCAGGAAAAAGTAGACCTCAGCCTGTTCAAAGTTGAACAGCCCTGGTCTAGTTTTATTAATGGAACATGAATCCAAACAAGTTTGGGGGAATCCTCTCCCCCACCTTCTGCCTTGGCTACATTTGCCATGGAACAGGTGGGTGGGTGGGTGGGGGTAGGTAGGTAGGGAGGTAGGGAGGAGAGCCACCAGGGAAGATCCTTTCAGCAGCTCAGCAGCATAGTTAAATCTGGCTCCGACCCAATATATGCGGATAACTTTAGGATAGTAGAACAATTAATTCCGCAATTGTTATTGTTAACAATTTCCTACTTGTGGTGTGTTTGGCAGGAACTGTGGCACCACCCGTCCTCTTTTTTTTTCAAAGACAAAGAACGCAATCACCCTCCTGCTTTAAGACAAGGAAATGCTCAGAGGCGTACAGCTGGCTAGGCACATTGGAGAAAAGGTGTAGCTACCCATGGAACACATATTTTTTCAAAAAATAAAAATAAATCTCATGTAATAAAACTGAATTTGAGGCTGCAGGCCCTAACGAAATTCCAAAACAGGACGAAAGAGTTGCAAAGTGGTGGCGAACCTTTGGCACTCCAGATTTTTTTGGACCGCAACTCCCAGAATTCCAAGCCTGTATTGCCAAGGACAAAGGGCTGTGGGAGCTGCAGTCCAAAACATCAGCTTTCTTTAGTAGGAAACTCACTGAAAGGTAAAGATGGGGCCCCCAAACAGACAAAGAGAGACATGTTCTCGCCGCTCCCGCCCCTGTTTCTCAGTACTCATGAGCTGCAGTTTTAGGAGCCAACCTCACGTGCTCCCTTCACATTCGCAATTTTCAATTTCCATCCGCCTTTAAAAAATACCTACCGCTGCACTGATGCTGGACTGTCAGTTGCAATGGCTCTACTGATTTCAACTGTTTCTGGCATCATTGGCCTCAGGACTCGGGGAGCCCCGCATGGCACAGGCGCCCTCCGCCGCTTGCACGCTGCCTGCCCCGGTGCCCTGCTCTGGCCATTTCCCGATCTCAGCCAGTGAAATGATATAGCGATCACCCTGTTTGAATATTTTTTAAAAACTTGAAATAAAAGCCAAAACTGTTGGGAGCATGTTGCTGAGCACGCGTGGTCGGGGTGGCATCGCAGCCAAAAAGGAGGAGCGTGCGGACTGGATCGTAACGGCCAGAGAGAGACATGACGAGTGGAGCCAATAATCCAGCATGCTCCGTCCAGGCACCTTCCAGATGCCTGAGCCTCAGGATCGGGGGGCGCCAGGCTGCGCTTACCATTTTGATCTCCCAGTTCACGTTCCACTGTTTCATGTTGCTGAACCGCCACGTCTTGATGGCGTCGCTGGTGCCGGCATCCATCCTGATGAGCCGGTTGTAGGCAATCCCGATCAGCTCCTCCTTCTTGCCGCCCTGGAACCTGAAAGTATTCCCATTCCATTAACCAAACACTGATCGCCCGGGCGTCCCTCTTAATTCTCAGAACTTTTCGACCACCCAAGAGAAGAAGAACCGTCTGCTTCCGTTCCTCTTCCACGCTAGCCTCCCGGCTGCTCTCGTTCGGCACAGCGCTCAGCAGGCACTGCTCTCGGCCACGCTGATTCAGCTGGCTGTGCAGGTTTCCAGTGCCGCCTGCACTGTATTCTGCTTTCATTACACATCGCATCTTTTATTCCAGTCCTTTGATTCCAAAGAGGCTAGGTGGAATTGCCATAATATATAGAATTGACAAAATGTATGTGTTGTATATTTAACAGAGTGAACAGAGAATTTGTAAAATGGAGTCAGTCAAAAATGCAGTGTCATGATATTAGCCACAAGTGCATGGAATTAGAAATCACCAGCAGGTTAGAGTGATTTAGCACAGGTGGAATAGTTGATGACATCATGGTGTGTCAGAATGTGATTGGTTAAAATCATGTCTGATGAGATCTAAATGTGTATATAAGAACTGGCTTGTATAACATTAAATTGGGACTGTTTATGGTGAGAAAACAGTACCCCACACTCTGTTGATTTGTATATGTGATATTGCTTGGTCTTATGCTGTTGTATATTTGCTGTATATATTCAATATAAGAGTTTTTATTCTAAGTCATGTTTCTTTGTCTCTCCGTTTCTGGGTTCTGATAATACTTATAACAATTAACTACACTTTATCTACATGCTACTGCTGCTAAGCTCATTTATTCTCTGCTATACACATGCGTGTGTTAACATTATTCTAATCCATTAATTATTTGTTGATAGGAATTGCTTCCAGAAAAGCATTTCAGCCTCCTCTCCGGTTGTGCAAAACAATTTCCCCATTTTCTGAACAACCTCCCCCCCTCCCCCCCACGTGAAGCAGCTTATGAATAGGAGGCTGTCTCCCAATGATTTCCTCAAGGACAGGGCAAGCAATCTAAGTTAAGGTGGGGGAAGGAAGCCCCTGCAGCTTGGGCCCTTTGTACACGACCCCTAAACCCCGCCGCAAATGGCTCCCAGCTCCGGAGTTTACAGATAATTAAGTGCGACCACGCCCACCTACGCGCGTCCCAGCGCACTTTTCAGGTACCTGCTCTCTGGAGGTGAAAATTCCTGATGCGGATATAACAGTAGTGACTGCCCGGCTCTCCTTGCTTCTGTTTGTTATTTTTTTGCCCCCCGCCCCTTTAAGAGATCTGAATGCAGTGCCGGGCCTGCAGAACGGATGTGAGCGGCATTCTTTTCTTCCTTTTTTTCTCCCTCCCCTCACGCAGCCAGCAGCCAGGAGTGCGGAGGGGGTGGGAATGCAGGAACAGCGACAAACCCCTAAGATCTCTGGTCCGAATTTAAGTGGCCAGCGGATCTTAGGGGTCGTGTGAAAAGGCCCTTGGACTGGCTGTTCCTAGCTCTCATCCCACAAGGGCAGCTCCCCTTCTGACAACGGCTTGCGTGTCAGCCCTAGAGATGGGCAGGAACAGCTGGTTCGGTGGTTCGTGACAGTTCGCTTATGGTCCAAACAGGTCTTTGGCGCTTCCCAGCCCACGGGGTGCTGCTTCTGAATGGGCATCTGTTGGAGGAGGCGGGGCTGGGAAGCGCCAAACCCCTACACGGCCAGCAAAATGAACCGGCACGAACCATCGATCCATTGGTTCGCGCCCATCTCTAGTCAGCCCATGGATACCCTGCCTGGGGAACTGCACAGAGCCACAAACCTTGCAACGAAGTGGGTGATGCCAAACTCCGGAAGAGACTGCCAGGCTTGGATGAATCTCATCTTGGCTTCAATGAGGCTCATCTGGGCAACGTTCTGATGGGCCTCTAAGATCCGGGCAGTGATCTGTGGCCGGGAAGAAGAGAAAGGGGAAGAAGGCTCAAGGCAAAGGCACAATATTTTGAGATTCTGCATTGATCGCTGAAGTAAAAATATATTTTAAAAAAAACCCTAAACAGTCAGGAAGTGGAGGGCAGGACAAAAGAGACAGAGATGTCCGATTCATGAATTTGCGACAGTGCCTGTTTAGTTTTCTTTCAAGTATCCGCTTAGATCAGACCTGATGGCTGAACCTTTCTTCTAAATATAGCTTTCTGGAAATTGTGGGCATGGTCTGTTTATCACGTCCCCTGAGGTAGCTCTGAGGGCTGGAAGAGAATGTGGATCCCTTTATTTTCTTCCTCAAGAAGATGATACATAAGAACATAAGAAGAGCCTTGCTGGATCAGGCCAAAGGCCCATCTTGTCCAGCTTCCTGGATCTGACAGTGGCCCCACCAGATGCCTCTGGGAGCACACGAGACTAGATCTCTGTCTTCTGATATCACTCCCCTGCAACTGGCCCTTGAAGTACCCTGGTTTTTAAAGCCTGAGATTACACATCCCCATCATGGTTTGTAATCTGTGGATGGACTTTCCCTCCAGGAATCTGTCCAATCCCCTTTGGAAGGCATCCAGGCCAGATGCCATCACCACACCTTGTGGCAGGGAGTTCCACAGACTAACAACATGCTGGGTAAAATATATATATATATTCTTTTGTCTGTTCTCACTCCCCCAAACCTCAGTTTCAGTGGATGTCTCCAAGTTCTGTTATTTTGTGAGAGGGAGAAGAGCGTCCCTCTATCCACTTGACTCATGCCCTGCATTATTGTGTACTTCTCAATCATATCCCCCCTCAGGCGCCTTTTTTCCAGACTAAAGAGCCCCAAATGTTTTAGCCTTTCCTCATAAGGGAGGTGCCCCAGCCCAGTAATCATTTTAATCGCTCTCTTCTTCCATGGACTAGGAACTGTTAAACCTGCACAGACATGAACTGTAAGCGGGTGAGAGTACAGCATCAGCAACACGCAAGAAAAATAGTCTGAGGGGGAACGCAGACATATCAAGACTGTGAATGACAGGGAAGCCAAGTTCTGAAACAAGCAAGTGCCTTCTTCTTATAAGGGGAAGTCTTTGGCTGGATTTGGCTTCCTGAATCTCTTGGCTACTTTTTCTTTAAAAAAAGAATGTCCAGTTTTCTAGCTGTTTCAAATACAGAAAAAGAATAGGGCATGTACGCTCGTGCTCTAGAAAGCTGTGTATTTGAATGTGAATTTGGGCAACCTTAACGTGACCAAAGTGTGGGGCTCAGGTCCCCCCCCCAGTGTCTCATCTGGCTTTCTCTGTCTTTGGGTTTTTTGTAATTGTCGCCTACAAGGAATGCTAAAAGCTCCGCAGTTCATCTCAAATTGGTGTGGACAGGTCTGAGTCCCAGCCTATTCCACTAATTTTTGAGTCCATCAATGGCGTATAATTTATAACCGAATCATTGAAATCTGAGCTCATTTATAAGAACAGGAATGTTCATGGCACTGTACATCTTGATGTATTGTTTTGTCAAACAGTCGGTCATCTGGGTCGAGTATATGCACACACATTAATAGAATTCATTTTAAAAAGCCAAAATGTGTTAAAACACAGAGAACACTGGGTGCAAGCATGCTGCTAAAAAACAACAACCCTGCTCTGGCAGCCGGGCGTGGGCAAGAAGAGGAAGGAAGAGAGGCACCTTTTTCAATTTCTCTTTTCCTCCCCCCTATCTGGCACATCTGTTGTTCTTTCATTCTGGTGGGGCCAGCCCAGCTGTGCAATGCTTCCACTCACCTGTGGGGAGACGCAACAGCTTCCAAGCAAGAGGCGGGCAGCCGGGGAGGGCCGTGTTGTCCCCTTCCCACCGCCTGCCCGCCTGCCTGCCTGCTGCTGCAGATCGAGTGTTCGGGGCGAGGCTGCCTGCTCTCGTGGTGGGCGGCCAACCTTTGCAACGCACGGGCGCTTGCCTCCTTTCGGCCTGAAGGACATGCAGGCCCCATGCAATGGTGGCTGCCCCTTAAAGAGGGGCACGAACCGCGGGTTGGGCGATTCGTGCCGATTTGCTGATCAGCTGAACAGGTGTTGGACGCATCTCAGTCCCGCCTCCTTTTGGCAGGGGTCCACTCAGAGACAGCCGGTGCTGTAGCACGGTCTCTGAGTGGGCGCCTCCCAGAGGGGGGTGGGACTCAGAAGTGCCAAACACCCGTTCACCCAAGCAACAAACTGGCACGAATCGCCCAACCAGTGGTTCGTGTCCATTTCCACTGCCCATTCGTGACAACTGGTCTCAGTGTTAACACTGCCCCTGGAATAGGTTTCCTACTAATTTTCTTCGTCTTTATTGTCATCCTTACCACTACCAGCATTATGTTTCTTCTGTGTTTTACCGTGTTTCCCCGAAAATAAGACAGTGTCTTATATTAATTTTTGCTCCCAAAGATGCGCTAGGTCTTATTTTCAGGGGATGTCTTATTTTTCCATGAAAAAGAATACGGTACACATTTATTGTTATCTTATTACCGGGAGGCCTTATTTTCGGGGGGATGCCTTATATTTCAGCGAGAGGCAAAACTGTAAGTAGGTCTTATTTTCGGGGGATGCCTTATTTTGGGGGAAACAGGGTATCTTTAGGATAGCCACTACGGCCTTCCATACGATGTCAAACTTCAGTCCCAACCAGCTCTGCCAGTGGACAGGGACGATGGGCACAGTAGTCCTAAATCTCCAGGAAAGCCCACACCTCCTTGCTCCTTCTGTCAAACCCCTAGGGGCAGGGAAATCTGTTTTATGCCTCTCAACTGATTGCAAGAGTGTCTGCTTACTTGGGTCTTTTGATTTATTTATTTACTACTCCAGCAGGACCCCTGTATCCACTGTACCCGTTATTCAGGGTTTCTCTTTCCGGCAGTTTACTGCAGCCCTATCTACAACATACAAGGGCACTCCTAGTGGCCTTTGTCCCACCTCCGTGTAGGTTATATATTTAAGCTTCTTATATCCACAGTTTCAGCTATCCACGGTAGATTATGGAACCCATCCCCCCCCCATGGATACAGGGATCCTTCTGTACTCTTAAAGCGCAGAAGGAATTGCAGGAGCAGCAATCTAAGCTGTGGGGAGTGTAAGCCAGTGCATCACTATGGCTTTTGTTGCCAAGCCATAATCAGTGAGAGCAACTCCTGCAGAACTGGGCTTATCCTGTGGCCATTTGATCCAGCGGATGCTCCTCTAACCTGGAGACCTAGGGCGCTTTTACATGACCTCTAAAATCCACTGTCAACTTAAATTCGTACCAGAGATTGTGGGGGTTTGTTGCTCTTGCTGTGTTCCCACCCCTCCGCACTCCATTGTTCCTGTCTGCGTGAGGGGAGGGAGAAAAAAAGGGAGAAAAAAATGCAGACTCACCTCCATCTGCCGGTCGAAGCAGCCCCGAGCAGCCCCGTAGTGATTCCTGTCTCTTAAAGGGGCGGCGGGGACAAAACAAACAAACCAAAAGCGAGGGAGCCCGGCATTCACAGCTTTACAATCCACATTGGAATATTTTTTACCTCCTGGAATCCAGGTACTTGAAAAGTGTGCTGGGACGTGCTTAGGTGGGCGTGGTCATACTTAATTTTTTTAAAAGTCCGGAGATGATGGGAAAACATTTTAAAGCTCCGGATCTGGGAGCCCTTTGCCTCGGATTTTAGGGGTCGTGTAAAAGCGCCCCTAGAATACTGAAGCAGACCTCCTGCTAGATCAGACTCATGGGTCTGTCCAATCCAGGATCCTCCTTCTGGTACCCAGTATCCAGATGTTGCAGGCAGACATGCTATGAAGGCCAACCATCTCTGAAGGGAGAAGTTCCATTTGGTGATCCTAACAACTAGCTGCGTCTCATCTCCTCCTACAGCCAAGCTCAGCCCAAGGCTAAGATAACTGCACCCTGAGTCGGGGATTTTCCTTAAATTGAATTATTCATGGGGCAGTGAAGAGCGTGCTCACGTCACTGGCAGAAAGCAGAGGAGGAGACACAAGGGGAGATAGATTAGTGTGGCACAGCTCAGCTCTCGTCCTGAAGCAGGTGGTGGAAGAGTGTTTTTTTCCTGAGGCAAAGGAGATAAATCTTCCCTATTTCTTCTTTGCCATCTCGTTGCAAAGCGCAAAAAAATCACACCAAAGCACTCAGATTTCAAAGAAACCACACATACTCTGTTTCTTGGTTTATTTTACATCTTCCGGCACTTACCAAGTCTCTTATATAGCCTGGCTGCAGAGGGCAAAGGCGAAGGGGGAAAAAGGAAGCAGAGAAAAAAAAAGGCGATCAGAAATATGGCAACAAAGCAAAAGGAGGAGAAAAAAATGTGCAAATTATCAGCGAGAACAATAATTCAAACTAAATGTAAAACAAGCAAACCAGCCCAAGGAACCTTCCCCACAACTGTTTGGGGGAGAAAAACGGCAAGCAATGGGTATGAGCATGGAAAAAAAGAAATTAAAGAGAAGAGGGAGACCCAGAAGGAAACGTGGGGCTCACTTTCCACCATCCCCGCAAATCTAAAGAACCCCAGCTTTCCTCAGGCATTTTTTTTTTTGGCCCTCTTGCTGGCTGGAATTGCAGGAAACAAAATAAACAGGTACACAAGCAAGCAAACACCAAGAGAGATCTTCAAACAGCGAGTCCTGGACACGAGTGTGCAAACAGACCTGGAATTATAGTCCAAAAATAGATCTATAAGATGGCTGGCTAAGAAGAAAATCGCTTTCCAGCCCGAAAAATATGCTTCACAGATTTTACCTCAAGCTTTAAGATGGGCCTTTACCAGAGGCAGTTTTGAATTGTTGGTCAAATATGGGCACTTTCGCCACCTGCTATATTACGAGAGAACCTTTATATGTGGATCACCAACTGTCGAAAATATTTCCCGTATTTTCTTTGTCAACTCTATGTATCCATCAGGCTTGAATATCTATGTCCTTTTTAAAGAAAAAAACAACTTATAGGGACCCAAATTACAGACTGTCTTATCTTCTTTCAGGCTGAAATGTGTGTACACTGTTTGCAAAGTTGCTAAGTTTATAATAACTCAATACATTGAACAAATTGGAGTATGCTGTAAAGGAGATCTACACATAGGACTTCTGTATACAGTCACCCCCCCCGCCATTTCACGGTTCAGGTACTGCAGTCCCACTACATTGCGGGGTTGCAGTACCTGCACCGCGGGGGGGGGAATCTGGTCGCTCCATGCCTCCCCTAGGGGCGGTGGGGGGCACCTCCGAGAAGCCTCCCGGGCTCCGGAGGGCCTCGGGCCGCAATCGCGTCGCTCTCCATTGCCCCCCCGGTGCCTCCGGAGGGCCTCGGAGCCGCGCGGAAGGGCGACGGAGAGCAATGTGGTCCCTCTCCGCAGCCCTCCCGGGCGCCTCCGGAGGGCCTCGGAGTCGCGCGGAAGAGCTACGGGGGGGCAATCGGGTCGCTCCACGCCACCCCCCGCTCCTAACCCCCGTGATCGGCGGGGGGGTTACTGTATTCTGTATTTTTATTGTAATGTACCTTGTTAGATTTTATTGTATGCTATTTAATGTATTTTATATTATTATTGTTTTATTGGTTGAGATGGGCATAGGACTAATCAATAAAAGGGCTACTTATGCTTTTTACTTAAACACCAGAATGTATTCTCAAACGAGGCTATACATTTTTTTAAAAAAAGATGCTTCAGCTAGGTCAATGTTTCCTGCACTCTGTGATGGACAAAAATGCAAGATAAAAATATTGCAGAATAAGTTCCCCTATTTTTCTATCTACCGTATTTTCTATCCCCATGTATAAGATGACCCCCATTTTCACAAGCCAAAATTACAGTTTCACGACCACGCGGTTCTCTCCTCAGCTTACTTCCACATATAAGACAACCCTCAATTTTTAGTCCAACAGTTTTAGACAAAACATAGTCTTATACAAAGAAAAATACTGTCGGTAGGAATTCATGTTGTTTCCAGAAAGACTCTCAGGAGCAGCCAACCCAGAGGAGCATGGCGCTTTCAAGAGAAAAGCGTGGTTTTATCCACTACTCCCTCCTTTTGGCAACCATCTGTCCCCTTCTTAAATCTCTGCCTAGGCAGCTTCCTGTCCAACCCTGGAATCTAAGGAAGGTTTTTTTGTCTTCACTTTCAAAACACTCCACAGCTTTGGTCTCTGCATAGGGCATTGCATACTAGGACAACTAGATATGAAGATAGCTTCTTTCCAAGTGCTATCAAACTGTTGAATAATTATTTTTTCTTTTTCTCTTCTTCTTTTTTAATAAGTTATATTGCGTTGTACTGTGTTTTTATTGTTGAATATATGATTCAACAAGCATGGTGGCTCAAAAGTGGATGCTAAAAATCGAAGGCAAAAGGAAAAGAGGACGGCAAACTGAGATGGTTGGAGACTGCAAAGTTGGACAAAACTTGGGGGGCAGTGGAGGATCCCAGGTGCCACGCCAGAGGAGCGGACTCCCGCTGTTCAACAACAACCCAGCTTCACTGCCAACCTAGAAGTTCTTCAAAGCATGTCAGTGCAAGTAGATAAATAGGTACCGCTGTTCACCCCAGCTCCTAAAAGCAGTGGGAAGGTAAAAAGTAGTGTTTCCTTGCAAAACAAGGTGAAACAGTGTTTCCTTGCCCATGCGTGGGCCATGGACTTGCACAATACTGGCTCTTCCGGTTTGAATACAGAGATGAGCACCACCCCTAGAGTCAGACACGACTAGCATGCATGTGCGGGGGGAACCTTTACCTTTTATATGATTCTTATATTTCCTTCTTATATATGGAGAACATTTTTTTTACCCAAACAAATTCCGGGTGTGTCCAACCACACTTGGCCAATAAAAAGGATTCTGATTCTGATTCTGGTCTTCCTCACCTCCTTGCACTGACACCCCAGTCCTTCCACGGCTCTGCCACCCTCCGCCACCCCCAGGGTCCCCTGCTCCCAGCATGACTCCAAGAGGGCAACCACAGCCATCTTTTCGTCCATCGGCACTTCGAGACACACGGCCTCCCAGGTCACAAATTCTGCCGTGGTTTCCCCCACTCCACGGGACAGGCTGGCGGAAGCAGGGAGCTAAGGTGGCCGCCACAGTGCGCCCTGCTCACGGATCAGGGTCCCGCTGAAAGTTAGCGTTGGACCAAACCTCCAGTCCACTCCAACGTCACCCACCAAGATCCTTGGTGCCTCTATTCTGCAGCGACCCTGTGGATCCCTGTTACAGGGCAGACTTTCACCTCTGGCAGCATCTCCTGTTTAGAAACACCACAAGGTTGGGAACAGCCTCTGCTTAGAGACCCCAGGGAGATGCTGCTGGCCGGAGCGGGCAACACTGGGTTGTAAGAACCAATGGAGAGATTCTGTGCTGCCTACTGTGAGTGCAGGAAGCAGGCAACTGCAGGTAAGTGATCTATCTGCAAATACATTTCAGACAAACATCCAGGCTCTACTCCAGTGAATTTCAGCATGTGTGGCTCCCCTCCTCCTTGATACGCACCCCGGGCTGAAACTTGCTTAAAAAACCCCTTCCCACACCTCAACTCATAAGCTTCAAATAAAATCTGTTATGAAAAGATAATCAAGTTACATTTTAAAAAAAGGAAGCAAAGTTATTTTACCGAGACAACAAATAAACATTTTCTTTACTACAGAGACATTTTGGCAAGAATCTGTCATAGTTTAGGACATCCTCTGATCAGGCCTAAGGTTGGAAAAAGGGGGAGGAGCAATGAAATGGACAGGGCAACTAATTACTTCCCAACTAGCGTAACAAGCATTGATGACAAATTACTTCTGAAGTAGAAAAAAACGTAAAGGTTCCCCCCGCACATGCGTGTGAGTCGTGCCCGACTCTAGGGGCGGTGCTCCTCTCCGTATTCAAGCCAAAGAGCCAGTGCTGTGCAAGTCCATGGCCATGTGGCCGGCAGGGCTGCAAGGAAACACTGTTTTACCTTCCCAATTTTTATGGCGGAACCTATTTATCTACTTGCATTTACATGCTTTCGAACTGCTAGGTTGGCAGGAGCTGGGGTGAACAGCGGGAGCTCGCTCCACTGCGTGGCACCCGGGATTCGAACCGCTGAGCTGCCGACTTTGCAGTCAACAGTTTTCGGAGCCTTAGTCCATTGAGCCACCACGCCCCTGTACTTCTGAAGTAATGACATGGATATTGGGAGCAAACCGCTTTTCTGAACAGTTGTTTCCAAACTTGGAATCTTCAAGTAGGAAGTTAAGTAGCAGAAACAGGACACATTTTCTGGCTTAAAGCGGGCTTGAATTCTTGAGGGGGCTTATCGTCACTAGCCTACAGGGGCGTTCTTACATCCGGGGAGTCTTCTGCTTCTCCGGAAGCAGCAAGGGACTTTCCTGCCCCCCCCCCCCAAATTCTGTCAATTCCAAGGAGGCCGCATTTCTTTCATTCCACCATACAAGAATCCCACCGCCCCGTATCACACGATCTGGTGGGGTTAATCCTGCCTGTGGCACAGCCTCCCAGATGTAAGGCCTCAAAAAAGAGGTCCTACGACAAGTCCTTGCAGCCGTTGAGAGCTCATGCCCTTTCCCCTCCAGTAAAGCACACACTGGTCCAGAAAATTCCTCCCCGCAAGGAATCCCTGCCCTTCCTCCCAGCTTTCTCTCATCTCTCTCTCACCTCTCTCTCTTTCTCTCTCTCTCTCTCTCACACACACACACACAGCCGTGCTGCTTCTGAATGCATAAGCTATTTCAAATAATCTGGAAGGCTGTTTCTGCGGGCGTTGTCCTCTGCCTTCTAAAGTTCCAAAGGTCTGAATTCTGCTCCACCAGACATAATGGTCCTTTCAGAAAGAAAACAAGAACTGCCCCCCCCCCGGAAAAAAGAAAGAAAGAAAAAGAAAAGAAAGTGAAATTCCACTGCCAGAGAACTAGCCCAATGGAGCCAGTAAAGCGGTCCCTCCCCTTTTGCTGGAGACCAGCCACTCTTTTAGCCACATCTCACATATATTCTGAAGGCTGGAGGACTTTTTTCCCCTTGTGGGTGAGAGAATGGGGGAACATTTAAAGTGGAAATGGAGAAAGAAGTCATCCAGGGCTGGCACATCCATTAAGGTGAACTAGGCAGTTGTCTAGGGTGCCAAAATGGACAGGGGGTGCTGGCCAGCCTGCTGACACCCCCCCCCCCGCCGCCAGCCCCTGCCATCCGTCCCCCCACTGCCCGCCACCGGCCGCCCGGCCCCCCTGCCGCTGCCGCCCGCCCCCCGCCTGCCGCCCCCTGCCTGCCACTCCGACCCCTGCCACCACCCGCCCACCGCCCCGCCCCCCCCCCCCCCGCCGACACCCACCCCCCCGCCCCTCGCCTAGGGCGCAGAAAACCCTAGCGCCGGCCCTGAAGCCATCATAGGGGCAGAGCACATCAAAAGCCTGCTAAGAAGGCAAAGGGAATTTAAATATGGCCCCTGGCCCAGCGGAGCAAATGGAACGCTCCAGGTAGGTCAAGAATGGAGACGGGCACGAAACTTGGTCCAGAGGTTCAAGCCGGTTCATTGGTGCCTTCTCCCCAGCCCCGCCCCAGCTCCTCCACTCAGCAGCTGGCGTGTGCTGCTCTTTCCCTCCTCTTTACACGATTGGTCAGTTCCAGCAGGAGAGCCTGTACTGCCTTCCTCCGCCTCTGGCAGCCATCCACTCGGAGGAGGCGGAGGAGGCGGGGCAGGGATGCTGGCAGCAGGGAAGGGAGTGCACGGCCTCCTGTGGTGCTGCACCAATGAACCCAGCACGAACCTCCGAAGTGGGTTCGTGCCCATCTCTTGTCAAGAGCAAGACTAGATCAGGTTCGGGCCCACTTACGACTAAGGGGCATGGTGGCTCAGTGGGTGAGAGCGCTGAAAATTGTCGGCTACAAAGTCGGCCACTCGGCGGTTCGAATCTCGGGTGCCACGCGGCAGAGCGAGCTCCCGCTGTTAACCCCAGCTCCTGCCAACCTAGCAAACGCAACACAATGCAAAGTGGTCTGCTTATATACCGCCCCATACCACTTTAAGTAGTCTCTGGGCAGTTTAGAGGTTTTAATTACAGTATGCAGGCTACACATTGCCCCCCCCCCGCAAGCTGGGTCCTCATTTTACCGACCTCGGAAGGATGGAAGGCTGAGTGAACCTTGAGCCGGCTAGCTGGGATTGAACTCCAGGTCGTGAGCACAGTTTTACCTACAGGACAGGCATTTAACCTCTGTGCCACAAGCAGTTTGAAAGCAAGTAAATGCAAGTAGATAAATAGGCACCGCCATAAAAAGCGGGAAGGTAAGACAGTGTTTCCTTGCCGCCATGCCGGCCACATGGCCATGGATTTGCACAAGAATGGCTCTTTGGCTTGAATACGGAGATGAGCACCGCCCCTAGAGTCGGACACGACTAGCACGCATGTGCGGGGGGAACCTTTACCTTTGCCTTTTACAACTAAGGACAGGGGGCATGAGTTTGAAGAATCTGTCCAAATGCCAATCCTCAGGTGCCCTAAAGCATGCTTTTAACTTGAGTCACCCGGGGGCAAAAGAGGGCCACATGAATGGTAGTAAGTGAATCCAGAGTGTTCCATCGTAATGTCTAGAACAGAGGAGTTCTCAACGCACTTAGTGATGTTCAGGCTGGCTTTTAATTCATTTTACAGACCCAGATGATTTTAGAAAGTCTAAATCTTTACTAGCGCTCCATAGCTTACTGAATAGCATGTTTCAGTTTTACAGTATCTTGTTTTTGTTAATAATTGACTTGGTAACTTTATTGTTTTATTACTACCACCCACCTTTATCTATATTTAGGAGCTACCCTTAAAGCAGGGGTTTTCCTTAAAGACAACATACACATAGCTTAAGTAAATAAATGAGTGATGGCCTCCTAAGCATCTCCTGTATGCTTATTTTGGCAACTGAAAGGCAGAAAACCCTGTGAGAATAACTCCCAAATGCCTGTTGGCCAGAATTTGTAACTCAGCCCGATGCAATTTTCATTTATTCTGCCCTCTCCGGTTTTATTCGAAACCTGGCTTCATAACTTGCTTATTTCAACTTTTGGCCACCAATTCTGTTGCGTCTGGTCAGGTTACAGCATGCGTAATGAACGAGAAAGGGAATGGATTAGCTGATTCACACACCGACCTGATTAACAAAGCTCACCTGGCTTTACTGTGATGGGGGGTTCCTGCATGGCAGGGGGGTTTGGACTGGATGGCCCTTGAGGTCTCTTCCAACTCTAGGATTCTATGATTCTGTGATTCAATGACCACTACTTGGGCTTCCGCAGCCAGTGACAGGAGCAGAAGGAATTCCAGATGGGCTCTGTTCTTGAGACGGAGATCCAATCCCATCCAAAACAAGGAAATCCCTCCACCCAGAGCAGCAGCAGCAGCGTCACCCAACCAAAGCAAAGCTCTTGTTTTGTCAGGATTAATAAGCGTCATTCGGTCACGTTCCCCAAATCACCCTTCAAGACAAAGGCTCCTGCAATGCACCTCTCCAAGGTAAGTACCTGTTTGTTCTTGTACTTCTTCAGGTATCTTGGGGAAACCAAACATTCGGGATTGATGTCTGTTGTGACCTGCTCACTGATGATCTGTGGATCTGGGTTCAGATGCTGCATCTTCAGGAAAGACAGGATGTTCTGGACTTCCAAGTTGTAGGAGCTGTCCGCCATGGTTTTGCCCTTGGACGCGAGCCTGCAAGCAGCCATCCAGTGTGCGTATTGTTTTTCCTGCAATTGGAAAAGGGTGTGTGCGTGTGTGTGCAAAGGGATTCAGCGAGAGGGATGCCTTTATTTCATACCGTTTCAGTCATGTTACAAAAGTTCAAACACTTGATAAAGATCTGATAAGAAAGAACACAATATAGGATTATGGAATGCCCTCCCAAGTGAGACCTGCCTGGCGCCAATGTTGGTGACATTCCGGCACCAGGTAAAAAGATTCCTGTTCCAGAAGTTTTTAAACTGATTATAGTGGGTCCTGATGGCAATTTTAGTGTAGTATTTTAATATACTATTGTATTTATTGTATTTAAATGTTTTATTGTCTTAATTTTATTGCAATGTTGATGTTTTAATTGTCTGAATTGTTTATTCTGATTGTGAGCCGCCCAGAGACCTTTGGGTAGTGGATGGCATACAAGCTATATAAAATAAATAAATAAATAAATAAATAAATAAATAAATAAATAAATATTATGCTACCTACATCTGCTGCTGAAAAGGAGTTTCTGATGCAGCCTAATCATTAGAACAAGTACTCATTGTGGTGCAGTTTGAATCGTTCAGTTGATTTTTAAGAAAATATTCTGGACAGTTCATGTGGGCCGTACACTCGGGTCCAGAGCGACATTTAATTGTTCAAAATCAACATGTTTAGTGAAACATCTAGTCTGGTACCAAAGACGTCTAGATACCGCAAAGCTACTGAGAAGACATCTCAGGTCTATAAAGCAGCTTTGGGGTAGCATGACATGTATCCTCCCTCCCAGATTCTAGCAAAAGAGCCTTTGCACCGACCACTTGTCTGCCACAGCTTTTGAAGCTTACGTTATCACAACGGAGCCAAATTTCATTCATGCCCTCAGCGACAGGGATCAGAAGTTTTATGTTGAACTTCTGGCCGGAGATGTTGACATCGGGAGTCACCTCGCACCCTACAATAATTTTTAAAAAGAAACAAAGGGGAAAAAAAAAGATTTTAAGCATTGTTTAACCTTCAGTTGTTCACGTAGCAGAGTGGAGGGACATGGCTGTTGGTTAGTTTTTATCAGTGGGGTGGGCAAAAAGGCCAACTAAGAATGAAACAGTCTTTTCATTGCAAAAATGCATTGGTAAATAAAAGGAAGACACCACCTTACTTCCCCTTACTAAGTCACACCACCTCCGACTTGCTCCTTCCCTCGTGGCACAGTGGTTAAATACCTGTCCTGCAGGTAAAACTATACTCATGACCTGGGGTTCAATCCCACGGAGCAGGCTCAAGGTTCACTCAACCTTCCATCCTTCCTAGGTCGGTAAAATGAGTACCCAGCTTGGTCGGGGTGGGGGGAGCAATGTGTAGCCTGCATTAATAAATTGTAAACTGCTTGGAGAGTGCTTGAAACACGATGGGGCAGTATATAAGCAGAGTATATTGCTTTTGCTTTGTCTTTTGCTATGGAAAGCCAACTAGACAGCATTACAGTCTATTTGTCTTCCCTGATATGGATGCCCTTACCTCTCCTTTCCTCTGAAATGGGAACGGACCCACATCACCTGTGGGAATACAACCTTTTTACTAGAAAGAGGACTGTCACAACACAGTCATGGGCCCTTTGTACACGACCCCTAAACTCCGCCGCAAATGGCTCCCAGCTCCGGAGCTTAAAATTGTTTCCCCACCAGCTCCGGAGTTTACAGATAATTAAGTGCGACCTTTGGTGGGAATGCGTTAAAGTTAAATCATTTTGGAATATAATCCTTAGGAAAATAGAAAATTGGTTCAAAATTAAATTAGAAATTAATGGAAGTTTATTATTTATGGGTATATTGGGTTGTGAAAAATTAAGGGCCGTAGACCAATATTTATTGAAAGCAATGCTAATAGCGGCACATGCAGTGATCGCATGGGGATGGAAAGATTCCACTAAATGGAATGAGGATACAGTGGAACCTTGACTTACGTCATTAATCCGTTCCAGTGGTCTAGACTTAAGTCAAACATGACTTAAGTCAAACGAACATTTCCCATAGAAAGTAATGGGAAAGCGGATTAATCCGTTCCAGATGATGAAAAAGACCCTCGAAAACAGCAATTTAACACAAATTTGACTGGGATAGGAGATTCCTTATGGGGATGTAAATGAAATGTCTCTTCAAAGAGAGGAGGCGGCAGTGGAATTATAGTCCACAAATTATACGCCTCCACTTTTTAATGTTCATAGAAACAATGTCTAACATTTAAGTTTTACTTATTTTTAACCTGACGTTCCAAGTTCTGAACAACTCTATGCTTACCATTAGAGTCCCACAACTTTACAGCTCCCCAACTAAAATGCTTCCATTGTGGACCAGACTTCTGCAGCCAGATTTTTTACAAGACTGAGCTGACTGTCTAACCGGCGAGGCCAGCCCCCGAGCTCCCGGCCCTTCGTCTCCTCCGGCAGCAGCGGCGGCTTCTGTGAGGCCGAGGGCCAGCTCCAGGTGCTCTGAGCTGGCCTCGCCGAAGCCGCCGCTGCCGGAGGAGGGGGAAAAGGCAGGAACAGTTTGGAGGCGGCAGCCGCGATGCTGGCTTGTGGCTGCCGCCCAATTGCGGTGCCTTGCGCCGGGGTTCCGAGATGTAAGTCAAAGCCTGCGACTCAAGTCAAACAGACCCCTTCTTGATGCAAGTCAAATATGATGCAAGTCAAGCAGTATGTAAGTCAAGGTTCCACTGTAATTGGAATCTATATCTTCTTGAAACAATACAATCAGACATATTGGCAAGATTAAAAATGGGAAGATTGGGAAATTACGAAAAAGAAAAGTGGTATAGTTATTTTAGATGGATTAGGGAAGAAAAAGTATCCAAAGAAATATGGGAGAAATGTAAAAAACTGAAGGATTGGCTTAAGCTATGAAGAAAGTAAGAAGGTTTAAGAGGAAGCCAAAGACATTGGTGGAATGTACTAAAGAGCTTGTAGGAAAGAATGGAAAATAATTTGTTCTTCGGTTCCAGGGGTTGGGGAGGTGTTGGGGAGGGGGGATGCAAAAACAAGCAACGTAATTACGTATTATTCTGTATGTATTACTTATTAGTTTCTCAAAAATTAATAAAAAATTAATGTTAAAAAAAAGTGCGACCACGCCCACCTAAGCGTGTCCCAGCGCACTTTTCAGGTACCTGCTCTCTGGAGGTGAAAATTCCTGATGCGGATATAACAGTAGTGACTGCCAGGCTCTCCTTGCTTCTGTTTGTTCTTTTTTTGCCCCCCGCCCCTTTAAGAGATCTGAATGCAGTGCCGGGACGGCAGAACAGAGGTGAGCGGCATTCTTTTCTTCCTTTTTTTCCTCCCTCCCCTCACGCAGCCAGCAGCCAGGAGTGCGGAGGGGGTGGGAACGCAGGAACGGCGACAAACCCCTAAGATCTCTGGTCCGAATTTAAGTGGCCAGCGGATCTTAGGGGTCGTGTGAAAAGGCCCATGGTTAATTGGCGATTTGGAGCGGTCTCTCTACCATGGTTTACGTTCACTGACCCAATCTCTCTAACACAAAGATGGAACTTCTTCTTAAAAAAATGTTCTGAATAGGAAACAAAATGCTCCTGCCCTCTATTGAACACCTCAGAAATAGCTTTGGCACGTTTGCTTCCTCACAACGTTGCGTCATTGTTGAGTCGGAAGGGATCCCGGGGGGTCGCAGGTTTCAATGACAGTGGAGGAACGCCCAACATCCCCAGCAGACAATCTTTTTACGGTTGTCTTATTGCTAAGGAAGTGGACTTGTCCACAAAAGCTCATATTAAAATATATATATATAGCAGGGCTGTCCAACTTTGAACAGGCCAAGGTCTGCTTTTTCTGGCCCAAAGTGCCCGAGGGCTACTACACGAAAACCTCTACTTACGAATTTTATCCGTTCCGAGCACATGCTCATAAGTAAAAACTTTTGTAAGTAGAGCAGCGGTTTCCCATAGGAATGCATTGAAAACCAATTAATCTGTTCTGGAGGGAACAGATTTCAATGCGCCATGGCCCTTGAACTGCCCCGCTCGGCTGAGACAGTGGGCTGGCAGACCCAGGACTTTGCTGGGGCAGTGGTGGTCCTTGGGATGGGGGAGGGAGGGGTGGGAGAACTTATTCCCTCACTTTTTTATTTGATGACCGGCGGGCTACTTTTGAACCCTTCACCGGCTACCAGTAGCCCGCAGTCTACCTATTGGGCAGGCCTGATATATAGAAAAGCTAGTTTTTAAGGTGTCACCACGGTTGTGTCTTTTTTTTGGTGTAACTTTTCATTTTAATTGTGTCTTCACCTACAAAGCTTGCACAGATGAACACAACTACCCCTTCTACAATGTTTAAGGAGAAACCTGCAGTGAAGCAGAATCCAGCTCTTTCGGAGGCAAACCGTTCCACTGTCCTTCCTCTGAACAAATTCTTCCTACAAACTGGTCAGAATCTCCTTTCTCTTGCACTGAATCAATGGGTTTTCATCCAACTCTTCAGAACATTAGAAAACATGCCTGCTCCATCTTCCAGGTGGCCACTGTTCCGATATTTAGAGACAGTTACCACATGGCCTCACCGTCTTCCAGATGTTACAGGACAGACACCGCATGTCCAAAGTCCGGCCCGGGGGCCAAATGCAGCCCATTTTAAAATTTTGACTGGCCCTCAGCCTCTTCTCCCTGCCTGCTCAGTCTATCGCTCATTCACACCAGCTGCTCCCCACCCCCGTCGGCTGGATATGTCACCTCGCAGTTTTATGGTGTGCCTGCCCTCCCTGCCTCCATCCATCTCCTCGAGGACCCGCCCCGCCTACCCACCTCTGGCTCCATTGCTGCTGTGTCCTCGCCACCTCCCTGCGAGGGAGGGCAGCTTATGCGAGCAGCAGCGGTGTGTCCTGGGTGCGTGTGGGCCGATTCCTGGGCCACGCAACTGCTGCAGGACCCTTGAGCACTTTGAAACTGGAGCATTTGCAGCTGTTACAGATGTGCCTGGGCCACGCCCTTTGCCCCCCCCCACCCTTCAGGCTGAATAGTCAGGCTCCCACACATTTTCACCTCACCAAATCTGGCCCTCCTTGCAAAAAGTTTGGACACCCCCAGCTTATAGGATTTGGTCTTGCAAGAGCCCCCCCTTGCCTTAGGAAACCCATGGCAACCCCAATCAGGATACAGTGGGGTTTTTGACCTCTCTCTACCTTTTGTGCCAGATTCTCTTTTAATATTTTTTCTCAAGAAATTGCTCCAGGATGCCTGAAAAATAGGTTTCACCTTCATGTTTTCCTCTGGCAAACAGAAACCTAGCCTTTTGCTTTTTAAACTAAGGGAGCAAGTGGTATTTCAGATCTCTGGAATCGTATTGCAGATATCTGGAACCATCTAATTCAAATTCAAATGTGATTGTTCCAAATATCTGTCCTCAAAGGTGGTCAGGGGAACTGGGCATATTTAGCTTGGAGAAAAGAAGACCGAGGGGAGACAGGGCAGCCCTTTTCAAGCATTTGAAGGGGTGCCGTACGGCAGGATCTGTTTTCAGTGATCCCAGAGCGCAAGATGTGCAACAGTGGGATAATCCAGGGCATGAGTAAAGTGGGTAGAGGGAGGCTCTTCTCCCTCTCACAAAATACCAGAACTAGGGGACATCCACTCAAACGGAGGGTTGGGAGAGGGAGAACAGACAAAAGAATATTTTTTTCACCCAGTGTGTTGTTAGTCTGTGGAACTCCCTGCCACAGGAGGTGGTGATGGCATCTGGCCTGGATGCCTTCAAAAGGGATTGGACAGATTCCTGGAGGAAAAGTCCGTCACAGGTTACAAACCATGATGGAGAGGCGTGTCACCTACAGGCTTAAAACTGGGGTCCTTCAAGGGCCAGATGCAGGGGAGTGGGATCAGGAGACAGATATCTGGTCTTGTGTGCTCCCGGATACATCTGGTGGGGCCACTGTGAGATACAGGAAGCTGGACTAGATGGGCCTTTGGCCTGATCCAGCAGGGCTCTTCTTATGTTCTTAAATTCATGGTGCACTTTTATGCCATCCCACTGATTTGCGTAGGAAACATGAGGCAGCATATTTGACAGCTGCTTAAACAGGAAAAAAAAACCATGTGTTCCCGAGGAATGTTGGCACAATGTCCAGGACTACAATATAACCCTGTTTAATGCAACCTCTCTAGAAGCAAACAGTGGGTTTATTGGTTGTAAACTGTGTTCTAGGAAGCATTTTCGTTCGGCAGAAATTCTTTTAAAATTTAGTCAGCAACAGGGCCGTTTAAAAAGTTCCCAAAAAGGTATTCCAGGCTTCCCTTCCCCAGCTCATATCCTCGTAGCTAGAGGCTGAGGTCATCTGGCAGCTTCTCCACATCTGCCTCAAAGGCTTTAAAAAGAGAGAGAGAGAGAGAAAGAAAAAAAGATGGCAGCAGTAGCTGTTGTTTCATAACCGTGCATGCTGGAATCTTTTAATTGCTGAATCCAGACAGGCCTGGTAACCTTAGGAATTTCAGAAGCAGAATTAATTCCTTGGAAAACTGTATCCGAAGAAGGCAATCGAGTCATCAGGGGAACTCGTTAAAGAAAACGAGGGCAGGGACGCACGTAGGGTTAAAAAGACGCTTTTCAGTGGGCGGCAGAATTATTGTTCTCTTCCGAGCGTGTGTCCCATAAGAAGGAGTGACTAGATGGGCCTTTTTGCTGCTGTTTGAGCACTGTTTTGCACGATTCCTTTAGACATTTATTCAACTGATTATATAAGGTGAGCACCAACTGCAAGCAAATCTGTTTTTCTGGCATGAATTTAAGGTGCAGTTTGTTTGGCCAAGAGGGCTTCTGTTTTTCTTCAGTGCTGTTACTCATGTAGTCCTGTCTCGTGTGATTATCTATGGGCGCTTTTACACAACCCCCTAAGATCCGCTGGCCATTTAAATTCGGACCAGAGATCTTGGGGTTTGTCGCTCTTCCTGTGTTCCCACCCCCTCCGCACGCCATTGCTCCCGTCTGCGTGAGGGGAGGGAGAGAAAAAGGGAGAAAAAATGCAGGCTCACCTCCACTCTGCCAGGTCACAGCCCCGGAAGCAAGCATTCCAGTCTCTTAAAGGGGCAGGGGGCAAAAAAACAAACAAACCCAAACACAAGGCGAGGAGAGCCCGGCACTCACTGCTTTACATCTGCATTAGAAATTTTTCACCTTCGGAGACCAGGTACTTGGAAAATGCACTGGGACGCTCTTAGGTGGGCGTGGTCGCACTTACTTTTCTCTCAAGTCCGGAGCTGGTGGGAAAACAATTTTAAGCTCCACATCTGGGAGCCCTTTGCCTCGGATTTTAGGGGTCGTGTAAAAGCAGCCTATATCAGTTCTTCTAGGTCATTTTCAGGCCCGTCCAGATGACAGAGAGGCAGAAGGTGTGGGATGACATTTACTCCTTTTGTCTGCCTTCTGTGCACACCGATAAGGACTACAAATGCAACACAGTTGGTGAACTGTATTATTAAAAATATTTTTCCTCCTAGTTTAGCGCTATAGCTATAGCACTCGTCCGATACAATCCTAACACAAATGGTCAACACGTTTTGTCAATTCAGCGCTATGTCACTTGTTAAGCAATAAAGAAGGAAGGGATTTGAAAGGGGTGGGCAAGAGGGGGGGTGATCAAGGCAGATAAAGGAGGTGTGATATGTTGATGCTGGAAATGCACCCTTCCGGGAGCATTAAACATTTCTGTGTGGAATCTTGCAGCAGCAGTTGAAATGCCAAAATACAGCACGGAGATGTTTGTGTCAACGTGGAATAAATCCTTGGTGTGGTCACGCTTTGAGTTTCTCAAGTACGTTAAGTATCGACTTCAACAATACTAGGTACTGTGCTATTTGGCTCACTTCTTTCTAGTATATACTGTGAAGCAGAAGAACACTTGGTGAAGACTTAAAGCTCCCCTTCCCAGATTCAAAGCTAGTTGAAGTTCTGCCAATTCCAGTGCCAGCAGTCAATTCAACAGGGGCTGAACTCACGACAACCACAAAATGGTTACTTACTCGTGTTTCCACGAAAACAAGACACTGTCTTATATTAATTTTTGCTCCAAGAGATGCGCTAGGTCTTATTTTCAGGGGATGTCTTATTTTTCCATGAAGAAGAATACGGTATACATTTATTGTTATCTTATTATCGGGGAGGCCTTATTTTTGGGGGGATGCCTTATATTTCAGCAAGAGGCACAACTGTAAGTAGGTCTTATTTTGGGGGGGGATGCCTTATTTTCGGGGAAACAGGGTATTTATGGTGGCTAAGGGGTCAGTGGCATCAAATACGTGGCAAAAGGGATCCCACACTCAATACAGTTTTGCTCCAGGAGGAGCTATATAAAATAGCGAAGACCTGGCTCATTTGTTGTACAGCTCCCATGATTTCTCACCACCGACTATAGCCTACAGGTGATGGGATCTGTCGTCCAATGGCATCTGGAGAGCCACATGTCCTCCACACCATTTAAAACCTCGAAAAGCCCTCTCAAAATGTGACACAGAACTCCCCTCCTCCGGATTCCTTGTGCAGGGCGCTCTGCCGTCATTGTGGTGCCCACAGTGCAATGAAAGGAAGGCGGGGAGGGGAAAGGATGGCTCCTGATCAATTGCCAAACTCAAACGATGGCTCCAGTCCTGGGAATTTCTTTCCTGAACGAGTCAGTGAACATAAAGGCACCTCCCCGCCTTGTCAAAGGGAACATAAGAACATAAGAACATAAGAAGAGCCATGCTGGATCAGGCCAAGGGCCCATCTAGTCCAGCTTCCTGTATCTCACAGCGGCCCCACCAGATGCGTTTGGGAGCGCATGAGACTAGATATCTGTCTCCTGATACCACTCCCCTGCATCTGGCCCTTGAAGTACCCCGGTTGTAATCCTGGACATGGCACATCTCCATCATGGTTTGTAACCCGTGATGGACTTTTCCTCTAGGAATCTGTCCAATCCCCTTTTGAAGGCATCCAGGCCAGATGCCATCACCACATCCTGTGGCAGGGAGTTCCATAGACTTACAACGCGCTGGGTGAAAAAATATTTTCTTTTGTCAGTTCTTACTCTCCCAGCACTCAATTTGAGTGTATGTCCCCTAGTTCTGGTATTTTGTGAGAGGGAGAAGAGCTTCCCTCTATCCACTTTACTCATACCCTGCATTATTTTGTATGTCTCAATCATATCCCCCCTCAAGCGCCTTTTTTCCAGACTAAAGAGGCCCAAATGTTTTAGCCTTTCTTCATAAGGGAGGTGCCCCAGCCCAGTAATCATTTTAGTCGCTCCAAAAGTCAACCGTATGAAGCAAAGCCAAAGCCAAGGCAGAAGAACAAATGAAGAAGGAATGTGCCCGTGGCGGAGAGGTGGGAAAGGGCTTACCTCTTAAGTTCATCTGGTGGGCTGGAGTCCCGCTGGATTCCTCTTTGCTCTTGTAACAGGAGATAGACGTATCTTTGAAGGTGCACCAGTACTGCTTGTAGCCCTTCAGGGTCAGCTTCTTGGGCCTGTAAAGCATAGAATCATAGAATCACAGAGTTGGAAGAGACCTCAAGGGCCATCTAGTCCAACCCCCTGCCATGCAGGAGCCCCCATCACAGTATTTCCGACAGGTGGCCACTTAAAAACCTCCAAAGAAGGAGACTCCACCACCCTCCTTTGCGGCAGCATCTTCCACTGCCAAACACCTCTCACTGTCATGAAGTTTTTCCTAATGTTCAAATGGAATCTCTTTTCCTGTAGTTTGAAACCATTGCCCCGTGTCCTAGTCTCTGAAGCCATGGAAAACAAACCAGAAATGGATCTGATACATGTTGGAAGTGTAAGGAGAAAGAAGGGACTTTCTATCACATGTGGTGGACACGCACGGTGATTAAAAACTATTGGAAAAGAGTACATGAGATGTTACAGAAAATATTGTGTTGTATGATACCATTCAAGCCAGAAATATTTTTGTTAAATATTATGCCGGAAATCAAAGATTATAATAAGAAACATTTATTAATGTATATGTTAACTATAGCTAGGATTCTGTTGGCAAAATACTGGAAAACAAAGGATTTACCGGAACAACATGAGTTTTTGGACAGATATTTGGAAACAGCAGAAATGGACATTTTGTCAGAAATACTCAAGGAGAAAGACCTACAGAAGGCAAGAGAACGCTGGAGGCCTCTCTATGTTTTCTATGAGAAAAAAGTCGCTAATAGACTCTGACCCATAGTAGACTGAATTTATATTTAGATTTGAGATCAAGATTGGTAATGAGGTGTATTTTTATGTAAGGCTTCCTTTTTATTTATAATAATAATAAAATTAAAAAGAAGGGGGGGAATAAAATAAAAGGTTATTAACATGAAAAAAAAAAAAAACAAACCAGTCCCTTCCTCATTGTGACATCCTTTCAGATATTTAAACATAGCTATCATATCCCCTCTCAGTCTTCTTTTTGAGAGGCTAAACATTGCCAGTTCCCTAAGCCGTTCCTCGTAAGACATTTCTTCCAGACCCTCCAATCATCTTGGTCACCCTCCTCTGGACCCGTGGCAACATCCTTTTTAAATTGAGGCGCACAGAACTGGACACAGCACTCCAGGTGGGGTCTGACCAGAGCAGAATAGAGTGGGACTATCACTTCCCTTGATCTAGACCAGTGGTTCTCAACCTGTGGGTCTCCAGATGTTCCTGGACTGCAATTCCCAGAAGCCTCCACCACACGCAGTGCTGGAAGAGATTTCTGGGAGCTGCAGTCCAGGAATATCTGGGGACCCACAGGTTAAGAACCACTGATCTAGACACTATGGTTCTGTTGATGCAACCAAGAATTGCATTGGCTTTCCTGGCCGCCGCATCACACTGCTGAATCATGTTCAATTTGTGGTCCACCAAGACTCCCAGATCCCTTTCACATGTACTATCTTCCAGCCAGGTGTCTCCCATCCTATATCTGTGCAATTCATTCTTTTTACCTAGATGCAGCACCCTACCTTTCCCTCTGTTGAAACCCATTCCGTTAGCTTTGGCCCAGCACTCTAATCTGTCAAGGTCCTTTTGGATTTTCATCCTATCCTCTAGGGAAATAGCAACCCCACCCAATTTGGTATCATCTGCAAATTTGATCAGCCTACTCTCTATTCCTTCCTCCAAGTCATTAATAAAGATATTAAAGAGCAGAGAGACTATTACCAGTAGCCCTGACAACCTAACAGGAAGGACAATTGAGAGCATATTCCCCAGCCTCTATTGCCTTTTCCTCCTAACATACAAAACCTCTCTCGAACAGGCATGAAATCTATGACTGTTGTTTGTATTCCACCTACCCACCGTGTTCAGCTCAGCGCAAAGTCATATCCAGGAAATGATCTGGAATTGGGGGGGTGGGGGCAACCTAGTGACCCTACGGATGAGGCTCCAACATTTTCACCAGCGGATATGAAGGTTTCTACAAAACTTCAGGCTCCAGCCTGATGAGAAGTTGAGGGGAGGAATGTCCAGTCCTGATACATATGTGTGTGTTGTGTCGTTACAGTTGTGACCGACTCTTCGTGACTCCATGTCCATGGAGTTTTCTTGGCAGGAATACTGGAGTGGTTTGCCAGTTCCTACTCCAGGCGCCTACAGCACCTGGTATTCCTTGGAAGTCTCCCATCCAAGTACTAACCAGGGCCGACCCTGCTTAGCTTCCGAAATCAGGCGAGATCGGATGTGCTTAGGGCAGTGATGGTGAACCTATGGGCATGGGTGCCAAAGGTGGCCCTTGGAGCCCTTTCTGTGGGCACCCAACATTGCCCCTTCATAGCCACCTGTATACAGGTTAAATTGCTATATTGGCACTTTGCAAAAAAATTAGTGGGTTTTGAATTGCAGTTTGGGCACTCGGTCTCTAAAAGGTTTGCCATCACTGGCTTAGGGCATCTAGGTGATACATATACAGTACAGTATATTAAAGCAATTTTGCAGAGGAAGTGTGCACGCCCTTCCTAGCCACACACACACAGGCAGTCAATTCAGTGCCTGTTAAGGCCCTCTTGTCAAGGTTCAGCCATAGTGGTATTTCAATCCGGTCCTGCCTTTTTTTCTTTGCTTTTTGAAAAGATTATTTTTTTCTGACATGTTGAACTTCTTTAATATTTCATCAAGTGCTTTTAATTCAATTGAGCTTTAATACTACTGTTTAGCATGACAGTGTTTTTAGTTATTTACCTACACCTGTTGTGAACTTTGCGATGACCTGCCCAGAGCCCATGTTTCAGGACAGAGACAGGCTATAAATAAAATCCAACCTCTCTCTCTCTCTCTCTCTCTGTGTGTGTGTGTGTGTGTGTGTATTGTGTTGTTACAGTTGTGACCGACTCTTCGTGACCCCATGTCCGTGGAGTTTTCTTGGCAGGAATACCGGAGTGGCTTGCCAGTTCCTACTACAGGCGCTTACAGCACCTGGTCTTTCCTGGTGGGTCTCCCATCCAAGTACTCACCAGGGCCGACCCTGCTTAGCTTCCAAAATCAGGCGAGATTGGATGTGCTTTTAGGGCATCTAGGCAGCTAACCCAACCCTACACTCCTATCAATTCAAGAGACGCGGTGACGGTGTGAAAATACCAGCTCACACAACTGGATCTCTGTGGGACGGAACAAGAGGGGCACCTTGGATGATGATGCCCGATAAGCCTAGGCCTAGGCGAAAAGAGAAACCGTTTGCAGTTGCAGAGCATGTGCAGAGTGCCGAGACGCAGCAGAGAGTTGAGCCACAGTATTCTAGGCAAAAACCGCTAGGAGTTAACATGTGTTGAGCAAGACACATTCCCCGACTCCACCAGTAACCATGCTCTGCTGCAACCGGGAAGGACGCTCTAGACCCGTGGTGGTGGCGAACCTTCGGCACTCCAGATGTTTTGTGCCATAACTCCCCCAGTCCTTTGTCATTGGCAATCTAGGCTCGGAATTCTGGGAGTTGCGGTCCAAAATGTCTGGAATGCCAAAGGTTCACCACCACTGCCCAAGACCGAAAAATCAACCTGGAGAGGTTTCCTTGGAGGGGAAAAGTTTGCCAAGAGTTGTGTATACATGAATATAGAGCCCAATTCTGAAATTGCTTCGTTATCAATATTTGTAGATCATAATTATGATTCTAAAACTAAAGCGTTTATTACAAATTTGTTGACTGCGGCTAGATTAATAATTGCTGGAAATTGGAAATCTGAATATGAATTATGCTAAGATGAATGGTACAATGAAATATGGAATATTGCTTTAAATGATAAATTGACATGTTCTTTAAAGATCAAAAGGGAGAGTTAAAAAGAGGTATTTTCTATGATATTTGGGGTAGATTTATTGAATATGTGCTTGTACGAGATAAGGGTAAGGCTTCCGCGCAACAATACATTTTGTTCTGGAGGGGAGGATGATGAATGTAAATAAGAAGAGTGATCCCGTTGGTGAACAGGTGCCCTGTTGTTGATGCTTGTCTTTTTTGTAATTTGTATAAATGTAATAAAAATGGTTAATATGTACTTACAATAAATACGTTTTATCTGGAAAAAAAAAGAAAGAGTTGTGTATACAGTAAGAGAAGAGTTTGCGTGTTTGCATTTGGCCCCACAGAAGTCTCACGCTGGAATTTGCTTCCTGTCCCCCTCCTCCTCCTCCTCTGCATTTATTCCTGTTTTAGCACCAAACAAGGCTACTTAGGAGAGTGTACGTCGACACGGGATAGATCACACTGTACCTTCACACCAGCCCTTAAACAGAGAGCGAACCGTTTGTTCCATCACCCGGAAATGTCCCGGAGCGCTGAGATTCAATTCCAACACACTACTATGCAAATCCAACACACTACTATGCAACTAGATTCTACTTTGGAACTTTAGCTCGGACATCTTGGGACGGTTTAATGTAGAAATTGCTCTGAAACAGCATCTCTGCCCCTCCCTTTAAATTGAATTAAACTGATTTCATTTGCAAGTTACATTTTACAAAAATATTTTAAATCAATTAAAAAAACATTAATTTTTAAATCCACCCTGGTAGGAGGGTAAGGAACCACCTTCTGTTGCATACGTTAAGGGTGATGAGTCTATTCTGAGTCTTTCTAGTAAGCTCAAGAAATCCAACTCCTGTTTTCTATGCTGGTCATGTAGCAACTGCTCTTGGTTTCCTCTCCTTATCCTTCCTCTGCTTCGCACACAGCTCTGCACCAACTCAAGAATTCCCATCATACTCTTAATGTGGTGGATATTAACTTGCAATAGACAGCTGAGGCTGCCAACACATGAATCACAGTCCAGACACCATTCTTTCCAGTTTCCACATGTACTGATCCGAGATAATACCCTTCTCCTCCCCCTCCCCGGCCCCCAAATATAAAGTCTCCTTCTGAATTTAAAAACAAAAATAAATCAGACTAAAAAAAAATAGCCTATCTGGTCTAAGGCTGATTGTTCCTGGCAGCTTAAACACTGCAAATGAACTGGAAATGTGTTTATTACCTACCTATGTGCTCTCAAATTCTAAGAAACGTTCTTGAGTAATATTTCAAGCAATCCTATGCGGTCCCTAATTTTAGGACCGTTGGGGAGACTGCCAGGCAGCCACAAATACGGACACATTTCTGCCTCAGCTACCGGTTTGTGTAGTAGAGAAGACTCTAGCCGATTTTAATACAGTATTCGGCAAACGAAGTGACGAGTTCCAAACAATGTTGTAAATTATATATCCAGATCTACAAGCAATTAACATTATTATCGGGCCATTCTGCTTCTTACCAACCAAGCAAAGACAGGCAAAATCAAACGAACTATCACAGAAAACATTTCCATCTACTTCAAATGGTTTGCTTACTCCATGTGAACTTGTCAAATAACTGAACTAGAAGAGTGGACAGAGACCAACTGTGCAATTACCGGCAAGGAAGATGCACTTTGCATATGCCCTGAGGTATTCTTACTTATTCCACAAGTTCTAGGGCTAGTCCTTCATTAATACAGAAAATAAATGTTAGGGATGGAGGACGAAGATGTTGAAGAAACGCTAAGGAAAGAATTGCTTCTTACGCGCATGCACTAGAAGCAACTTCAAAGCATAGCTGAAGGAAGTCCCTTACACACTTAGAGGGACACCAGGAGCTTGCCTAGGATTGTGTGTTTGTTTTGATCATTAAGAGTCATCGATCTTTGCTAACTGCCACCCACCCCGCCGCCGCCCCTAGCATTTCCAGAAAGTACTTACTTGAACACTTTAATATAGTCGGCAAGCTCTGGGATCGAAGTGATGTCACCCTATGAGCAAGAAGAAGACATCAGGCGTTAAGTATTCATCAGCCAAAACCAAGAGACCGGGAAGGGCTTGGGGAATGTGACTCCGGGGACCACGACTCAGCTTTCTGAACGTGGTTGCACCACTGCTCCAAATTGGCAACGTCACTTTTTAACAAGAAGAGACCAGACTGACTGATTGGAGGGCAGGTTCCATTGGGTGGTGCAGTACAAGATGTTGGTTTTTGTCACCCAATATGGATTTCCAACGGTCTCCCTCCACCCACTTATATCTGTGAAGATTCTCAGTCATCCAGGTGAGGGTACCTGGAAGATGAGTCATGGCAACTGGACTTCTTTTCTTGGAGAAGTTGACTGACGAAGCTGCTTGGATGAGTTGCGAAACGTTTCGGTCTCTCAAGGAAAGAAGTCCAGTGGCCACGCCTCAACGTCCAGCCTCCATCCACTTGCTCGCCTCAGATGGAATCCCTGCCTGGGACACCCATCCTAAGGCACAAAGAATGTTTTTTCTGCATCAACTTAGGAAGTTCAGACTGCCAAAAGGACTGTGGATTCAATTCTATAGAAATGTTATTGAATCTATCATCTGTTCCTCTATAACTGTCTGGTTTAGTTCTGCGACTAAGCATGACAGATATAGACTTCAAAGGATAATTGGAACTGCAGAAAAAATTATTGCTACTAATCTGCCATCTATTGTGGAATTGTATACCACACGAGCTAAAAAGAGGGCGATGGAAATATATACAGATTCCACACATCCTGGACATAAACCTGTTTCAATTGTTACCCTCAGAGCGACGTTTTCGGGCATTGCATACTAGGACAACTAGATATAAAGATAGTTTCTTTCCAAGTGCTATCAAACTGTTGAATAATTAATTTTTACTTCTCTTCTTCCTTTTTAAAATAATAGATTATATTGTATTGTTGTACTGTGTTTTTATTGTTGGCTATATGATTCTTATATTTCCTTTTATATATGAGGAGCATATTTTACCAAAACAAATTCTGGGTGTGTCCAACCACACTTGGCCAATAAAAGGATTCTGGTTCTGATTCTGATTCTGATTTACAAGGCACAAAGGCCAGGCTTCCTGCACTTCTCCATCCCCTCCTACGAAAAGCATTCAATGCTCCAGTGCAACCAAAAACGGGAACGCTGCTTTAGGCCAGCAGTTTGCAATCTTCCCCCTGAAGTCTTACCAGAGGTCTCTGGAGCACAGCCTGAAACCACAAAGCTCTTCAGAGCAACCAACAGCTCAGCGGCGAAGAAGCAAACAAGAGCTGAAGACGGACTGGGCGTTCTGCTCCTAGGCCAGTGTGCCGCAACCTTATGCCCGCAGGTCCTAGGCCCCAGTGTCTTCGCCGCAGGCAGAAAAATGCAGCCCACCAATGCTCATCTAATGCCCCTGATGTTAGGTTATGGCCACCTCTCCGTGACCCCGTGGCAGATAAGCTCCCAGGGTCTTCGGGCTGTCCTCTTCCTCCTTTGGAAGCTATAGATGCAGGAAGACATCTAGGCAGAAAAAATGCAGCCCACCAATGCTCATCTAATGGGCCACCAAGCTAAATGCGACAGTTTTAGCACTATCTTAATCAGTTTTAAGTGTGTTTTAAATTTTGTAAGTGTTTTAAGAGTTTTTAATATTTTGTGTGTTTTATATGTTTTATGTGTTTGTATGCTTAGAGTGTGTACAGCACTCTAATTTCGTTGTGCATATTTTGCATATGCATAATGACAATAAAACTCTATTCTATTCTATTCTATTCTATTCTCTTCTATTCTACATGGAGTTTTCTTGGCAGGAATACTGGAGTGGCTTGCCAGTTCCTACTCCAGGCGCCTACAGCACCTGGTATTCCCTGGTGGCCTCCCATCCAAGTACTAACCAGGGCTGACCCTGCTTAGCTTCCGAAATCAGGCGAGATCGGATGTGCTTAGGGCATCTAGGCAGAAGAATGCAGCCCACCAATGCTCACCTAATGGGCCACCTGATGTTACTGGAGGTTCTTGCAAATCATGTTGGATCAGATAAATCAGTGCTGGTGCAAGAAGCCGGCAACCGCTATTCTTTAAATTGAAACACTGATCGATAACTCCGAAGCAGTGTTGAAAAAACAAACAAACAAACACTTAAGGCTCTGCTAAACTGAGGCCAGCCCGCCTCTGCCATAGGTCGGCAACTGCCACATTTATGCGTGAAGCCATCTACGTTGAAGCAAGGATGTGAAAACCTGCAGCCCTCGGGATGTCCTCCGATGGAAAACCACTCCCACGGCCCTATCCAAGGCTGAGGAATGATCGAGTTGGCGTCTGAATATCTCTGGAGGGAAAGAAGTCCTCCAGCCCTGCTTTAAAACAACGACAAAGTGTTGGTTTGTGAAGGAGAAACTGAGCTGGACTTGAAGAGCTGAGGAGGGAAGTCCAAACCCATCGGCAGCTCTTGGAAGAAAATGCCGTCCCTTCTAAGAAAGCAGGAGTCCTGCCAACAGGGTCCTGCCACCGCGAGGGAGGGCATTCCCTGACAAGGCAGAATACAGACTGCAAGGGCCCCTATGTTGCAGACAGACAAAGGAATTCCGCCGAGTTAGGTGGGGGCTTTGCTTGGCGTAGCCATCGGATCCGTTTCTCTCTCTCATCTGTCCAAATATGCACACACCTCAAGAGGGAAGGGTTCTCAAGAGTATGAAAGCTTTTGCATCAGAAGCAAAGGCAGGATTCACCAAAGAGAGCACTTGCTTCTATTTTTTTATTTGAATATTTTGAATATTTTTACCCCACCTTTCTCCTTAGAAAAGGACCCAAGGTGGCTTACAATAATGAGGGACAAGACACTGTCCAGAATATTTTAGACATATTGAAATTAATGCATCCATGAAAAGCAAAATCTGGAAGGAAGCAATCCATGTAAAGAGTCCACTTAAACCAGGCATGCCCAAAGTCCGGCCTGGGGGCCAAATGCGGCCCATTTTAAAATTTCGACTGGCCCTCAGCCTCTTCTCCCTGCCTGCTCAGTCTATCGCTCATTCGCACCAGCTGCCCCCCGCCCCCAGCCCCCGTCCCCGTCGGCTGGATATGTCACCTCGCAGTTTTATGGTGTGCCTGCCCTCCCTGCCTCCATCCATCTCCTCGAGGACCCGCCCTGCCTACCCACCTCTGGCTCCGTTGCTGCTGTGTCCTCGCCACCTCCCTGCGAGGGAGGGCAGCTGATGCGAGCAGCAGCGGTGTGTCCTGGGTGTGCGTGGGCCGATTCCTGGGCCATGCAACAGCTGCAGGACCCTTGAGCACTTTGAAACCGGAGCATTTGCAGCTGTTACAGATGTGCATGGGCCATGCCCTTTGCCCCCTCTTCAGGCTGAATAGTTGGGCTCCCACACATTTCCACCTCACCAAACCTGGCCCTCCTTGCAAAAAGTTTGGACACGCCCAATCTAAACTATCTATGGTTTCAAAGTTGTGCTACAGAGAAAGATGCAGCAAGCTGCTTCTCATTTATTTATTTATTTATTTGACTTTTATACCACCCATCTAGACCAAGGGCTACTCTGGGCGGTTTACAGCATGTGATAACAAACAAAGGAATACATTTTAAAAACCAAAATGCAAGGTACATAATAAAATAAAATATACAGAAATCAACAACAAAAAAAGGCTAAAATGAAGCTAAAATGAAGCTAAAAATGGCAAGAGATTTGATAAAATGGGGGAGGGGGAGAGATGAGAAGAAAAATGGTTTTAAAAAATAGTGCCTGGCTAAATGTTTGAAGAATCAGGGAGATCCTGTTTGAAGAATCAGGGAGATTCTGATCCTCATGAGATCCGCCGCATCCCTCCATGTGCCTGGAGATCCTGGGTCCACAAAAGAAGGGGTCAAACTAACCCCTTTCTCCAAGTCTCCTCTGGGACAGCGTCACTCCATCTGCCTATTTTATTGGTTTGGACAAGGAGGTGCAGCAAACCGATAAATCCTCTGCATGCTTTCACGAGTGCTTCCCCTTTTTTTCTGGACAAGGCCCCCTGTCAAAGCTCCCTCCCTCTCCCACATCTGCCTGGCCCTTTGCCCGGGACCAGAGCAAGGTCTGCTGTAAAATGCTCGGTTGGAGTTTTCATCTGTCGAGCAGATGTGGCAAAAGGCCAGAAGCCTTGGGTTAGCAAGACTGAGGAGTGCAAAGGATGATGCACTTAAGAGACAGAGGCAAAAGCTTTTTACATCACAGCCAACTGGGCAGGATGGGAGCCTTCCATTAGGGCAGGGCTGTCCAACTTTGAACAGGCCAAGGTCTACTTTTTCCGGCCCAAAGTGCCTGGGGGCTACTACATGCATTATCATCCTGCACTCTATTTCTTGGCAGGAATACTGGAATGGTTTGCCAGTTCCTACTCCAGGCGCCTACAGCACCTGGTACTCCCTGGTGGTCTCCCATCCAAGTACTAACCCAGGCTGACCCTGCTTAGCTTCCGAAATCAGGAGAGACCGGATGTGCTTAGGGCATCTAGGCAGGTACCTCAAAATGCCAGATGCAGGGGAGTGGCACCAGGAGGCAGGGATCTTCTTGTCTCCTGTGCTCCCAGGGGCATATGGTGGGGCTACTGGGAGATACAGGAAGCTGGACTAGGTGGGCCCTTGGTCTGATCCAGCAGGGCTCTGCTTATGTTCTTATGACAACAATTGGGTAGAGCAGTGGTTCTGAACCTGTGGGACCCCCAGATGTTCCTGGACTGCAACTCCCAGAAATCCTGGCCTGCTCAGCTAATGATGAAGACTTCTGGGAGTTGCAGTCCAGGAACATCTGGGGACCTACAGGTTGAGAACCACTGGGGTAGAGGAATTCCACTCTTGGGCAACGGATTAAGTTCCCACTTCCAGCTCTTACCAGGATTGTGGACGTCTTTCCGCCTTCCAGGGTGATCTCCAAGTCAGAAAGGGCAGCGTCCACTTCATCCACCTCCTTGTCGCTGTTGTTCAAGTGATTTTCTGATGACATGATCGATAGCTTATTGATGTGGTACTGAAATAAAAGGAGTTAAGAACCAGGAGGGTCACTCCAGAGATGAATGGGAGAGCCCAATACAGAGGGGCTGTGTGTCAAGCAACACTCTCAAGAGAAGAACGCACACAAATCACAGTCAGGCGGTCACAAGGAACTCTTCAAATATGCCTCCCCCCCCCAAGCCTTGCATACATCATACAAGGAACATGGACAAGATGGTTCTTCCTGGTGTAATAAAAAATAGGGAACGTTGAGTGTCAAAGCAGGTGCAGCTATGTTGCTGCTGGCATTGTCATTTCCTCCTTCTAAACTAGTGGTTCTCAACCTGTGGGTCCCCAGATGTTCCTGGACTGCAACTCCCAGAAGCCTCCAACACTCGCTGTGCTAGAAGGGGTTTTTGGGAGTTGCAGTCCAGGAACATCTGGGGACCCTCAGGTTGAGAACCACTGGTCTAAACCCTAGGTTTGTCCTCGCTTTCTTTGTTCTTCTTTCTGCTTGTCAGTTTTCCAGTTTTAGCTGGCCCGGTCAAATGGCCAAAGATCAAGGGAGTTGCACAGCAACATTAGCTGTGCAACCACAGATACCTTCTCACTAGGTTACCATAGATGGTCACTACTGTCAGGAAATGACGAATGCAGTGCACACGTGGACGCTCGTTAAAATGTAAATCCTAACTTAAAAGTGGATGTTTGGAAGCAGCATTCCATCCTCCTGATCCAGGAGAGTTGATCCCAACACAGGCCAATATCAACCTCTGGTGCCAGAGATAATAATCTAAGAATTTATAAAAATAATGAGTTCAGAGAGTGAAGCCTTTAACTGCTGGTATGAAAAGGATATTCTTTTATGACGGGGCAGTGGTGGTGGTGGTGGAGGGAAATTTCGGCTCCGTACGAAATGAACTGCTTGGTGTTGGCATTACATGTGTTTATAGGTATCACATCACACTGCACCAATGATGGCATTTTGCACTCAATTCTGAAGAAAGCGGGGTGGGAAAAAGAATGATATTTCTGAAGCAAGCCAGGACGATCACCAGCTGCTTGAGCGGCTGAGCGCCAGAGCCATGTGGTTCAGTAACCTAATGTACTTGTGTTTTGTTTAAAAGCCAACCCAAAGTAAAGAGGGATACAAATTTGTTTGCGAAAGCGAATCCAAATTCCTGCGTGCGAGACGGAGCAAGGAGGCCAATCTATTTTAAATGACCTAAAAGTTCATGCAAAGCCTGCAAAACGGGAAGGGGGCCAAGAATCGTTGGAACAAAATGTTCCGACTGTTGAAGGACAAGGGGGCAACACGAGACAACACGGTCAGTTCTTTCAAGAACTCAAAACATCTTCTAAGGACCCAAGAAGAGATATTAAGGCCACAAAACCCAGGAATTACAACAACACGCGGATCTGCAGCCTCTCTGCTCACCTGCAAAGCTGCAAACATCATCATCTCTTCCTCCGTGCATTCTATTTCTTCCAAAAGTATAGCCCACTTTGACTGCTCGTAGAGCTGGTTGATCCTGATGGCATCGTACTGTTGGAACACAAGCACACTCGTGGTAGAGGATCCTGCTCGGGAACAAGCCTATGGCAGGGGTGTCTAAACTTTGGCCCTCCAAATGTTTTGGACCACAACTCCCAGAATTCCAAGCCTAGATTGCCAATGACAAAAGACTGTGGGAGCTGTGGTCCAAAACATCTGGAGGGCCAAAGTTTGGCCACCACTGGCCTATGGCATTCTGCCATTGTGTGTGTGAGTGTGTGTGTGAGTGTGTGTGTGTTGCATCGTTACAGTCATGACCGACTCTTCATGACCCCATGTCCATGGGGTTTTCTTGGCAGGAATACTGGAGTGGCTTGCCAGTTCCTACTCCAGGCACCTACAGCACCTGGTATATTCCCTGGTGGGTCTCCCATCCAAGTACTAACCAGGGCCGACCCTGCTTAGCTTACGAAATCAGGCGAGATCGGATGTGCTTAGTCCAGGGCATCTAGGCAGCTATTCTGCCATAAAGTCCTCTTAAAAACTCCACTTCCACCATGTGGTTAATGGTGTCGGGACGAGTCGGCGTGAGCAACCCAAGTTTGTTCACCTCTCGAAAGAGTCCCTTGTTTGACCTAAAGCCTCCTGCCCCTGCTGCTCTCTTACTGAGGCATGTGTCGTTTTCAAACCTTCGTGAAAAGTTATTAGGTTCCCTGCGTCATGCAAAGAAATCCTGTCCAAATTATTTCTTTCTCAATCTTATTCTTAGGTCTCCCACTGCCTTAGACAAGGAGGCTTCATTAGAGGGTGGTGGCCCTTCTAGGAAAGCCACCGCCCAGGGAGGTGCGAGGGGCAGTGGCAAGAAACAGGGCCTTCTCAGTAGTGGAACCGGTATTATGGAATTCCCTCCCCTTTGAGCTAAGAACTGCCTCCACCCTGGAAACATTTAAGCGAGGCCTCATTACTTTTTTTCATTTAGGCAAGCCTTCTGAGCCTCCAGCCTTTTATAAATTCTTTATTTTTAACACCTTAATATTTATTTTTTTAGCGGCTGGGGGCCTTTTAAATTCTGCTGCTTCTGTTGTTTTCAGTATTGTTTTTATAGTGTATCTATTGTTGTTTAAACATTTAACGTTGATATTTTAATATTGTTTATGTTGATTTTCTTTTGTTGTTGTTGTAAGCCGCCTTGGGTCCCTTTGGGGAGAAAGGCGGCATGAAAATAAAGTGGGGAACCGTCCGTCATTATTTGTGCCTGAGCAGCAATCATGTAAGTTGGTGCATGACGAGAGATACCACCTGGAACTTGCTAACTAGTGAGCATAAATCCCTGTTGTTTCCCTCCCACACACACATACATTTACAGTGCTGTAGCTAGTGTGACAACACCCTGGGAACAGGAGTAATGCATATGCAAATCATTGGCCAATCCCAGCAGGAGGGCGGGGAATGGTATGATATAAAAGGGGTGAAGCCAAGTCAGTTGAGGCAGTTCAATTAAGTTGGGGTTTTGAGATTGAGTGCTGGGAGAGAGCACTGCTCCGTTGGAGTTCTGTCAGGCAGTGAGGGCTATACTGTTTACTAGTTATTAAAGACAGGGAGGCTTGAAGAGTTGATTAAATCTATTCTATGTTAAAGGCAACGCATACCATCCTCAGACATTGTTATATTTATTATTTTCTCAATAAACTTCATTATTGTTTCGATATTTTACATCTGAGTCTGTCCAAATCCCTAAGGCGACAATTTTAAAAAAGTGGCAGCATTACCAAGTGAATAAAAGGTGGCAGCATTACCAGTTCCAACACAATTACATGCGTAAAAGGGAGGTGTCGTCCCAGCTAGTCAATCGGGTTTGGGGCATTCTGTGTTTGAACCAAGAACGGGATGACTGAAGATGGCCAACATGTTTGATTTGGACTGCTGAATGGACTCCCTGACATCCAACCCCTGAAATGACCACAGCAGTCCAAGCCGGTTCTTCCCTGATCCAGTAGTTCCAGCCTGAGAGAAGGGGATGAGTCCGTCAGATGCTGCCCTGCCGCCCTCTCAGATGCTTGTATAACGGAGCCTCGTGCCACAATGGGTAAAATGCAGACTGGCAGCTAAAGCTCTGCTCATGAACTGGGTTCAGTTCCAGGTAGCAGCTCAAGGTTCGCTCAGCCTTCCATCCTCCCGAGGTCATTGAAATGAGTACCCAGCTTGCTGGGGGTTGGGGGGGGGGAGCAGTGTGTAGCCTGCGTAATTAAATTGTAAGCCGCCCAGAGAGTGGTGTAAGTGCTATGGGACAATATATAATCAGCACTCTTTTGCTTCTCTCATGCTTAATTGCGGTGTAATTTTTATTTAGTGGCCAAACCTAATTTAACATAAGAACATAAAGAGAGCCATGCTGGATCAGACCCAAGGCCCATCTAGTCCAGCTTCCTGTATCTCACAGTGGCCCCACCAGATGCCTCTGGGAGCGCATGAGACTAGATATCTGTCTCCTGATACCACTCCCCTGCATCTGGCCCTTGAAGTACCCTGGTTTTAAGCCTGGAGATGACACATCTCCATCATGGTTTGTCACCTGTGATGGACTGTTCCTCCAGGAATCTGTCCAGTCCCCTTTTGAAAGCATCCAGGCCAGATGCCTTCACCACCTCCTGTGGCAGGGAGTTCCACAGACTAACAACAGGTTGCAAACCATGGTGGAGACGTGTCATCGCCAAGCTTAAAACCAGGGTCCTTCAAGGGCCAGATGCAGGGGAGTGGTAGCAGGAGACAGATATCTAGTCTCATGCGCTCCCAGACGCATCTGGTGGGTCCACTGTGAGATACTGGAAGCTGGACTAGATGGGCCTTTGGCCTGATCCAGCACAGCTCTTCTTAAGTTCTTTTGTAAGAGCTGGGGTATTTGGGCTCCTCCGTTCAGCCAGCCCTTACCACAACATACACACACCTCATTCTCTCTCTCTATCACACACAGAAAATCCTGCATCTTCTTTCAGGCACATGGATACCTTAGGATTCAAGTCAAAGAAGCTGTAGTATTTGAACCGGAGAAGTAAGGCTTCATTCTCCTTCACATCTTGTTCCATGAGTGACCTCGAGGAGTCTAACCATCTGTAAAAATTGGGGCAGGGGGGAGGCTTAGTCGTTGAAAAACAACAGTTTAAAAGAAGTCAAGTTTCTAAAACAAAGCAAGCTTTCGAAACCTACCCTTGGTTGATCTTGGCTTTATCCAAAAGTGACTGTGGCTTATACATTTTGGCTAAGATTTCCGGGGAGGTGATGGGCTGGCTGACAGCAAGGATACCTGGATTGCCTTCCGATAAAGCGCTATCGCCGAACCAAGCTGAAGTCGGTGACAAAGGGCTCCCATCGTGCGAGTCGTACGTTGGCGTCATGGTTTTGCTGTACAGCCCCGGGCTTGAATAAATGCTCCCTACATCGGAGAGAAGTACAGAGTCAGAATCAGGTCAGCCTCAAATGGAAGATGATCTAATGGAAGAGCCATAATATATGTCTCTATGTAATATATATCTGCTGCTATACGTCTGAAGAAGTGGACGCGTCCACGAAACGTCACATTAAAATATGAAAGTTAGTCTTTAAGGTGCCCCATGTTTTCTGTCTTCTGTTTTGTTTTTCTTTGATTTTTGCCTGCAATTCTGAGCCATAAATCAGTATTTTTAAAAAGACACAGTGAGTTTTAAGTCTGGATGCTAAAGAGGCAAAATGGAGGGAGTGTGGGGAGGAATTTTTTTTAAAGAAGTCAAGAGTATGGGAGGAACAAGTCTAGCCTGAAAGAGCAGACTCAAGGTGGAGTCTCCAAGGACTGGACCCGTCTCACCGTGCTTTTGAACTTCCGTGTCAACAAGCATATAGAAAGGAATGTTTCAGCAATGTTTTTCAGCTGGACTTTATTTGAGAAAAGTGCCACAGGGGAAAAGACAGGGGGAAAAAAGTCAAATCAGAGGATGAAAGATGGCTGAAGTATCTAACATTCTGCTTGAAATAAAGGACACCAGGAAAAGTCTTTCTTCCTTATTTTCCAAAGCTGAAATTCAGGGTCATCCAGAGGAACTGAATGGCAGAAGGCTAAGGGCCAAGAGACATCCTTTTCCACACAGTAAGACAAGGTATAAGCAAGTATAATTTGATATCCCAAATGCAGCGACAGGCGCTAATATGGAAGGCTTCAAAAAGGAAAGAAATGTTTTTTCACCCAGCGCATTGTTAGTCTGTGGAACTCCCTGCCACAGGATGTGGGGATGGCCTCTGACCTGGATGCCTTCAAAAGGGGATTGGACAGATTCCTGGAGGAAAAGTCCATCCCAGGTTACAAACCATGAGGGAGATGTGTCATCTCCAGGCTGAAAACAGGGGTACATCAAGGGCCAGAGGCAGGGGAGTGGGATCAGGAGACAGAGATCTAGTCTCGTGCGCTCCCAAACGCATCTGGTGGGGCCCCTGTGAGATACAGGAAGCTGGACTAGGTGGGCCTTTGGCCCGATCCAGCAGGGATCTTCTTAGGTTCTTATGTTCTTAAATAAACTCCAAAAGAGTAAGAGGAAGGGAGAACTCAGAAAGTGGTGCTAGGAGATTCATGTCTGACACCCCGGCCGCTGTCCTGTGGGGTCCCTCAAGGTTCTGCTTTGTCTCCTATGTTATTTAACGCCTACATGAAAACACTGGGAGAGATTATCTGGAGTTTTGGAGTTCAGTGCCACCAGTATGAAGGCGACACTCAACTCTACCTCTCCTTGCCACCTGAATTCAAGGAAGCGGCTTCCACTTTAGATCAGTGTTTGGTGTCAGGAATGAACTGGATGAGGATGAGCAAACTGAATTTTAATCCAGACAAGACAGATGTCTTCTGGCCAGTCAAAAGGGAGATTGAGGCACAGGGAGGCAGCCTGTACTGTATGGGATTACCCTCCCATTGGGGGAAAAGGCGTACAGCCTGGGAGTGCTCCTGGATTCATCCTTGAACTAGATGTCCAGCCAGACCTCGGCAGTGGCCAGGGGTGTATCTGCACCATTAAAACTCTTGCGCCAGTTGCATCCATTTCTTGAGAGAGGTGCTCCGAGGGCCACCCTAGTCACATCCTAGCTGGATTACTGTAAGAAAGTCTCAGGAAACTTCAGTGGGTCCAAAATGCAGCAGCTAGATGGCTGACTGGGCCTGGTTAGGGGAATAACACCCTTGTTACAGCAGCTCCGCTAGTTACCAATCAGTTTCTGGACACAAATCAAAGTGCTGGTTTTCATCGACAAAGCCCTAAATGGCCTGGGTCCTCCTAATGATCTCAAAGACCGTTATCTCCCAGCGTGAGCTGGCTCAGGTGCTAAGGTCATCAGGAGAGGCCTTTATCTCCATCCCGCCACCTTCCCAGGTGCGTCTGGTGAGGACACAGGAGAAGGCCTGCTCTCTTTGCTGCTCCCAGACTCTGGAACTCCCTCCCACTGGAGGCCAGCCTGGCCCCATCTTTGCTGTCCCTCCGCAAGCAGGTAGAGACCTTTTATCTTCAGGCAAACTTTCCCTGATGTGTCACTTTTAGATGGATTGTTATGAATTTACTGCTGGGGATGAATTTGTAGTACTACTTGTGTTTTTCCATATTTAGTTTTGGATCTCTCAGAGTGGCATTTTGTTGTTCTTGTACTAGATTGCTTATCGTTCTTAGCTTTAATATTGCCTTTTTAATACTCTAAGACGCCTCTTCACAATCACTGTTCTCAACCCAGAATACTGTCTTTAATATTTCTTGGTAACTGTTGCACAACTTTTTATATTGCCCTTCAAAGCTGTAAGCCACCAAGGAGAAAGGCTGGGTAAAAAATATTTAAAATAAACAAACATATAAATAAGGTTGTGATGTTAACCCCCATCCTATACTCATTGCTTTCGACTTTAAATATTCTCTTTCAATGTTGTAAGTCCCCCTTGGGTCCTTCTTCAAGGAGAAAAGCAGGGTAAAACTACTTTAAACAAACAAACAAACAAACAAACAAACAAACATATAAAGGCAGGGTAAAACTACTTTAAATAAATAAATAAATAAATAAATAAATAAATAAATAAATAAATAAATACAGTGTGCTTGGCACTCTAGGCCAGCTGACTAAATAATGGTGTTTTCCAGTAAAGTGATTTTAGGTAGTATAATAAATCCCTTTTGTATTTTAACATATTTTAATAAATAAATAAATAAATAAATAAATAAATGGCTACTAGTCACATATGATACCTCCAGGGTCAGAGACATAATAAGATTCTCTTCTTCTGACTTTGACCCTGGAGCTATCATAGGTGATATCAAAACCCACCATCAGGTGGGGCAGATGCAAAGAAAAAAAGAAGCAGCAGCAAACAGAAAAAGAGACATAATACGATTTTTGGAATCAATTGCTGGGAAGCCATTCAAGGCTTCGCCTACTGCTCTCATGTACAGCTTGTGGGCTTCCTCTAAGCTTCTGACCGGCCCCTCTGGCAACCGAAGGGCAGTGCATGCAGGCCTTTCCTTCAGCCCAGCAGATATTTTCAGTGAGCAAAAGAAACATAAAACATTACAGTGGTGCCTTGGATAACGACGGTAATTCGTCCTCCGAGGTTAGCTGTTATTCGAAACACGTCGTTATCCGAAACGCGGTTTTCCATAGGAATGAATGGGAAACCGTTTAATCCGTTCTGGAGCCTAGGAAAAGGCACAGACACCTGGTTTTTTGCTCAAAACTCTTTAAAAAGTGCACTTTAAAGGTACAGATGCAATTTCACCTGGGATAACTTTTTTTACTGATGCATGCTGGAAATTCATTATCTGAGGCAGTCCATAGGGAAAATTCGTTATCCGAGGCAGCCCATAGAGAAAATTCGTTCTCCAAGGCAGACCTATACCTAGGAATTGCGATTTGTTATCCGAGGCAGCCCATAGGGAAAATTCGTTATCAGAGGCAGCCCTATACCCAGAAATTTGCAGTTGTTATCCAAATTAGTCGTTATCCAGGGCAGTTGTTACCCGAGGTACCACTGTACTTTCAATTTTGCGTTTTAACATTCTAAGATGCCTCATCTAATTCCCTCTTCTTAAGCTTGAATATGTCTTAAATGTTCTGGGCTGTATATTGTCCCTCGTTATTGTAACTCCCCTTGGGTCTTTTTCCAAGGAGAAAGGCGGGATAAAAATATTCAAAATACAATACAATAAAATAAAGTTCTTGTTTTCAGCAGAAAGTATGAAGCCGAAGCCTGCTCTCTCTCTAAAGAGCTAATATGAGGAACGGCTTAGGGAACTGGGAATGTTTAGCCTTTCAAAAAGAAGGCTGAGGGGGGAATATGATAGCTATGTTTAAATATTTGGAAGGATGTCATATTGAAGAGGGAACAGGTGTGTTTTCCATGGCTTCAGAGACTAGGACTCGGGGCAATGGTCTCAAACTACAGGAAATAAAATTCCATTTGAACATTAGGAAGGACTTCCTGACGGTTAGAGCTGTTTGGCAGTGGAATATGCTGCTAAAAAGGAGGGTGGTGGAGTCTCCTTCTTTGAAGGTTTTTAAGGCCTGGATGCCTTCAAAAGGGGATTGGACAGATTCCTGCAGGAAAAGTCCATCACAAGTTACAAACCATGATGGAGATGTGTTATCTCCAGGCTTAAAACCAGGGTACTTCAAGGGCCAGATGTAGGGGAGTGGTATCAGGAGACAGATATCTAGTCTCATGCGCTCCCAAACGCATCTGGTGGGGCCGCTGTGAGATACAGGAAGCTGGACTAGAGGGACCTTTGGCCTGATCCAGCATGGTTCTTCTTATGTTCTTATGTTCTTAAGCAGAGGTTGGATGGCCATCTGTCGGGAGTCCTGTGATGGGGGTTCCTGCATGGCAGGGGGTTGGACTGGATGGCCCTTGAGGTCTCTTCCAACTCTAGGATTCTATGATTTATGATTCTAGCTACTGGAAATGACAGATTTCTAGCCATGATCTTTCAACCCCAATTCATATGCCACATTAGGTAGGCCCAACGCAAATAACGGGCACTTGAACTTGTGTACATCTGTTTTAGGAATACCAAACACTAAACGTTTGTCAAAAGGCTATGTCAACGTAGGGACCAAAAGCAACTGCGAAGGAGCTCCTGTGTAACTATTTCCAGACTCCATGTAGTTTAGGTAGGAAAGACAGCAGATAAAAGGAGGAAAACGGAAGTCCTACCCACGTGGGGCTCACCTTTCATTGGGCCGATGTAAAGAACATCAGAGCCTACAGAGAAGGAAATAAAGGCAGTCAGAAAGTCAGGTGAAGACAAAGAAAGAAACAGAAATCAGAGAGACAGAAGTGAAAAACAGGCAAAGAGACAGGGCTGCCAAGGAGGCAATCGAGAACATGGCGTGTGTAATTCTGGTCCATCATCTGGCACCTTCTAGGCCAGTGGCTCTCAACCTGTGGGTCCCCAGATGTTCCTGGACTGCAACTCCCAGAAACCCCTTCCACTACAGAGAGTGGTAGAGTACTCTGGGAGTTGAAGTCCAGGAACGTCTGGGGACCCACAGGTTGAGAACCACTGTTCTAGGCATTTCTCTGGGAGTTGAGTCATGGCAACTGGACTTCTTTTTCTTGAGAGATAGAAACATTTCGCTGCTCATCCAAACAGCTTCATCAGATTGAAATACAGCTAGTGTGAGTCCAGGGTGATGTGAAAGCAAGGTGAACTATAAACTGGAGGGCTCGCCACTTACTTTCCTCAGACTGACGAAGCTGTTTGGATGAGCAGCGAAACGTTTCAGTCTCTCAAGAAAAAGAAGTCCAGTTGCCATGACTCAACTTCCAGATAAACTCACCTGGATGACTGAGAATCTTCACAGGCATTCTTCTAAGCATTTATTGATCCCAAATATTAGGAGCGAAAGACCCATCTGTACACTGTACTAAAACTCTCCAAGTGAAAACACTTGGGGGTGGCAAGGCAGCCTTACGTGACCACACAAATCTAAATACAGGTTCAACTGTCTGTTGCTGTCTAACACAATAATTTCAGAATGACTAAAATCTGGCGCCAAAAGCCTGTTTGACATAGGAATGGAGGTGGCTGAAACAATTCATCTCTCGTGAACCATAAGAAGGGAATAAAGATCTCCTGCTTATATACCACCCCACAGTGCCTTAGGCTCCCTATGGGCAGTTTACAATTCAATAATGCAGGCCACACCTGAAGTATTGTGTACAATTGTGGTCACCACATCTCAAAAAAGACATAGTGGAACTGGAAAAGGTGCAGAAGAGAGCGACTAAAATGATTACTGGGCTGGGGCACCTCCCTTATGAGGAAAGATTAAAATATTTGGGGCTCTTTAGTCTGGAAAAAAAGACACCTGAGGGGGGGATATGTTTGAGACGTTCAAAATAATGCAGGGCATGAGTAAAGTGGATAGAGGGACGCTCTTCTCCCTCTCACAAAATACCAGAACTAGGGGACATCCACTCAAACGGAGAGTTGGGAGAGTAAGAACAGACAAAAGATTTTTTTAAAAAACCAGCATGTTGTTAACCTATGGAACTCCCTGCCACAGGATGTGGTGATGGCATCTGGCCTGGATGCCTTCCAAAGGGGACTGGACAGATTCCTGGAGGAACAGTCCATCACAGGTGACAAACCATGATAGAGATGTGTCATCTCCAGGCTTAAAACCAGGGTACTTCAAGGGCCAGATGCAGGGGAGTGGTATCAGGAGACAGAAATCTAGTCTCATGCACTTCCAGATGCATCTGGTGGGGCCACTGTGAGATGCAGGAAGCTGGACTAGATGGGTCTTTGGCCTGATCCAGCAGGGCTCTTCTTAGGTTCTTAGGAGAAGCATTTGTCAGAAGGCAGATGAATATGCACCATCTCTTGGCCAGACATCCAGAAATAAATCGGCTCCTTGTTTTGCTGGACTGTGAAGGGTTCTCCAGCCTCAAAACCCAGCGCTCCTTAAAATAGTTTGTGGGAGCCTAGCGAAACAGTCTGTTTGCGGCCAGTTGCTCCTAACCTAAGTGCCTCCTAAGCTCCTTCTCATTCTTAAGAGTTTTAGCATATTTGCTCTCACTATCACTGTGGCTTAAAATAATAAAAAGGTTATCAGAATGCAAAATATTTCTTCGAAAAGGTGGTGATTGAGATGTCCGCTTCCTAAGACCCTCAAGAGAGGGCTTTTCAGTTTTTATTTATTTAGTTTCCACTCCAATCCGCACAACCACAGATTCCAAAATAGCCAGAATTAAGCAAGTGTAAACATGGTCTACTGTTCTCCTTCCCATCTTTCCCAGGGAGACCAATCCAACACTAATACAGCTAAATCTCCCTTAAATAAGGAAAACAATTCTGTTTGCAATAGAGTATCCAGGAGACTTATTAAAAGGAGTGTCATACACTCAGACAGCTGTCTCCTCGCCTTTGTCATTAAGACAGTGCCGAAATGGAATTTAAATCCATTTAACCTTTGGTGTTGATGTTAGTTAAAACTGCTTGGCAATCTTTCATCCCCATTCTATTATTTTTTAAGTATCCCAGGCCAACATCTTCTTGTATTGTTACTCTAATACAAACGGCAGTGATTTTTGGAGGCAAACTGCCTGAGACTAATAGCAGTAGACATGATTTGCTGTGTCCTGAGTTGTAATGCTTAGTGCACAACAGACAGTTGACTCTATAGCCTTACAGGTCCCTTTTATGGCTCTATGATAATGTCGACAGCCCTTCCTTATGTGGCTAGCGGCATTATCCAGGGCTGTGGAGTCGGTAGATAAATGTTCCGACTCCGACTCCAAGTTTTTTTGTACTTCCAACTCCGACTCCTCTGTATTAATATGCGAATGTATTTTATACATTCCTTAAAGGAAAGGAACGCAACATACATGTCATTACCACAGGACTACTGGCTGGGAAGCCAACAGTCTACTGTATCCCTTATCAGTGAGAGGCTAGGTGACCCATGGGCACTGCGTAACAGCAGAACACAACACTATGGAAAGTAGAAGTATTGCCGCTCCTAATTGTGCGTTGCGTGCCATACAGTAAAGCACATGAAAAGCATGCTTCTTCATGGTCACTTAACGTGTTCGTTTTGCGGTTACGTGAGGCACTGCATGCATTGGTCTTTATTCTTACAGTAGGGAAGCCATTAATTATAACTTTTTTGTGAATTGGGACATTTAAACTTGCTTTTTTAAAAATTCCAATCTAAATTTAGTAGGAGTCGGAGTCAGAGTCGGTGCATTGTTTGCCGACTCCGACTCCAGGTACCCAAAATCTCCTCCGACTCCGACTCCTCGACTCCGGCTCCACAGCCCTGGCATTATCTGTTGTGTTTTGAACCACACTAGTCAGCTCACCTCCAAATGTTATGTTTTACACCAGCGTAACTGTCTGAGATGATTTCAGCAAACGTTATCTAGTTTTTGAGGGGTGCTGCAAGGGTCCAGTGCTTTCTGGCTTATCGCTACAGACTGAAAAAAATGAAAATCGATAAATTGGAGGACTAGCTTTCCTCAGACTGACAAAGTGGCTTGGATGAGTAGCAAAACGTTTCGATCTCTCAAGAAAAAAAGACCAGTTGCCATGACTCCACTTCCAGATAAACTCACCTGGATGTCTGTGAAGATTCTCAGTCATCCAGGTGAGTTTATCTGGAAGTTGAGTCATCGCTACTGGACTTCTTTTTTGAGAGATAGAAACGTTTTGCTGTTCATCCAAACAGCTTCATCGGTCTGAATACAGCAAGTCCAAATCCTCCATCTTATAGGCAGCTTTGACCTCTTGTCACCCTGGCCTGAATTAGGCTCCTAAGATGAACAGTGGCCTAAATAGGCTCGTTAGGGAGACAATAGTATCCTTAGCGTTAAGGTGAACAATGGCCTAAGGTGCTGAAAGCCATCAAGAATGGGTCGTTAGCTATGGCCTTGGTGGTGAAGGCTTTTTGATTTGCCTGGGGACTTTGGAAAGCACAGCCTGATAAGTAGCAGAGAGACTATGCTGGAGCCCACCACCTCTGTTGAGGGAGGGGTTTTCAATGCTCACATGAATGGCCTCCCTTACTCCTCTTTCAAACCACCTCTCTTCTTTTTCTACTATGTGTACATCCTCATCTTTGAAAGAGTGCCCTTTGTCCTTCAAATGGAGGCGTACTGCTGATTCTGGTCCTGAGCTGTTGCCCCTCCTATGTTGGGCCATCCTTCTCTTTAATGGCTGTTTAGTTTCTCCAATGTAGAGGTCTGAACACTCCTCACTGCATTGGACCGTATATACTATATGGCTCCTTTTATGGTTTGGTATTGGATCCTTTGGGTGGACAAGTCTCTGCCTTAGTGTGTTAGTGGGTTTGAAATAAACAGGGATGTGGTGTTTGCCAAAAATCCTTTTAAGCTTCTCCGACACTCCCGCCATGTAAGGAATGACCAGGTTCGTCCGTCGGTTCTGGGTCTCAGACTGATCCCTTGTTCTTCTGGGATGGCCCACTGCTTTGTTGAAGGCCCACTTTGGATATCCACAGGCCTTAAGTGCTGTCTTCAGGTGCCTGTCTTCCTTCTTCTTGGCTTCTGTGGAGGTGGGGATGCCCTCTGCTCTGTGGCTTAGGGTCCTGATGACTCCTAGTTTGTGCTGTAATGGATGGTGGGAGTCAAACACCTGGATGGTTGAGAATCTTCACCAACTGAGGTGTTTCAAGCAGGAAAAAACAAATCATCTAAAGATTTCCTTTTTTTTTTTCATGTGTCCTGCTTCTAAGGGCCAGTCCCCTTATGGCCACGTTGGCCTCATTTGACTTCCATCCCATTTCATATGGGAAACTCTGCCTCAGGATCACTGGGAGATGGGGCAGGCAGCTCATTCTACACCCACCCCTGCAGAAATCACTCTGTGCTGAAGGTGGGAGTGGGACGGAAAACAAATACCTTTATGAATGCTTAGTAAGTAGGCCCCATTATCGATTTCAGCTGTCACCATAGATTTCAAACCTTTGCACTAGAGATGGGCACGAAACAGAAAAATGGCATTTCGGTTTGTCGTTTGAGAGGTCTGTTTCGGTTCGTTCCTGTTTGTCGGGAATTTTTTGAAAAATTTCGTTACCGTTTTTCGTTTTTTCATTTGTCGTTTCTACCCGCTTTTGGCGCGATTTTTAAAGCATTTCCATGCGCATGCATCCCCCAACACCCCAGACCAGAGGGAAAACACTAAAAAAAATGGATGCTGGCAGAGACACAGTATAGACTAGGTATGCAGGGAGGCTGCAAAGGCAGCGGCGGGCGTTGCCCAGGGTGCAAGGCAGCCGCAGAGTGACTGCACTGCGGGGCAGGGGAGGGTACTCACCGAGAGGTACGCAGCACGCACGCACACAGGGAGGCTGTAGGACTGAAACTAGAGTCGCAGAGACAGCAATCCCACCCTAACTCCCACCAGAGACTGCAAGGAGGACGGGGGCTGCCAGAGCTTTTTATGCCCTCTGTGGCTGCCAGACCTGCCCGCCCAGTCTGCAACCTGGGCATGCTATTGGTTGAACATGATCCCACATCACATGGCTTGCCTCCATTTTGTGGCTGGTGGCGACATCCATTTTAAAGGGAAAAGAAAAATACATTGCGATGGGAGAAAGACAAAAACAAATGTTTTAAGGACCCCAACCCCCCTGGTAGGTATTATCAGACAATATAAATAATTATCGCTGCATTTTTACGGATGTCTAGGGCGTTTTTTAACATTTAAAACAGCTCATTTCATTGCGCGTCGCCAGTAAAGGAAACAAAATGTAATGACCACAGTTTTCGTGGTTCTGTTCATTTCATTTCATTTTCATAACAATTTTCGTTTGCCGTTTCGTTACGTAATGGAAATGACAAACGGTAACGGAAACAAAAAAATGTTCGTTCCGTGCCCATCTCTACTTTGCACCTTAACAAAGGCAAGCTAGGAATTGTGTCCTTTACACAGTCTCAACTGAGTGGATGTTGGGTCTGTGGTGGTGTGCCCCAGGGATCTGTCCTGGGACCGGTGCTTTTCAATCTGTTTATAAATGACCTGGAGACAGGGATAAGCAGTGAGGTGGCCAAGTTTGTGGATGACACGAAACTTTTCCGGATGGTAAAAAACAGAGGGGATTGTGAAGAGCTCCAGAAGGACCTCTCCAAACTGGGGGAATGGGCAGCGAAATGGCAAAGGCATTTCAATGTAGCAAAATGTAAAGTAATGCATATTGGGGCAAAAAGTCAAAACTTTATCAACTCATGGGCTCTGAGCTATCCGTGACGGATCAGGAAAGAGATCTTGGTGTGTTGGTGGACAGCTCCATGAAGGTGTCTCCCCAATGTGTGGCAGCAGTGAAGAAGGCCAATTCCATGCTAGGGATTATCAAAAAGGGGATTGAAAATAAAACAGCCAACATTATAATGCCATTATACAAAACAATAGTAAGGCCGCACCTGGAGTATTGTGTACAATTCTGGTCACCGCCTCTCAAGAAAGACATAGTGGAACTGGAAAAGGTGCAGAAGAGAGTGACTAAAATGATTACTGGGCTGGGGCACCTCCCTTATGAAGAAAGGCAAAAACATTTGGGCCTCTTTAGTCTGGAAAAAAGGTGCATGAGGGGGGGATATGTTTGAGACGTTCAAAATAATGCAGGGCATGAGTCAAGTGGATAGAGGAAAGCTCTTCTCCCTCTCACCAAATACTAGAACTAGGAGACATCCACTCAAATTGAGGGCTGGGTGAGTGAGAATAGACAAAATATTTTTTTTACCCAGCGTGTTGTTAGTCTGTGGAACTCCCTGCCACAGGATGTGGTGATGGCATCTGGCCTGGATGCCTTCCAAAGGGGACTGGACAGATTCCTGGAGGGAAAATCCATCACAGGTGACAAACCATGAGGGAGATGTGTCATCTCCAGGCTTAAAACCGGGGTATTTCAAGGGCCAGATGCAGGGGAGTGGTGTCAGGAGACAGAGCTCTAGTCTCGTGCGATCCCAGACACATTTGGCGGGGCCACTATGAGATAAAGGAACCTGGACTAGATGGGTCTTTGGCCTGAGCCAGCACGGCTCTTCTTAGGTTCGAAAACATTCATCCACTCCAACCCAAAACACTCTTTCAAAGATGAGAGGAAAATCAGAGGTACCCACATCTTTTCCTCCTAGATCCCAATATGTAATTCTGAGGCTGAAAACCCACCCTTTCCTCTCTGTCTAAGAACCCTCTCTTTGCATGACTTTTCTGCCTCGTCGTCATTCAGTCATTCAGTCGTTAACAGTCGTGTCCGACTCTTTGTGACCCCATGGACCAGACCCTATGGGCCAGGCCTTCCGATCTTCCACTGACTCCTGGAGTTTGGTCAAATCCATATTGGTTGCATCGATGACACCGTCCAACCATCTCATTCTCTGCTGTCCCCTTCTCCTTTTGCCTTCCCTCTCTCCCAACATCAGGGGCTTTTCCAAGGACTCATCCCTCCTCATGAGGTGGCCAAAGTACTGGAGCCTCAGCTTCAAAATCTGTCCTTCCAGTGAACATTTGGGGTTGATTTCTTTCAGAATGGATAGGTTTGATCTCTTTGCAGTCCAGGGGACTCTCAAGACTCTCCTCCAGCACCACAGCTCAAAAGCATCAATTCTGCAGCAATCAGCCTTCTTTATAGTCCAGCTCTCACTTCTATACATCACTACTGGAAAAAACCATAGCTTTGACTGTCCTGACCTTAGTTGGCAAAGTGATGTCTCTGCTCTTTAGGATGCTATCTAGGTTTGCCATTGCTTTCCTCCCAAGAAGCAGGCGTCTTCTTATTTCGTTGCTGCAGTCGCCATCTGCAGTGATCAAGGAGCCCAAGAAAATAAACTCTGCCATTGCCTCCATTTCTTCCCCTTCTATTTGCCAGGAGGTGATGGGACCAGTGGCCATGATCTTAGCTTTTTTTAATGTTGAGCTTCAGCCCATTTTTTCACTCTCCTCTTTCACCCTCCTGTTCCCCACCAAACCACTGTCTTTCATAAAGGGACAACATGTCTGTGAAGATTCTCAGTCATCCAGGTGAGCTTATCTGGAAGTTGAGTCATGGCTACTGGACTTCTTTTTTGAGAGATAGAAACTTATCAGGCTGTGCTTTCCAAAGTCCCCAGGCAAATCAAAAGGCCTTCACCACAAGGCCAAGCTACATTCTTGATAGGTTTCAGCACCTTAGGCCATTGTTCACCTTAAGGCTAAGGATACTATTGTCTCCCTAACGAGCCTATTCAGGCCACTGTTCATCTTAGGAGCCTAATTCAGGCCAGGGTGACAAGAGGTCAAAGCTGCCTATAAGATGGAGGATTTGCAATAGCTGTATTCAGACCGATGAAGCTGTTTGGATGAACAGCGAAACGTTTCTATCTCTCAAAAAAGAAGTCCAGTAGCCATGACTCAACTTCCAGATAAACTCACCTGGATGACTGAGAATCTTCACAGACAAGTCCAGTAGCCATGACCCAACTTCCAGATAAAGGGACAACGTAAGGATGTGTATGTGTGTGCCTGATCCCCTTCTTCCACTTTGCCGAAACAAGCAGCATCATGGCGGCTGCTCGCAGGGAGCCTCCTGCTAAACGTGAACCTCTCCTCTAACTCCACCAAGGGTTACATCCCTGAAGCCCATACAAATTGCAGATGATTCTGAGTTTTTAGAGAACCGGCATCTTGTTTGCCTCCAGTGTTTTGCCCCAAAGGGTGACGGTCCCTATACCCATCAGCTGACTGGCTTATTCATTTATGGAAGGACGCCAAGGGCAGGATCGCAGGGCTGTTCCCTTCTTAGAAGCAGCTGACCTGATCGCTGAAACACAGTGGATTAGCGAAAATAAAAAGACATGTGGCAGAGGGGAGAGAAAAGGACAGGTATTTATTTATTTATTTATTTATTTTTATTTATTTATTTATTTATTTATTTATTTATTTATTTGTGTGTGTGTGTGTGTGTGTTTGTGTGTGTGTGTGTGTGTGTGTGTGTGTGTGTGTGTGTGTGTGTGTGTGTCTGTTTGTTTGTTTGTTACATTTATATACCGCCCATCTTCTGGATGGAACTCGGGGCAGTTAACAGTTAAAACAAGACAACAAAATGTTCAGGAAAAACAAAAAGGCAGTGGGAGTACAATAAAATGGGGAGGTCAATACCCTCCACAAACAATGACGTTGTGAGAAAAAAAAGTTAAGTAAAAGGTCCCATATGCCTCCTTAAAAACGTGTGTTTTCAGAGCCTTTTCGGGCATTTACAGCTCACTAGGGAGAGGGTTCCACAACATGGGGCCCATCACAGAAAATTTGTTGTAAATTGCTCCCTGGCTGTGGCCACCCTCAGTGAGCGCGCCTGCGCCATCCTCGTGGGCCTGTTCCCAGTTGACCTCTGGGAGATACGCTCCGACAGGTACTCTGGTCCCAGGCCGTGGAGGGCTTTGAACGTCAAAACCAGGACCTTGAATCTTATCCGGAAGACAACGGGGAGCCAATGCAGGTGAGCCAAAACTGGGGTGATGTGCTCGAATCTATGAGCACCCACCACCAGCCTGGCCGCCGCATTCTGCACCCGCTGGAGCCTCCGGACAAGGGTCAAGGGCAACCCCACGTAGAGGGCATTGCCATAGTCGATCCTCGAGATCACGAGGGCCTGCACAACTGTTCTCAGGGAAGACTCATCGGGGTACTGTTGGATCCACAGAAGTACTACTACAACTATGAGGATTATGAAATCCTGATGCCTTGGTTATCTGTGCTCTTAAGGCCCTTGTGCTCTCATTAAAGGGCCCAAAGAATCCCAGGCATTGCAACATAATCTAACACAACCAGGAACACACAGAGAACACAAACACAGCAAACAACTTCCAGACCAATTATATATATATATTTTTTGAAGGAAGGGATGGACAACATCTTTGGAATTTCCCCCCCTGATCTACAAGGTTCTACAAGTAGGGTCCAATATTCATGTTAGTTTTTAAGGAGTCTTATCTAGTTCAGAGAGTTGCAATTATCTTTCAGCTCATACTCAGGGCTGACCCATTTCTCTCCCTCAGCCAAACACTGCCTTTGGTGAAACATTCCTGCTCTGAATGTAAGTGCTAGACATCTAGCAGACACCCACACCAGAACAGTTACACAATTCAGGTAGCTCACATCTGCAAAAGAAATTTTCAACAGCCTGTAGTATACAATGCATTTCTGACCATCTAATCAATGCTGAGCTTTACAAATATTATGAACAACCAGAAAGACAAATAAATTCTAAGACAAATCAAGCCCGAACTCTCAGGAGAAAGAGAAACAAATAAACTGAAGTTAACCATCCTTTTGAGATCTGAAAAGACAAGAGCCACTGGAAAAGACAGCAATGAGGAAGACCAAAATTAAATGTGATGGCTCAATAAGGGAAGTCACAGCCTCTAATCTGCAGGTACTGGCATAGAGAGTGGGGATACAGCAGTGGTTCTCACCCTGTGGGTCCCCAGATGTTCCTGGACTACAACTCCCAGAAGTCTTCATCACTAGCTGAGCTGGCCAGGATTTCTGGGAGTTGCAGTCCAGGAACATCTGGGGACCCACAGGTCGAGAACCATTGTGTCTGTGTTGTGTCCTTCTAGTCGTGACCGACTCTTCGTGACTCCATGTCCATGGAGTTTTCTTGGCAGGAGTACTGGAGTGGCTTGCCAGTTCCTACTCCAGGCGCCTACAGCACCTGGTCTTCCCTGGTGGGTCTCCCATCCAAGTACTAACCAGGGCTGACCCTGCTTAGCTTCCGAAATCAGGCGAGATTGGATGTGCTTAGGGCATCTAGGCAGCTGAGAACCATTGGGATACAGTATATAATTACCAAATGTTTGTGTATGTGTTTTAAGGTGTGCAACCAGTGGCCTTAAGTCATGTCCTGCCATTGGCCTATTCTAGCTCAAGATTGTCAACACTGGCTGGCGGCAGCACCTCTCTGGGATCAAAGGCAGGGGTCTTTTCTAGCCATGATCAAGAAACGCCATGCCTACAGCATGAAAAGGACATGCTTCCCAAATGATCCCTACCTTCATTCCTTAAGAGGAAGGCACACCAAGGATGTTTGCAAGCTTCCTAATCTATCTATCTATCTATCTATCTATCTATCTATCTATCTATCTATCTATCTATCTATCTATCTATCTATCTATCTATCTATCTATCTATCTATCTATCTATCTATTTAAGGGTATTTTTACCCCACCTTTCTCCTTGGAAAAGGACCCAAGGCGGCTTACAATAACAAGGGATAATACCGGTATACAGTTATCCATCCACAACAGACAAAAGTTACTGTCTGAAGTTTGTGACTTTGCATTCACTTCTAAAAACAAGGGTGAAGAATAGTTTCTGGAACTGAGTGACTGGCAAGGATCTGTTAGTTATTGCCAGAAGCCAAAATACTTTCTTAAAAATGAACTGAAGAGTATGCACTGAATACCCCGGAAAACTAAGTTGTGTGAGATGGGAATGTTCCAGAGATAAATTTTAGCCAAAAACCCACTATTTTATCTTTCTTTCTTTTTAACAGCCAGATTTGTAAGAGTTTCTTTAACAGGGACTTGGGGTGGAATGTATTAACGTTTCACGCAGGAGAATTTCATGTTGCATCAAAAGCATATGATATGAGCTGGATTATTTTTCCAAGTCCATCATTGCTACTCCAACAGGAATTAAATCTTATATAATGTCTTATTAGTGTGTACAATCAGCAATAATCAGCAAGGATAGTCACCTCTTTTACTACAGTGAACCTCTTCTACATCAGATACACTAAAACAGTCCTCAAAATACATTTTATATGCTAATGTTTACATTGTTGCTACATTGCATTGTACTTTATCATTTATATAGACTATTTTATTGTTATATGTATTGTTTTTTAGTTGTGTGCCATCCCGGGCTTCTTTGGAGAGAGAGAGTGGCATATTTTGTGGAACGAGCTGCCACCCAATATTCTTCTTGCCCCTTCCCTGGCTTCATTTAAAAGAACCTTGAAAACCTGGCTCTTTAATAATAATAATAATAATAATAATAATAATAATAATAATAATAATAATAATAATAATAATAATAATAATAAAACTCTGGCATAAACCGGTACAGGTGGTCCTAGTGGTAATCGGCACGGTGGGTGCAGTGCCTAAAGAGCTAAGCAAGTATTTAGAAGAAATTGGAGTGGACAAAGTCACCATCAGTCAGCTGCAGAAAGCCACCTTACTGGGATCTGCTTGCATAATTTACCGATACATCACTGAGTCCTAAACGCTTGGGAAGCGTTCGACTAGTGATTGGTAATACAAAATCCAGCGTCGTTAGCTATGTGGTTAATAATAATAATAATAATAATAATAATAATAATAATAATAATAATAATAATAATAATAATAATAATAATAAAAAAATCTCTGGCATAAACCGGTACAGGCGGTCCCAGTGGTAATCGGCACGGTGGGTGCAGTGCCTAAAGAGCTAAGCAAGTATTTAGAAGAAATTGGAGTGGACAAAGTCACCATCAGTCAGCTGCAGAAAGCCACCTTACTGGGATCTGCTCGCATAATTCGCCGATACATCACATAGTCCTAAACGCTTGGGAAGTGTTTGAATAGTGATTGGTAATACAAAATCCAGCGTCGTTAGCTATGTGGTTAATAATAATAATAATAATAATAATAATAATAATAATAATAATAATAATAATAATAATAATAATAATAATAATAATAATAATAATAATAATAATAATGATAAGGCTTTTTTCAGGGTGACAGCAAGGTCAGTTTATGGCAGCAAAACCAAATCATGCTGCGGTACCTTTAAGACTGGCAAGTTTTATTTGGCATCTGCCTTCATGAACTGCAGCCTACTTCTGGACCGCCTTGAATCTGAAGTAACAAGACACACCGTTCATGGACCCCTGTGACTGATGGTAGCAGTAGCATCATCCAAGACTAAAAAGCGCAGCTGTAAACAGAACTTATTTTAAAAGCAAGCATTTTTTTTTAAAAAAAACTATGAATGTAGATCTCAATTTTTATTTTTAATTATTTTCCTATCATTGTTTATTACGCTTATTTCATTGCATCGATATATTCTGACGATCTGGGACGGTGGGGGACATTTTTTGGCGTGATGACATTTAAATAAGCATATAAGCCTGCTTATAGCTTCAGGAACAATAGTGAAACGTGCCTCCTTAATTTGAGCTGAACGGGGCACCCTAGTAAGGCTTCTTAGAGCTGCATCCTCATTCACTTGGTTACCCACTAATGCAGCAATAAAGAGAGAGATTACAGCTGTGAAGTCATTCCATATGCACATGACACCTCCCGTTGGCATTTAGAAAGGGGAGGCTGGCATTTTTTAAAAGGAGACAGGAAGGAAGGATGTTTGGAGCATGAAGCACTACCAGTCATGTTTTCATCCGTAAAATGATCCACCTTTACACCGTTCTCCACCGAGAGGTTCCGTGGACTGCTCGCTACACACTTCAGAAAGTTAAGAGATCATTACTTCCTGATGAGGATGAAGATGCAGAAGAAGATGCTGTTTCTTCTCAAGCTAGCGTACAAGGCCTCGTAATTGGAATTAGATGCTAATTTTGGCAAGGCAGGAGGCTCTGAGCCTAGAAATAGCCACAGACAACTCCATCCTGACTCATAAGCTCTGGTCCACAAAATAATAACAGGACACTCATTGATCAGAAGGCAAATTGGATATACTCAGAAAAACCAGAGCCTGGTAATGCATTTAAACCATTACTCTGCATCAAACAAGAAAAATGCATCTAATCCCAAGAAAGTAACATTTTAAATGCTATGTCAAAATATTTATGAAATCACTTAGAAATGCTATTGTCTAGACTCTAGATGCATCTGTTGGCTTCTCCTCTTGTTTAACGGAAAACCAACACTTTAAAGATCAACACATTAAATTAATGCCTATTTCCAGTCATTGAGACCACGCGCACAGAGGCAAAACACAGACAGCATCAAACCAAACAAGCCACCCAACCTAACATCAACCCCCACCAAGGACAAAGGCTACAGAGGGAACACATTCTCCACATCTCCTGCAATCTCTTCTAGTTCTTCAAGATGCCCCCTCCTGCTGTGAGCCCTCTACTTTCTATTCTGCATCTTCAACAGCGCAGCTGCTGTTTGGAACTTGGACCCAGCCTCCGAAACGAAATCACCCATTGACTTACCTTGCCTTACCTCGCACAGGTGATACTCCAACCAGGAAGTAGCTTCTGACGTGTCATCGTTTCTTCTCCCTGGCCCTGGCGAATCAGACAGGGAGGCGGGATGATGCAAGTCTTTGCCAGCTCGTGATTGGCCGGTGCCAGGGAGAAGGAACAATGACGCGTCAGAGGCTACTTCCTGGTTGGAATATTGCCCCGTGCAAGGCAAGGCAAGGTAAGTCAATGGGTGGTTTCGTTTCGGAGGGTGGGTCCAAGTTCCAAACAGCAGCTGCGCTGCCGTGATCCATTTCAGAACTGGGCCCATGCCTAGTTCTGAGTTCTTCTTGTTAATAACGGTGGTGCTGGAGGCCAGGGAGTTGCTCTGAACCATACTAGCCCCACGCTTTACAAATGAAGTATTTTTTTAAAAAAATTAAAAAATTACAAATGCGTCTGGAAGAGCCCTTGCTGGGGAACCTTAGCATTAGTACATTTTCCTCTCCTCCCCCTTCCCTGTGTTTAAAGTGTCACCTTGGGACAGCACAGAAATTTAGCTACTGGTTGTCCTCAAACTACTGGCAAGGCCCCATAGCTCCCTATCTTCTCCATATGCACCTTCTACATTAGGCATGTGTTCTCCAAATCTAATTTCTACTTTAAAAGCTAGCAACAAGGCCATATGTATGCTAAAGTATATACAGAGGGCAACAGGCATAGATAGTGCTATTTTTAATGCATACGGTTGACCTGCAGAGGTGGCCATTAAACAACAAAACGTTGCAGCAGAGGATAAAAATAAATTATTTTTGCTCCAGAACTCAAGAGTCGATTTCTTAAAAAGTTAGTATTTCTGTATACACAGAAGCAAGTTGTCCTCCATTATACTGAAGGAACAAGTGTTACTGTACACCAGTGCCAAGACTAGGCCAAGTACCTCAGGCTCAATACCCAGAAGTGCACTTGACGGGCTGCCACAAGTCTTAATTGTGGATTTGGACAAACGAATGCAAAATGTTCTTGTATACGGCTCTCCAGTGGATTCTGCACATTTTAGTAGCAATGCTATTTCCTCTACAGCCATCAAGAGATTAGGTGTCATGGCAAACCAATCCCTTTAATATGTCTTCCCATTTGAGTTCAAAATCGTCTCTTCTTTCAGTACCTAGGTTTCACATCACTCTTCATATTCCTCTCCTTCCTCTGACCCCCCACCCCACCCCATTAATGCAAAATATTGGCTCCACCTGATCCAGGAGTGATTAACGGCCCTTCCAATTCCAGCGTCTCGTCTTCATACTGGTCATCCAACTTTTTCTTTTTCTTCTTCGTCGGGTCTCTGGGCTTCCTCAAGAGGGAGAGTTCTTCTGGATGCCTGATGTCTAAAACAAAGAAGATTGAAAATGAATCCTGTGATGGCAGAATTCAAACCCAACGTGATGAAAATCTATAGCAATGCAACATTTCAAATCAAAGCAACTGGAAGAAATAAACTGAATTGCAAGGGATGCCAACAGATCCATTTCAAGTTATCAAAAGTCTAAAAATCTATCAAAAGTCTAAAAAGAATATGCCACAAACATGGAGAACAAAACAAGCGGAGGACAGCAAATAAACATTCCTATCTCAAAAGAAATGGAGACTCCTAAGAGTGCAAGCAAAGTGATGTTCTAGTTTTCACAACTAAGGGAGTAAGATGGGACAAACATTCGTATAGGATTCAGAAAAGGAGGAAATCATAATGCATACCAAATAAATTAAAATACAGTTGTACCTTGTATAAAGGAATTAATTCATTCCAAATGAAATTATGTTAAGCCAATTTTCCTTTATACAAATTTCCCACAGGAAGGCATTGAAAACGGAGTGATCCCATTTTTATGTTGTACGGATTCTCCCCATAGGCGATTAGGTTAAGCAAATTTCCTCTATCTCCTGAATTTTTTATGTTGTACAGGTTTTATGTTATACAAGCTGTTTGTTATACAAGGGTCCACTGTACAGAAATTATGGATTGTCTGTTGGAAAGGAATGGGTGTGCCACAATATCTGATGGCCCTGATGCATGACAAAGAGGCTCTTCTTAGGGCCGATGCAGAAAACAGAATGGTTTCCGATAGGCAAAGGCTTCAGGCAAGGGTACATTTTCTTTTTCTCTCTCTTCACCGGTGGCTCCCAATCTTGGGTAATCCAGGTGCTCTTGGACTGCAATTCCCAGAAAGCCCAGCTGGCAGTGAAGGGTTCTGGGAACTGCTGTGCAAGGATACCTGGGTCACCCAAAGCTGGGAACCACTCACCGATATAGATGCCATGGACTGCCGGAAAGGCAAATTAGTTGGTTCTAGATCAAATCAAGTCCGAATGGGGGTGGGGGTGGGGGCAGGGGGAGATTAATTTTATAATTTGCTTATTTAATTTATTTTTTAAAATATTTATCTGCCTTTCTTCTAAAGACATCCTGGGATGGCACCGTTTGCCCAAAGCCACACAGGCTGGCTCTTCTCCCAAGATTCAATGGTTTGCCACCACTGTCCTAATCTGTCACATCACTGGTCATTTAAAACACTTACCCTTTATATATGAGCAGAGTACTCATTTGACCAACCTCAGAAGGATGGAAGGCTGAGTGAACCTTGAGCTGGCGAACTGGGACTGAAACGCAGGTCGGGTCGTGACCACAGTTTTGGCTGCAGTACAACAGCTTAACCAATGCACAGTGAGACTTCTAGAATAGTTTTAGAGGCATCTTTACCTGCAGACACTGTCCACCTCTTCCATTTGTAAAAAAAAAAAAAAAAGAAAAAATATTTGGACTTCCTATGGTCTGAGAAAAATGGAAGAACCAGAGCAAAAATGTGGGAAAACAATAACCAGACTATGACATCATATATGGAAGTCCCATAAAAATCCAGCGAAGAAAATATGGTAATTCTACATTAAGCATTTTGGAAGCACACTGAATGTCCAGTTTTCTTCAAGTTGGAACTGACTTATAGTGACCCTCCTAGGGCTTTCAAGGTAAATGAGATATTTAAGGAGTGATTCTACCATTTGCACACCACAACGGGCTTCTGAAGCTGAGCAGGGATTCAACCCAGGCCTCCCTCCTAGCTTATCACTCTACTACACCACTGGGAATTCTCTAGTGCTTTAGTTTCATATAAATTCTAGAGAAGTATGAATTCTGTGGCAAATAACCAGTAAAAATTGGTTTGTTATACTGTAAATATTTATTTATTTATTATTTACTTTATTTTTATACCACCCGTCTTCCCAGGGAACTCCGGGCGGTTAACAATAATGGTTAAAAGAACCAATAAAACAGAGTAACATCAGCAAATATCAAGAATGAGAAAGAAAAAAATTGAAAAAGGAAAAGAAGAGAGGAAAAACCAAAACAATAATAAGTAAAAAATCATTGGCAAGAGGTGTAAAAAAATAAATAAATAAATTAGAGGTCGCCAAATGCCTCCCGATAGAGCATGGTCTTAAGTGCTTTTTTGAAGACAGGAAGGGACAGTGCAAAGCGCAACTCACTGGGGAGGTGGTTCCAGAGCGAGGGGCCAACCACAGAGAAGGCGCGGCTGTGCGTGTAAGCGATTTCCACGCCTCCCTTGGCGTGGCCACTCGGAGTGAGAGCGCCTGAGACATTCTAGTGGGCCAGGCCTCAGTTGACCTCTGGGAGATACACTCCGACAGGTATTCGGGTCCTAAGCCGTGGAGGGTTTTGTAAATCAAAACCAGGACCTTGAACCTTATCCGGAGTACCACGGGCAGCCAATGCAGACGGGCCAGAACTGAGGTGATATGATCGTATCTACGCGCACCCACCACCAGTTTGGCCACTGCATTCTGTACCCGTTGGAGTCTCCGGGTAAGGGTCCAGGGCAACCCCATGTAGAGGGCGTTGCAGTAATCTATCCTCACGATCACGAGGGCCTGCACAACTGTTCTCAGTTGTGTTCATGCACGGTCCAGTGGTGGTGAACCTTTGGCACTCCAGATGTTTTGGACCACAACTCCCAGAATTCTGATCCCGGATTGCCAATGACAAAAGGCTGTGGGTGTTGTGGTGCTGAAGTCTCTCCATCACATGTACAGGCTCTTCGCCCCCTTCTAGAAATGTTGTGTTCCATTATCACCACAAGCTGCAAAGGTAACTTCACAGCTGAGAAGCATGTATCATAAACAGACAATTATTTTACAGATACTTATGCCTCTTGCATTTTAAGAACATAAGAACATAAGAACATAAGAAGAGCCATGCTGGATCAGGCCAAAGGCCCATCTAGTCCAGCTTCCTGTATCTCTTTGGTGCATGAGACTAGATATCTGTCTCCTGATACCACTCCCCTGCATCTGGCCCTTGAAGTACCCTGGTTTAAAGCCTAGAGATTACACATCTCCATCATGGTTTGTAACCCGTGATGGACTTTTCCTCTAGGAATCTGTCCAATCCCCTTTTGAAGGCATCCAGGCCAGATGCCATCACCACATCCTGTGGCAGGGAGTTCCATAGACTTACAACGCGCTGGGTGAAAAAATATTTTCTTTTGTCAGTTCTTACTCTCCCAGCACTCAATTTGAGTGTATGTCCTTTTAGTCTTTGGCATACAGTGACTTTTTGTTTTCCTAGTTTTCATTCATCTCTGAAGCCGGAACGTATTTGAAAGAGAAATCCAGCATGTCATTGGCAGGAGAAGAGGTAACTTCACAGCAAAGGTAACTTCACAGCTGAGAAGCATGTATCATAAACAGACAATTATTTTACAGATACTTATGCCTCTTGCATTTTATTCTTTTAGTCTTTGGCATACAGTGACTTTTTGTTTTCCTAGTTTTCATTCATCTCTGAAGCCGGAACGTATTTGAAAGAGAAATCCAGCATGTCATTGGCAGGAGAAGAGGAGAGAAGGAGGAGCAGCTCAACTTTCTCTTTGATGTCAGTTCTTATTTTTAAAAGAAGTGCCAGATACCTGCCAAAGACACACATTAATTTGGAATACATCCAGCTGGAGCGGTTTTCTCTCAACTTTCTTTCAAGATGCATCGGTCTGCTCCAAATCCCTTTTCTCAAATCTAACTTTTCAGCCAAATTGTTTCCTAACCATGATGGCCCGATCATTTTCTACACACTTAAGATCTCTCCTCTCCTCTCCTCCAATTTATCTGGGTCGTTCCATTTCATCTTCATTGATCTCCTTCCCATCACAAAGCAGTTTCAGAGTCAATGTATTCTCAAAGGCTTTCACAGCCGGGATCTGATCACTGTTGTGCGTTTTTCGGGCTGTTTGGCCGTGTTCTGGAAGTTTTTCTTCCTGATGCTTTGCTGGAGTCTGTATCATCTGGTGAAACGTCAGGAAGAAAAACTTCCAGAACATGGTCAAATAGCCCAAAAAACTCACAACAGCTATTAGTTTCTGAATCATTTCTATTATATCGAAAGAACCTAGCGTTATTAAATCACGAATAAATGGTAGACGTATGTACTTTGCATGTTTTTACAACACCTTGTTTGGAGTTTGGGGTATGAAAAAGAGTTTATATACAGTGGTACCTTGTATAAAGGAATTAATTCATTCCAAATTAAATTATGTTAAGCAAATTTTCCTTTATACAAATTCCCATAGAAATGCATTGAAAACGGAGTGATCCCATTTTTATGTTGTACGGACTCTCCCCATAGGCGATTATGTTAAGCAAATTTCCCCTACCTCTGGAATTTTTATGTTGTACAAATTTTATGTTATACAAGCTGTTTGTTATACAAGGGTCCACTGTATATTCTTTAAACACCTGGGGGATTCCGCAGCTGGCCCCTCACAGGAATCCATTTTGTCTTTCTTTAAATGTACACAGATAAAAATCACAGGTGGGTCTATCATCCATAGGTATCATTATAAAACATTGCTCTTCTCTGCCAGAATTATTTTTGGGGACAACTCTGCTAACACTAATATGGCAAGTTTATTCCAAACTTTTTATGCTGCCATCTCATCTGAGCACCAAGGATTTGGGCAGAGAAACAAAAAGAAGAAGAATCGCGAAGCAATGAACAATATTTCTCTGTCCAGAAGTTTTTTTCAGATTTTGTATCTGCAACAGTTATTAACTAAAAGACACTGCAAAAAAATGTTAAGACCATAGCAAATTAAATTCCCAACTGCAGTACAGTATTACTAGTCTTTTCTTCTTCTTCACAATTTAGGAGACAGGCCAGGATGATACCTTGAGATGTGTTCCCATGGAATCATGGCATCTGCATAAGTAATTAAAACTTGGGTTTTGAACTTCTTACAGAAATAGTAAGTCCTATCAATGGAAAATTTTTACTGATGTGGTGAGTGGGTGGATCCAACTGCCTTGGTAGAGTAACAAAATCCCCGTCTCTACATACTGGTACCATAAGATGTTGCATGCACGCACACATACCATGCTCTGTATAACCTGAAGTGCCACAGTACAATGCTGCAGCAACAGTTAAGCCTATAAATATTTTTGATTAGGGCATTGCCATAAAAATGAAGTATTGGGCTAGCTACCTGCTTAGGATATGTGTGTGAGTGTGCACGCGTGCACAGAAAATTTCTGGCGACTCTCACTCTTCTGGGAAATTAAATCAAGAAGAGGAACTTTCAATAGTTGTGAAGTTTTTTTGGCTGTTTGGCCGTGTTCTGGCCGTTTTTCTTCCTGACGTTTCACCAGGCTCTGTGGATGGCATCTTCAGAGGGCAAGAAGCTCAGGGAACTAGGAGTTCCCTCTGTACTCTGTGAGAACGCCTAGTACCCTGAGCTCCTTGCCCTCTGAAGATGAATTGGTACTACTATCTGTGTTTTCTATTTTAAATTTTCCACTTCTCACAATGGATTTTTTCTTTAAATTGTTTGCTTACTGTTGTTAGCTTTAATAAGGTAACTGCTCCCCCCCCCCCGGCACATGCGTGCTAGTCATGTCCGACTCTAGGGGCAGTGCTCATCTCCATATTCAAGGCAAAGAGCCAGTGTTGTACAAGTCCATGGCCATGTGGCTGACATGGCTACAAGGAAACACTGTTTTACCTTCCTGTTTTTTACGGTGATACCTACGTATTTACTACACTTGATCTTAGCCAAAAGGCCGAGATAGCATCCTAAAGAGCAGAGACATCACTTTGCCAACTAAGGTCAGGATGGTTAAAGCTATGGTTTTTCCAGTAGTGATGTATGGAAGTGAGAGCTGGACTATAAAGAAGGCTGATCGCCGCAGAATTGATGCTTTTGAGCTGTGGTGCTGGAGGAGAGTCTTGAGAGTCCCCTGGACTGCAAGGAGATCAAACCTATCCATTCTGAAAGAAATCAACCCCGAATGTTCACTGGAAGGACAGATTTTGAAGCTGAGGCTCCAGTACTTTGGCCACCTCATGAGAAGAGAGGACTCCCTGGAAAAGGCCCTGATGCTGGGAAAAATCGAAGGCAAAAGGAAAAGAGGACGGCAGAGAATGAGATGGTTGGACGGTGTCATCGATGCAACCAAAATGAATTTAACAAAACTCCGGGAGGCAGTGGAGGATAGGAAGGCCTGGCGAGCTCTGGTCCATGGGGTCATGAAGAGTCGGACACGACTGAACGACTGAACAACAACAACTACGTATTTATCTACTTGCATTTACATGCTTTCGAACAGCTAGGTTAGCAGGAGCTGGGGTCGACAGCGGGAGCTCACTCTATTGTGTGGCACCCGGGATTCGAACTGCCGAGCTGCTGAATTTGCAGCTAACAGTTTTTGGCGCCTTAGTCTGCTGAGCCACCACGCCCCCGGAATCAATGCTTTAATACTGCCTTTTTAATGATGTACGAGGCCTCTTCAAATTAACTCTTCTTAACTTGAATATTGTCCTAAATGTTCTGGATTGCATATTGTCCTTCAATACTGTAAGCCGTGTTGGGTCCTTTCCAAGGTGAAAGATGTGTTAAAAATATTTTAGAAATAATAGATAAATAAATAAATAGTCAAAATAAAAGTAGGGACACAGTTGCCTTCCAGAAGCTGCTGAATACCAGCGCCTGTTAGCCGCCTCCAGCATGGGGAATAATCAAGAATGAGTGGCATTTCAGTCCTAAAACATTTTGAGAAGATTCCAGGGAGCAGCATGCAAGTATTTCTACATCGCTTAAACTATTTCTTTCACAAGCGATGCATCAATTGTTTTGTCCGCTTGACGTTCTGAAGTCTAACATCCATACCTCTCAACACAGTGCCAGTAAGTTGGAACAGAGCAGTCTGTAAGGTACAGTCTTCTAAGAGGCACAAGGGAAGCCACTCTGTTCGTCATCAGAATACAGCCTGCACTGCTAGTCTAGAAGGATTAAGAACTCTTAGTCATGAGCTCTTACTCAAGCCCTCTCTCCGCCAAGGGGTCAGAAATGTATTTAAATTGCTATATGCTTCCTTATAGAAACGATTGCTTCCCTTCAGGAAATATAGGCCTTATCAGAAACTAAGCTAGGCAAAGTTATAGGTAGCACTAGGTTCCCATTCTTCAAGCATTCATTGGTCTGGAAAAAACAAGAGAGGATATCCCAGACACAAGGGTACCCTATGTAAAGCCACACAAATGGGTTTGACCTTCTTTGTTAGAAAACTGCTTTGATCATCTCAGAACACATTGAACTGCTTTGCTCTTTAAGGAAGTTAAATATGTTTCCTTCTCAGCTGATCAAGCCTGAGTGCTTGTCCATTTTTCTTACTGTCCCTCACTATTGAAAGGGCACCTTCCTGTTTCGTTTCATCTTAAACATAAGAACATAAGAATAACATTGCTGGAAGAGGCCACAGCACATCCAGTCCAACATTCTGGCTCACACATTGGCTCACCATTTGCTTCAGGGTATTCCCAAGCAGATGTCTTCACCTGCTGACGATTCCCCCGAAATGGCATTGAGAGATATCCTGCCTCTCTCTCCAACCCGGAGGTTGTCCTTAGGCATCCATCATGATAGCTATTGATACCCTTGTTCCCCATGAACTTGTCCAACCCTTTCTTAAAGCTGTCAAGGGCGACAGCTGTCTGGCAGGGAGTTCCACAGACCAGTGATCCTCTGGGTGAAAAAGTACTTTCTCTTATTTGTTTGAGATCTAGCATCCAAACGTTTCATGGAATTCCCCTAGTTCTAGTGTTGTGTGATAGGGGAAACAGTTTTTCCTTATCTACTATGTCCACACCGTGTATGATTTTATAAACTTGAATCAGGTCCCCTCTTAGGCACCATCGTTCAAGATTGAAGAGGCCCAGCCGTTGAATCAGATGGTAAGGAAGGTGTTCCAGTCCCCTAATCATTCTGGTTGCCCTCCTCTGCACTTTTCCCCATTTCCATCATATCCTTCTGGAGGGATGGTGACCAGAACTGTACACAACACTCCAGATGGGGCCTCACCATAGATTTATAAAGAGGCAAAATGACACTTGCTGACTTAAAGAAGACCGAGGTTCTGTTCTTTGGGGCACCCTCGTCTAGGTACATTGGCCCCCTCCCTGGTCTGGGAGGTGTTTCCCTCCAGCCTACGGACAGGGCCAGGAATCTGGGTGTGGTCTTGGACTCGGCCCTCTCCCTGGAAGCCCAGGTGATGGCCATCTCCAGGGCCGCTTTTTTCCACCTCCACAGGATTGCCCAGATCCGCTCGTACCTGGACAAGTCCTCCCCGAGGACAGTTGTGCAGGCTTTCGCGATCTCGAGGATCGATTACTACAATGCACTCTATGTGGGGTTGCCCTTGACCCTTGTCCGGAGACTCCAACGGGTGCAGAATGCGGTGGCCAGACTGGTGGTGGGTGCTCGTAGATACGATCACATCACCCCAGTTCTGGCGCGCCTGCATTGGCTGCCCGTGGCCCTCCGGATAAGGTTCAAGGTCCTGGTTTTGGTTTTCAAAACCCTCCACGGCTTGGGCCCTGAATACCTGTCGGAGCGTATCTCCCAGAGGCCAACTGAGGCCTGGCCCACTCGAATGTCGCAGGCGCGCTCACTTAGGGTGGCCACACCCAGGGGGGCGCGAAAGTCGCTTACGCACAACCGCACCTTCTCTGTGAAGGGCCCCACTTTGTGGAACCATCTACTGAGTGAGCTGCGCCTTGCACAGTCCCTGCCCGCCTTCAAAAAGGCTTTGAAAACTATGCTTTTTAAGGAGGCATGTGGCAACCTTTAATTTAATTTAATTTAATTTAATTCTGGTTTCATTTTTTCCCATATTTCCATGCTCCATCTTGCCGAGGGCATTCCCCCTCCTTTTGGTCATATTGTTATTTTTACTTGATCTTTTTATCCTGTAAACTGCCCAGAGTTCTCGATGGAAGATTGGTGGGGCATAAAAATAAATTAATAATAATAAATTATCTTTCTCTTCCATCAGTGCCCAAGCAAGGAAACTGAAGATTAATCAGTCTCCTTCATACTCACTTGGACTTCTTATATGCTGCTGCATTCAACCGTGCATGTAATAAAATATTAGATGAGTTCACCTTGTTAAAACTGTATGTCGTCATAGTACAGATTAACTTGTGCAGTTCCCTGATAGGAAAGAAGGAAAGAAGGAAAAGCAAAGTGTGCGGCTTATATGCTACCCCATAGCAATTAAAGCACTCTCTGGGTGGGTGGCTGAGAAGATTCTCAGTTTATCTAGAAGTGGAGTCACGGCAACTGGACTTCTTTTTCTTGAGAGATTGAAACATTTTGCTGCTCATCGAAGCAGCTTTGTCAGTCTGAGGAAAGCTAGTTGCGAGTCCTCAGTTTTATAGTTCACTTTGACCTCTTGTCCACCCTGGTTGGAAATAGGCTCATAAGATGAACAACAGCCTGGATAACCTCAATAGGTAGACAACCGTCTCAACAGCCTTAAGGTGAACAATGGCCTAAGGTGCTGAAACCCATAATATACAGGTCCGTGGACCGCTACCCGGCCTTGGTGGTGAGGCCGGGAGGTGTGAAGTATTCCTTGATTTGTCTAGGTATTGCCGGAGGAATCACAACCTGATAAGTGGCAGATAGTCTGGGGAGCCCGCCTGGGCGGGCCCCGCCCCTCCTCCTCTGTTGAGAGAAGCAGTTTTGGTATCTTCTTTGTCTAATATGTGTACATCCTCATCTTTGAAAGAGTGCCCTTTGTCCTTCAAATGGAGGCGTACTGCTGATTCTGGTCCTGAGCTGTTACACCCTCCTATGTTGGCCATCCTTCTGTTTAGTGGCTGTTTAGTTTCTCCAATGTAGAGGTCTGCACACTCCTCACTGCATTGGACCACATATACTATATTGCTCCTTTTGTGTTTTGGTATGGGGTACTTTGGGTGGACAAGTCTATGCCTTAGCCCCCGTTTCCCACTGGTCCTCCCTCCCCCATCCCCGCCCCCACACCCCCATCTCACAATTCAGAGGAGTTTGTTTCCCGGGTCAGGGAATAATCAAACAAATATACAGATGAAACCATGGTATCCTTTGATATGCTGAAACATCTATACAGGTTGTTAGCCAGGCATCCCCACCAAGGTGTGTCCTAACAATTTGTCTAGGTATTGTTGAAATCACAACCTGATAAGTGGCAGATAGTCTGTGCCTGAGCCCCCACCTCTGTTGAGAGAAGCAGACCAGATATGCTTGTCTACTGGACATCCTCATCTTTGAAAGAGTGCCCATTGTCCTTCAAATGGAGGCGTACATTCTGGTCCTGAGCTGTTGCCCCTCCTGTGTTGGGCCATCCTTCTATTTAATGTCTGTTTAGTTTCTCCAATGTAGAGGTCTGAACACTCACTGCATTGGACCGCAACTATATGGCTCCTTTTATGGTTTGGTATCGGATCCTTTGGGTGGACAAGCCATGCCTTAGTGGGTTTCCCACTGGTTGGACTCAGGGACAACATGCCATCCCAGGAGTTTGTTTCAGGTCATGTAGATGAAAACTGGTTGATGAAACCAAGACATCCTTTGATGTTACATCTCTTTACCAGCATTCCCACCACCAAACAATTGTAAAGAGAAGACTAAGAGAAGATAGTTCACCTCCAGAAGACAGCCAAGACAGACCAGGCTGGCTTTCCTGGACCTCTGTTTGAACACCACATCATGTACAGACCTGACAAACAGAAGCATGGTTGTGCCATTTACAGGAAACCCACCCACAGATATCAGTACTTTCTATTTGATTCCCAACATCCATTACAACACAAACTAGGAGTCATCAGGACCCTAAGCCACAGAGCAGAGAGCATCCCCACCTCCACAGAAGCCAAGAAGAAGGAAGACAGACACCTGAAGACAGCACTTAAGGCCTGTGGATATCCAAAGTGGGCCTTCAACAAAGCAGTGTGTTGACCCAGAAGAACAAGGGATCAGCCAGAGACCCAGATCCGACGGAAGAACCTGGTCATTTCCTACATGGCTGGAGTGTCTGAGAAGCTTAAAAGGATATGTATGATTGATATAGCATATCTATATGAACAACACATATGCTAAAATCCCATTGCTTAGCATTAGCCAATTTGAATCAATTAAATGTATGTTCTATAACCAGGTCCCCACTGATTCAATGGGGTTACTCTACTGCAAATTACTCCAGTAAGCTACTACACTACAGGATTGCAGCCCCCAAGGCTGTGATGACCCCTCCCTTTTAAATGTGTAATTGTGATGAAAATGTGAAGTGTAGGGAACCAAATTATTAATCTTCACAGGATCCACTTGGTAATGCTGCCACCTTTTAAATCGTCACCTTGTGAACTGGGGCAGACTCAGATGTATAATATAAAAATAACGATGATGTTTATTGAGAAAATTAATAAATACAACAATGACTGAAGTTGGTATGCGTTGCCTTAAACATAAAATAGATTAAATCAAATCTTCAAGCCTCCCTGTCTTTAATAAACAGTAAATAGTCAAGCCCTCACACCTAACCTGCCTGACTGAACTCTAACAGAGCTGTGCTCTCTCAGCACTCTCAGCTCTCAACTCTCAACTCCTCCAAAACTTTTCAACTCTCCCTCACAGACCAGGCTCTACCCCTTTTTATACCATACAATCCCCCACCTTCCTGCTGGGTTTGGCTGATGATTTGCATATGTATTTCTCCTGCTTCCAGGGTGTTGTCACAAAGGGGCAAAAGGGAGGTCAGTTTGCACTGCAGGTTTTAGGGGCACCAGTGCCCAATAAAAGTACTGCCTGGCGCAGGGGAGGCTCAACTCCAAGACGACGGACAACGTCAATGATATCATGGTGGGTTTATGTACTGAATGAAGGGATGGAGTCCCATCTGGAATGGACTGAACCATACAACGAATTGGGGTGAGGAGAATTCCCCCCCCCTCAGCTGGGAAGAATGTTCCTATCAATGTTATTGCCGATGAGAACACACCTTCTATAATAATATATTATAATAACCTTTATTGTCATTGTACAACCAGTGTACAATGAAGTTGGCTGAGCCTCCCTCCCTCCCCCCCGCCAACACCATCCCACTAAAAAGCCATTCAATCTGATTTCACACTGTGTGCTTGCTGCACAACTCGCCAGCCCCACGAGTCTATCACGAGTTGTCACGTCCCGTTTAACAGTCGGAACAGCCCACGGATAAAAACTGTTTTTTAGCCTGTTGGTACGGCTTGCTATATACTTCTGTATCTCCTACCCGGGGGTAGGAGAGTAAAGAAGTGCTGACCGGGGTGTGAGTCATCCCTGATGATTTTCCTTGCTCTCCTAAGACAGCGGTCCCTGACGATGTCATCCAGAGGACTCAGGGGACAGCCCATGATGTTTTGTGCTGTGTTCACTACCCTCTGTAAAGTCTTCTAACGCTGTCACCAACCTCTTGCACAACACAGTGTATGAGATTTCTTTCTGCAATCTCTTTTTCCAACCCACATATGCAACTGCTTGATCACGGGACACCAAAGTTTATCAATAGCAAGAAGGTTGTGCAGACCCACACGTCAGTAGGAGTCGATGTTGACACCAAAGCACCCAGCAGATGGAATGGACACTGAAAGAGTGGAAACGGGACGAGGTAGCATAATTACGGTGGAAATAGGCAGAGAGATAGCTATTGTGCAGAAAGGGAGCGGATGTTCATCTAGTCTCTTAACTTGCTTTTTAATCTTCTTATCATTCTGAAGATGTCTGGAAGTTGAGTCATGGCTACTGGACTTCTTTTTTGAGAGATAGAAACGTTTCGCTGTTCATCCAAACAGCTTCATCGGTCTGAATACAGCTGGTGGGCTCTGGCATAGTCTATCTGCTACTTATCAGGGTGTGTTTTCCAAAGTACCCAGACAAATCAAAAAGTTTTCACCACCAAGGCCATATCAGGATGGGTTTTCCAAAGTGCTCCCCCCAGACAAATCAAAAATGTTTGATAATTTTTCCAAGCCCGCTTGTTTTGATTTAATAATTTTAATTTAATTAAATTCTGATGCACATGCGTGCTATGGTTTCGCTGCTCATCTCCATACTCAAGCCGAGAGCCAGTGCCATTGTTCACTGTTTTTAAGGCTATGGATATCTGACTTGCATTTCACATGCTTTCAAACCTATTTGGAAGCAGGCCATTTTTATTCATCTTATGAGCCTATTTTTTTAAAGCTACCGAGCCGCCGTGACAAGAGAGTGGGGTGGGTGGGTGGGAGGGTGACAGCCTTCAAGTGGGGGACAAAAACACCTCAGAGAAACCAAACGCGCGCGCTCGGTGTGTGTGTGTGAAAGCTGAAATGGCGCTCACCTAGATGGAGGACTTGCACCTTTGGGGAAGCTTGAGGCCGGAAACTGTATTCAGAAACTTTAATGAGAGGTTCCGTTTCCGGCTTTGGAAGTCATCCAGGTGAGTTTATCTGGAAGTTGAGTCAACACTGCTACTGTTCACCTTAAGGCTACTTTGTCTTTTTTATTCAGGCCATTTTTCATCTTATGAGCCTATTTCAGACCAGGGTGACAAGAGGTCAAAGCTGCCTATAAGATCAAGGACTTGCACTAGCTGTATTCAGACCGATGAAGCAGTCATCCAGGTGAGTTTATCTGGAAGTTGAGTCATGGCTACTGGACTTCTTTTTTCCTTAAGACAGGCATGTCCAAACTTCAGCCCTCCAAATGTTTTGGACCACAACTCCCAGAATTCCAAGCCTGTATCGTCAATGGCAAAGGACTGTGGGAGTTGTGGTCCAAAACATCTGGAGGGCCGAAGCTTGGACATGCCTGCCTTATGAGATAGAAACGTTTCACTGCTCCTCCAAACAGCTTCATCTGTCTGAATATAGCTAGTCTGAAAACAGCTAGTGAGACCTGACTATAAGATGGAGGACTCACACTAGCTGTATTCAGACGGATGAAGCTGTTTGGATGAGCCGCAAAACGTTTCTATCTCTCAAGATAGAAACTCACCTTTTTAAGGAGGCATTTGGCGACCTCTCTACGTAAGTTTTTTCCCCTTTTTCTTTTTGTCACTTGTGTTATCCCCGCTGGAGGGTTTGCCTCCCCCTCCTTTTTTACCGCAATCTGTGGATTGGCCTTTTATTGTTCTGTTTTATTGTTAGCCACCCAGAGTTCCGATTTGGAAGATGGGAGGGATACAAGTGTTCTAAATAAATAATAAATAAATAAATAAATAAATAAATAAGAAGTCTAGTAGAAAATGACTCAACTTCCAGACAAGGTCTGCATTATGTCTGTGCAGATGCAAGCCACTCCCCCCCCCCGCCATTTGCATGCTGAACAACAACACATTCTCATCCATTTTCTCCATAACATGCTGGGTTTTATCTACTTCAGCTACCACCCTTCCCAACATTATTGATTTGCTATCCCCCCCCCTCTTTTCCAGGTCAGTAATCTTTTTTCAAGGCTGTTCACCTTGAAATGCTAGTCTATAAACTGTCATTAGTTTGACTTTTAAGCTCACTATATTGAGGGGTGTATTTCATTTTTAGCTCATCAGTAGTCAGTCGACTCTGCAGCTACAGGAAAGCCAGTGTTCATTTCTAGGGCAAGGAAGCATTCAATAATGATGACAGTGACAGAATGAGGCTTCTCGGGAATGAGCTTCTAAAAGGAGTTGTCCATGCGGGTGTGGAGATAGGAAAGTAGCCCATTCATTTCCCCAGGGGAGGAAATTTAGTTGCCTGCTATGGAGATCAAGACTGTATTTTCTGGAGGAAAAACTGTGCTTCATTTAAACAATATTTGAGTCTATGTAAAATACTTCCCTAGCATCTTCTATGCCCGTTCAAATTTTCTTAAGTTGTTAATTTTATGAACGATTTCCAATCTTCCTATTGGAATCTGTTGTGTCTTTACAGTCGTGACCGACTCTTCGTGACCCCATGTTCATGGAGTTTTTTTGGCAGGAATACTGGAGTGGCTTGACAGTTCCTACTCCGGGTGCCTACGTCACCTGGTATTCCCTGGTGGTCTCCCATCCAAGTACAGTAGGACCCCAGTGAAGGATTGGCCGTCCTCAGTTTTCCAGGGCATGCACAAGTGTACTCTCTATGCTTTCCCACTCATTGAGGAGGATGGTTTTATGTCCAAACCAACACTCACTCTACAGCAGGCCTGCCCAACAGGTAGACTGCGGGCTACTGGTAGCCCATGAAGGGTTCAAAAGTAGCCTGCCGGCCATCAATAAAAGAAGTGAGGGGTAAGTTCTCCACCCTTCCCTCCCCCATCCCAAGGACCACCACTGCCCCAGCAAAGTTCTGGGTCTGCCATCTCACTGTCTCAGCTGAGCGGGGCAGTTCTAAGGCCACGGTGTATTGAAATCTGTTCCCTCCAGAACAGATTAACTGGTTTTCAATGCACTCCTATGGGAAACCGCTGCTCTACTTACAAAAGTTTTTACTTATGAGCATGTGCTTGGAACGGATAAAATATCCCTCAGGCACTTTGGGCCGGAAAAAGTAGACCCTGGCCTGTTCAAAGTTGAACAGCCCTGCTCTACAGTAATTTTTAGTTGCACTAAGTTATTTATTTATTTATTTATTTATCACACTTATATACCGCTCCTACTTCCCAAGCGGGAACTCGGGGCGGTTCACATAAAATCACAAGAGGCAAAGACTGTGGCAGCGGCAGGGACAAACTTACAGCATATGGGCAAAAAAAAAAACCCCTCTAGTCATTTTTGAAGGCATCCCTAAAAAGGAGGGTCTTCAGACCTTTCCTAAAGGATGCCAATGATGGAACCTGCCTCAACTCGCTGGGGAGGTTATTCCATAAAGGCGGCACCGCCACCGAGAAGGCCCGTCTGCGAGTACTCGTTTTGCGGGCCTCTCTCGGGGGGACCGTCTGAAGCGAGAGGGCCAATGATGACCGGCTGTGTCGGGCCCGATCTAATTGTCGGTGAAGCCGCTCTGCCAGATAGACAGGGGCCAAGCCATGGAGGGTTTTGTAAGCCAAAACCAACACCTTGAACCTTATTCGGGAGGCAACGGGCAACCAGTGGAGGCGGACCAGGATGGGAGTGATGCGGTCAAAACGACGCGCACCAACCACCAGCCTGGCCGTCGCATTCTGGACCCGTTGCAGTCTCCGAACAAGGCTCAAGGGGAGCCCCATGAAGAGAGCGTTGCAATAATCCAGCCTCGACATGACCAATGCCTGTACCACTGTCCTCAGGGAGCTCTCGTCAAGGTACGGGCGAATCTGGGCGATTAACCTTAGATGATAAAAGGCCGAACTGGTCACGGCTGACACCTGGAGATCCAGGGTCAGACCCGGATCCAGGACGACGCCCAGATTCCTCACTCTTTGCGCCAGCTGGAAGGCGGACTCATCCAGACTGGGAAGAGGGCCACAGTACCCATCCGGGCCGCCCCCGAAGAACATAACCTCGGTCTTTCCAGGGTTGTGCTGGAGTCTGTGGGTCCTGTTCCAGTCCAAAACTGCAGCCAGGCAGCGGTCAAGGGTCTGGACGGCCTCCACTGCACAGGTGGAAAAGAAGAGATAGAGCTGTGTGTCATCAGCGTACTGATGACAGCAGATTCCAAAACTCCGGATGATCTCAGCCAGCGGCTTCATATAGATGTTAAAGAGCATTGGGGAGAGGGGCGACTCCTGAGGCACCCCACCAGAGAGTGTCCAGGGAGCTGACAACTCACCCCCCAAGCTCACTTGCTGGGTACGACCCTCAAGGAAGGAACGGAGCCAGCCAAGGGCCAAGCCCCCGATCCCCACCTCCGAGAGCCGCCCCAGCAGGATACCGTGGTCGACGGTATCAAAAGCAGCTGACAGGTCGAGGAGGACCAGCAGGGTAGAGCAACCCCTGTCGGCCCTCCTCAACAGATCATCATGCAGAGCGACCAGGGCCGTCTCCGTCCCATGACGCGGCCTGAACCCAGACTGGAAGGGATCCAGGACATGGTTCTCCTCCAGGAACGACTGGAGACACAGGGCGGCGACTCGCTCGACTACCTTGCCCAGAAAGGGAACATTGGCTATGGGACGATAGTTGGACATGTCGTCCACAGCCAAGCCTGGTCTTTTGGTGTTTTCTCCCTTGCCCATGCAACTCTGCCAGGTGCGTGCAACTCCCTCCCCCTCCGGGTGCAGGCTCCATCCCGACTGGAACCCAAGGAGATGAAAATGATCACTGTCGGTGCATGGAATAATAGGACCTAAGCATGGAGGGAGGCACGCACCTGGGAGGGAACCTTAGTCCCAAACATTAAAATACGTAGGAAGTATGAGAGGCTATGGGCAAGGAGGGAGGGAAGAAGACTGGCACTCTCCAAGTCAAAGGTTCTTATATTATTAAAGCAGCTGAATCTCAGGACCTACTGAGTCCACAAGAAGGGAGAGATCTGAAATGAAGGTGTCTTGATTTGTAGTCTCCTAGTCCCGAAACCAGTGGTTCTCAACCTTCCTAATGCTGTGACCTTTTCATACAGTTCTTCCTGTTATGGTGACTCACTTACCTTGCTTGGAAGAGGCCACAAGCCCACTTTGGCAGGCCACGGCCGGAGGGGCCATAGAGAACTTCCCTCTACAAGCACCCTCAGCCAATCGCAGCCTCCGGTGCCCTTGACTGACATCCCCTCCAACCTATCAAGCTGTCACTCACTCTTCCTCCCTCCTCCTCCAGACCCAAGCCATTTGTGCCTTTTTCTTCACTGGCTCATGGCGACTCCTGTGAAATGGTCATTTGACCCCCCCCCCAAGGGGTCCCGATCCCCCAGGTTGGGAACCACTGACTTAGACATTTATGAATTCCCACCAGGGGTAAATACGCTGGTGATTTCCAGATCATCCAGCCTGCATCTTTCATAACCCCTAACCCATGACTGGGGCTTATGTCAACCACAGTCCAAATATCCAGAGGGCACAAGGATGCCTACATCTGATGAAGGTAAAGGCTCTCCTTAAAAGCGGCAAGAATTCCAAACAGGAACAGCATGGCTGCTACAGAGCTTGCAAATTCAAGTCAAAACTCCACAATTTACAGTTTATTTAGCTGTGAGCACAGTGAAACTTATTAAATTTCCAAATGCGCCCTGGCCAGCAGGGCCGGGGTTTAATTTAGCAGCCCGAGCGTGTCTCGCCTCCCATGGAAGAAAGCTTTAATTGTGCCTTTTTGCGCTAAGAAGTGGCAAACAGGTCCAGGAGCGCATGCACAAAAACTCAAATGGTACCACGTGCAAGGAAAATTGCTTTTCTGGACTGTAACCTCCAAAATCCTCCTTGTCAGCAGGGCTTGTGGCCAAGATGCCTGGGGGATTCTAGGGGTTTTAATACTAAAATGTCACTTTTCCAAGTTCTGGCGATTTGCCATCTCTCTCTCATTTCTGGCAGTGGCGCCCATGTCTCTGAAGCTGGTTTTCTGGACAGTGCCAAGCCTGGTTAAAGGCTGAATCTCTCTCTCTCTCTCTCTCTCTCAGACTAAAACTGCTCTCTTGCCTACAGCAATCCAAATAGCTCTAAGAGCTGTTTTTTAAATTCCTAACTGCTGCCATTAAAAAATATTGCATTACTTGCCTTTTAACTAGGATGCTGAGGGACAACTCTCAAGGCAGATCAACTAAAAGGAGTCACAACTAAGATTTTAATCAAATCCCACTTAACTCTGGTCAAAGTTGGGTTAACAATGAACACATCTACAAAGAGTTGGGGGCCAAACCAGCAGGATACAAATTTCATAAATATTAACTAACTTTCCAAGTTAGGTTGGGTCTAAAGAGCTAATCTTCAGAAAATAGAAAAATTAACTATGCCCCATGTACTATATTGCAAATAAAAGATCAATGCAGAAGAAGCACTATCATGAATAGATCTTAGAGTGGGAGTGGGAACAACATGGTATCCAGTATGATTTAGAATGGCAGGGGCACCAGATTATACGTAGCACTAAACCTGAAGGAAGCGTGGTGGCTCAGTGGGGTAGATGCTGAAAGTCAGCAGCTCGGCGGTTCGAATCCCGGGTGCCACGCAGTGGAGTGAGCTCCCAATGTTAACCCCAGCTCCTGCCAACCTAGCAGTTCGAAAGCATGTAAATGCAAGTAAATACTGTATATACTCGAATACAGTGGACCCTTGTATAACAAACAGCTTGTATAACATAAAATTTGTACAACATAAAAATTTCAGAGATAGGGTAAATTTGCTTAACATAATCGTCTATGGGGAGAATCCGTACAACATAAAAATGGGATTACTCCATTTTCAATGCATTTCTATGGGGATTTGTATAAAGGAAAATTTGCTTAACATAATTTTATTTGGAACGGATTAATTCCTTTATACAAGGTACCACTGTATAAGCCTAGTTTTTCAGCCCTAATTTTGGGCTGAAAAAAGGGGCCCTCGACTTATATGCGGGTGAATACTTTTAGCCACTGAGGCAAGTGCTTGGGTCGGTGGCTAAAAGTCATTTTAAACATTGTGTGCCGCTTCTCATGACCCACCTCTGCATCACAGGGGAGCAGCGTGTGATGTTTAAAATGACTTTTAGCCACTGACCCAAGCACTTGCATCAGTGGCTAAAAGTCATTTTAAACATCACACACCACTCCCCCAGCTCACAAAGGAAGAGCTGCCAGGCCCTGCTGCATTTCCCACCCTAGACTTATACTCGAGTCAATACATTTCCCCAGTTTTGGGGGGTTAAATTTGGGGCCTCGACTTACACTTGGGTCGACTTACACTCGAGTATATACGGGTAAATAGGTACCAACGTAAAAAGTAGGAAGGTAAACAGTGTTCTGTATGGAGAAATGCTTTCAGCCATGCAAGTCACGTGGCCAAGGACTTGCACAACACTGGCTCTTTTGGAAACGGAGATGAGCACTTTCCCTAGAGTCGGACACAACTAGCACAGAATGCAGGGGAAACCTTTACCTTTTTTAAACCCAAAAACTCAGCAGAAACCTCAGCAAAAGGTATATGTTCATGTACTCAATCCTCTTCTCCCTAAGTTTGCAACCATGATTTAAGACAATCCCTGTGTAGTTTTTGTTTTGCTCCAGGAAAAACAGTCCATAATGTGTAAGCGGCTTGCATAGCAACTGGCCAGAGTTTATTTGAAAGCCACTCTGGCTTCATCAATAACAAACTATAAATTGAAATGAAAATTAGCCTTGAATTAAGACTTTCCCTTAGCTATGCAAGAGGAAAAGAGGAAAAGGAAACAGAGAAACCTGATGCTTTACTGGAACGTCAGAAGGGTCATTTCCATGTAATGCTAAATCTGATTTAGCATTATACTGTATACGAATTGGACCAGCGTGTCAGGGAAAATCATGGGCGGGTTGCAATGGAGACCAGACCACGAGGGAGCAAGGGAACAAATACAGAACAAGCACCATATACAGTTTACACCTAGCCAGACCAGTACAGAAGCACCAAACATCTTCTGGAACAGGCCTGCCCAACAGGTAGACCGGGGGCTACCAGTAGCCCATGAAGGGTTCAAAAGTAGCCCACCAGCCATCAATAAATATGTGAGGGGATAACTTCTCCACCCTTCCCTCCCCCACCCCAAGGACCACCACTGCCCCAGCAAAGTTCTGGGTCTGCCAGCCCATGGTCTAAGCCGTGCGGGGCAGCTCAAGGGCCACGGCACAGTCCCCTGCTCTCCCTACCGGCCAGATGATCGGTGTGCCACCGTCTCGTGACCAATTGGGTTGTTGGCGCAGAGCGGAGGAAGGGGAGTGGAGGGGACAGTGAGGGGCAGGGTCATGGGCGTGTCCACCTCCTTTGCATGGTGATGTCCCCTTCTTCTCCCCCCCCCCTGGAGAATTCCTTCCTCCCACCCTTCCATCCTCCTCCTCCTCCTCCTCCTCCCACCCCCACAGCTGATTCACAGAGACTGTGACCTGCCGCTCCTCCTGCTCCCCTTCTGAGCCACTCCCTCCTCCTTGCGCCGCCGTGGCGATGTGATTGCCCCGCTGCTGGCTTGGCCCATCCCAGCTGCACAGAGAACATGGCAGAAGTGAGTGAGAGCGATGGGCGGCAGCAGCAGTGGCAGCGAGGGGGCTGGAAGGGAGACGGGAGAAAACAGGAGGAGAAGTCAGGTCCCGGGCAGGTTGGGAGGGAAAGTGCACCTTTAAAAAAAAGTCTTCCAGCAGCCTGAGCAAGCGACAGGGGCGATCTGCACAAGCATGCATGGGCCTCCCTTGCACTCGTCCACACTGGCTCGAGTGGGTGTAAGGGAAGCATGTGCATGGTCAGCCTTACCATAGGAACATTGAAATCTATTCCCTCCAGAAAGGATTAATTGATTTTCAATGCGTTCCTATGGGAAACCGCTACTCTACTTTCAATTTTTTTTACTTATGAGCATATCCTCGGAACAGATAAAATTCATAAGTAGTGGTTTTAGTGTAGCAGCCCTCAGGCACTTTCGTCTGGAAAAAGTAGACCTCGGCCTGTTCAAAGTTGGACAGCCCTGTTCTAGAATAAAAGAGAGGATGCTGCAACCCCCCCCCTCCGCTTTCAGAGTGGGTAAAAATAAATGGTTATTTAAAAAAAATGAAATTGATTTAAGTTTAAAAAATGAATTTTAAAATTTAAATTGCTTTACAAAATCTGCTTTTAAAAATTTAAACCATGATTTAAATCACCCTGTTTTCCTTGTGGACTGGAAGATGGACTGCATTAGACGGCAGATTAATACAAAGTAGGTGCCAGCAATTTGCAGTCGAAGCCCTAGACCCACTGATTCTGTTTTGCATTTGAACTGCAGCTTTCCTATCCACAGAAGAACTATGTGAGTGGAATAAAGAGGCTAATAGAGTGGATAAAAACCAATCATTTAAAAAAAGATTGTCCAAATTTGTGGTTGTCCACATTTCTCTTGAGTGCCTCTGGCGTTGGACCGCTCAGCACCTCCTGAGGTAGCTGGTTCTATTGCCTTACTGTTCAAACAGTTAAGAAGTTTTTTTCCGACATTCTGTCTAAACCAGGGTTCACTTAACAAAACCCTATTATCGCCTGCCCTGCATTCTGGAATGACTGAGAGCAGAACCTTCCCCTCCTCTGTATGACTGTCTTCCAAGTATCCGAACAGCACTCTCATATCTCCCCTCAGACTTCTTTTCTCTAGGCTAAATGTGTCCAGTTCCTTCCGTTTGGAAAAAAATAATATTTTTTTCTTAATTTTAAAAAGGTTGTTAAATAGCCAAAACTCTGGTTCCTGGAGGCGCTCTAAGGTTTCCTGCTCCTTCAAAACAAGTGTTATTTTTCTTTTTTCTTTTCTTTTCTTGCTCTTCCCTTCCTGTTGCTTGGCTTTACATCCCCAAATGTCACCCTACGTGATGCTACCTCTGCAATATCCATCAAGTCCATCTTTCCCCACCCTCTGACACGGCCTCCATTTCTTTTTGCCAGGAGGTGATGGGACCGGTGGACATGATCTTAGTTTTCTTTTGAGTTTTATGTTGAGCTTCAGCCCATTTTTACACTCTCCTCTTCCACCCTCATTAAGAGGTTCTTTAATTCCTCCTCACTTTCTGCTGTCAGAGTAGCATCATCTACATATCTGAGGTTGTTGATATTTAAAGTGGTCTGCTTATATATACCGCCCCATACCACTTCAAGTAGTCTATGGGTGTTTTTTACAGTTTTTAAAATTACAATATGCAGGCTACACCCCCCCAGCAAGCTGGGTACTCATTTTACCAACCTCGGAAGGATGGAAGGCTGAGTGAACCTTGAGCCAGCTACCTGGGATTGAACCCCAGGTCGTGAGCACAGTTTTTCCTACAGTACAGGCATTTAACCACTGTGCCATGAGGCTCTTTTATATTTCTTCCGGCAATCTTAATTCCGGCTTGTGATTCATCCAGTCCTGCCTTTCGCATGATGTACTCTGCATTATTATACATTATTATACATCCACATTATGAGCTATAACCAGCAAGACTCCACTTTCTGGCAGAAAAAAATCAAGTCTTTCTGAATTGAGTCTTCACAATTTAAATCAATTTTATTTTAATCGAATCAACGCTGGAAGCTATGCTCAGTACATTTTGAATATTTTACTGGAATACTTTTTCATTAGTCTTTAAAATGTCTAGTAAGTGGAATCCATTACCCTTGCTGTTTTTCACATACGTCTAATCACGCTTCTCCAAAGATTCCCAAAGCATGTTTTGAATAAAGAGATGGACTTGGCACATGCGTGCTGTTTAGTTTCTTGTAGCTAAAGCAAAGACATTCCAGAGATTTAAAGACTACCAGATGGCAATGCTTGCCCCAGTTTCTAGTTACCACAAAGGCTGCTTCTACAGCATTTGAGTGCAATGGCATGTAGGTGAACTTATGCATCAGTAAAAAGCTATGTGTTGGGTCTTCCGCATCTTTAAAAACAACTAAAAATAGCTTTAAACCAGACAAATAATGTTCCAGCAAACATAACTAGTATGCATACAAGCAGATATACAAAATCTTACAGATTTTTTTGCAAAAATAGCCCTGCAGAATACAAAACAACAAAAAAGCACATTTTGGCCAGAAGCAAATGGAAACCTTTTGTAGAGCTTAGTTCAATCATCAGTCCAAAGGGAGACTGCAGCCAAGAAATTAGAGAAGACCGAGACTCAGAAGAGCAGCAATAAAGTCACTAGAAAAGGTTTTGTCATTGGAGACCAATGCCGAGATCATCCACAGTCTTGCATTTCGGTCATCACCCATGGGTGGAGGAGCTGGATAGCTATGAACCCTGAGAGGAAAACAATTCATTTGAAAGGAGGTTTGTGCGTACCCTCAATAGCCAAAAAGACAAACAAGGAGGCTCTCAATCAGATCAGGACTGAATTCTCTCCCAAGTCAAAAAAATGTTGAAGTTTGTTGAAGTTTCTACCAAGAAACGTAAAAACATAAATCAAATACAGTGGTACCTTGTATAAAGGAATTAATTTGTTCCAAATGAAATTATGTTAAGCAAATTTTCCTTTCTACAAATTCCCATAGGAATGCATTGAAAATGGACCAATCCCATTTTTATGTTGTACGGATTTTCCCCATAGGCGATTATGTTAAACAAATTCCCCTATCTCTGGAATTTTTTATGTTGTACAAATTTTATGTTATACAAGCTCTTTGTTATACAAGGGTCCACTGTATAACCCTTAATCCGCCTGCAAATATAAGCTTTTTAAATAACCCACACCTTTAAGTCAATCAAACACCCACTTAGAAGGACAGTGTACTGGCGTATGGGTTAGGCTTAGGCTTAGGGTTCGGGTTTGGGCTACGATTAGTGGGCTGTTTATGCCCGATTGGCACATCCCAGAAGTCTCTGTGGTCAACCTGGCCAAGTGGCCATGCGATTGGTGGAAAATTTGCATGGTCCACTCCCATGGGCGAGTCCCATCATTGCAAATGTGCAGGTGTAAAAAAATAAAATAAAATAAAATCAACGGAGACTTTTTTTTTCAAGAAAAACCCACTGCTGCTACTGTAAAAATTCAAGCATTTAAAATAGCTAATTTTCGCATGTTTCTGTGGTGCTTTGGTGGGGTTTTGGGCAACGATTTCAAAAAAAATATTGTGGTCGCCATTTTGGATCCCCCGCACTGCATGGCAAATGGATGCACCCTCCCAGCCTGGTACCAGCAGCGCAGCAGTAGCAATAGCCAAGGAGAGGGGGGCGGGGAACCCCCCCCCAAATAAAACACCCTTCTGGCCTGGTAGGTGTCCTCAGACAGTTTTCGCCTACTTTTAGGGCCGGGAATCGGGTTTTTTTTAACTTTTAAAAACTTTTTTTCTGTGCCGCTTGGCATTGCGCGATCGCCGCGATGCAAGTAACGAGCACGACAAATCAGACCAAATTGTTCGTTCGTCGGTTCGAGCTCGAATTCTGGCGGAGTAATTCCCGTTACCGTTTCCGTAGAGTAACGGATATGAGTAACGGAAACGGAAACGGGAATACCGCTAAGTCGTGCCCATCTCTATTCCCGTGGATAATGAAAACCGTGAGTAAGACAGAACACCCAAAAGCCCCAAAATGTCTGTATTGTGACCGTAGCTTGCTTTATGGCTGCTGTTTTGTAACAGTAGCTTGTTTTACAGCTGCTGTTTGTGACAATAGCTTGCTTTATGGCTGCTGTTTTATGATAGTAGCTTGCTTTTCAGCTGCTGTTTGTGACTGTAGCTTGCTTTGCAGCTGCTGAATTATTTATTTAACCCCCCCCCGCTAACCGTGGATAACTGAATCAGTAGATAACAAATCAGTGGAAACAGGGTCCTACTGTATTGTGTGGGGGCTTCAAACCAGAAAGGAGCTAATGAATTAGCAGAAAGAGTCCCGATTTGCCCTCTGCACTTAAAAATCTTATATTGTCTGCAATTATACTGGTTTTCCATTCACTAGAGTGTCATCCGGTTTATTTTTAGTAGTGGTTTCCAATCTAGGCTCTTGAGATTAATTAATTAAACCTGCAACCTAGTTTGCATCATTAAAAGGACAATATTTAAAAGTTGGAAGCAAGAAGTATACAAACGTTCAAACAAGTATAGTGGACCCTCGTATGACAAACAGTTTGTATAACATAAAATTTGTACAACATAAAAAATTCCAGAGATAGGGGGAATTTGCTTAACCGACTTGCCTAGGGGGCGAATCCGTACAACATAATAATGATCGCGATTAGGGATTACTCTATTTTCAGTGCATTCCTATGGGAAATTTGTATAAAGGGAAATTTGCTTAACATAATTTCATTTGGAATGAATTAATTCCTTTATACAAGGTACTGCATTATATTTTTAAAATGAAAGTAAAAAAATACATAAAAGTAGCACAGTACAACAACAATCCATTAAAAAGAAACCGTCTCAGATAGCCAGTCACTAAGGGAAAGCCTGCCTTTCTTATTTTTGGACTGAAGCTCTCAGAAATCCTGGCCAATGCAGCTGGTGGTGAAAGCTTTTAGGAGTTTTAGTCAAAGAACATCTGGGGACCCCAAGTTTGAGAACTACTGATTTATAGAAAACACAACGCTATATAAAGCTCCTGTATATCAATATTTTCTCTAGTATTGAAGAGTAGGAACATACAAGCAACAGACCTGCAAAGTTGATACTCAGCAGTATGCAGAAAGTAAATCATGAGTTTGACAGTTTCCCTCTGCACATATACAGTGCAACTGAAAATCATACGAACACGCAGAGAAAGATGTTGCTGTTGTTAAAATGTTCTCAAGTGGCTTCCAACACGTGGCAACATTATGAATGTGTGTCCTCCAAAACGTCCAGCTTTCAAACCCATACAGTATATTGTGAATGATCTCGGTCTCCGGTGATACATCCTCTTTACTCTTATGTCTCACTTATTACCTGGCTCTTCTATCTGAAGAAGTGGACTTGTTGTACAAAAGCTCATGTTAAAATACAGCAGTTGGTTTTTCAGGTGCCACAACGTCTTTGCCTTCTTTCTATTTATCTATCTATATCTATTTTGCTTTTGTTTTGGTTTGTGTTTCTTGTGGATCACCTTAAATGTGATTATCTTTTCTAATTCCTTCTGTGTTGCCCTTCAGAGTCTTTTGTTTCTTGGCTGCAGTCTCATTTTGGACTGAAGATTGAACTAGGAAGAACTTCATGACAGTTAGAGCTGTTTGGCAGTGGAAGATGCTGCCACAAAGGAGGGTGGTTGAGTCTCCTTCTTTGGAGGTCTATAAGCAGAGGCTGGATGGCCACCTGATGGAAGCACTGTGAGGGGGTTCCTGCATGGCAGGGGGTTGGACTGGGTGGCCCTTGAGGTCTCTTCCAACTCTAGGATTCTATGACCCTGAGAAATGCCTATGGTCCTATGGCCGGATGAAATAGAAAGGACTGTTGGGGTTGCAGGCTTCATTTGCACCTGGTAGAGCTCCAAGTAGCCAAAGGGGCCTCCATGTACAGCTTGCCCCCATCCCAGCCAAGACCACTACTGGAGGGAAGTCATCTCCTGACTTCCATTTCTCACCATGGCATCCAAGGTGCTTACTACTTTGATGGGGGTTCTGGGCAGGGGTTGGACTGGATGGCCCTTGAGGTCTCTTCCAACTCTAGGATTCTAAGATATACAAAATCTTTAAACAATGACTATGATGATGTCATGATCATCACTACCACCCTCGTCTTAGACTGCAGAGCTGGAAGGGACATAAGAACATAAGAAGAGCCATGCTGGATCAGGCCACAGGCCCATCTAGTCCAGCTTCCTGTATCTCACAGTGGCCCCAACAGATGTGTCTGGGAGACTAGATATCTGTCTCCAGATACCACTCCCCTGCATCTGGTCTTTGAAACACCTTGTTTCTTAAGACTGGAGATGACACACCTCCATCATGGTTTATAGCCTGTGATGGACTTTTCCTCTAGGAATGTGTCCAATCCCCTTTTGAAGGCATCCAGGCCAGATGCCATCACCACTTCCTGTGTTAGGGAGTTCCACAGACTAACAGACCTCTGGGTCATCATCTCCAGTCCCTGTCAAGGAGGCCCACTGGGGAATCGAACTCCCAATCTCTGTCCATGGTTTGGGGCTGTCAGAGCAGATCACCACAATCTCATCTGCCCAGGCCACTAGGGCATCACAGTCTAAAATGCTCCAGGTGGCCACCTTGAGAGAGGCTTGCATGTCCACTACGCAAAACACAGCCTTCTAAATGGTGGCCCCAGTGTTATGGAACCAACCCCCAATGGAGCGTCATTTGGTTCCCTCCCTAACAGCCTTTCGTAGGCAGTAAAAGACCTTAATATTTAGGGAGGCTTTTGAGACCAGCCGTGGCTTATTATAGTTTCCCTTCCCTACCTGAATTTAATTGCTTTAGTTCAGGCATGTCCAAACTTCAGCCCTCCAGATGTTTTGGACCACAACTCCCACAGTCCTTTGTCACTGGCAATCTAAGTTTAGAATTCTGGGAGGTGTGTTCCAAAACATCAGGAGGGCCGAAGTTTGGACATGCCTGCTTTAGTTTCTGCATTTTTGTTGTGCCATCTTCTTATTTTTTTTGTCTTGTTATGTTTTATGTTGGTTGCTATCTTGTTTTATTCTATATTATGTTTCTTTCTTGCAAAGCCCAGCTTTTTGCAATTTGTAAACCACCCATAGTGCATATGCACCAGCCAAGTGGGGTAAATAAATAAATAAATAAATAAATAAATAAATAAATAAATACATACATACATACATACATACATACATACATACATACATACATACATACATACATAAAAATCCCTTCTAATAGTTGTTGTGAGTTTTTCAGGCTGTTTGGATGTGTTCTAGAAGCTTTTCTTCTTGACGTTTCGCCAGACTCTGTGGCTGGCATCTTTGAGAATACATTAAAACCCTTTCTCTTGGGAGGAAAAAGTAAATTCTATTTCTACTTAAAATGTTATTTAGAATTGAAATAAAGTCAAGCAAATGCAAAGGCTCAGGGGCCAGGAAGAATCTCCTTCCTCCATCATTTCATGGGAGTTCCCCCCTTTCTAAGAGACGTCTTGTAAACCGCACAACCAGAGAAGTGTCATGAAGCCACATTTTCTTCCTTCTCTGCAAATATTTCAAACAAATTCTCCTTCTCTAGGAACCCACCCGTTTTGTTTTCGCGTCATCCTACTGTGTTTCAATCTGTGCAGCCCTCTTCTGCTTTGGCCCCTCCTATTCTGGTCCACTGGAATATACTTGACATCTTCCTCCAGTCATTGGCTTCCATAATTGCTTGCCTGCTCCTCCTCTAATCACACGTGCAGGCAGGGCTTGGTGAGAGCCCATGACCCTTTTAATGCTGAAACAAACATTAAACTTGCTGGGTTGGCATATTTACGAGAATTTTTTACTATTTAAAGCTGTTTTAAAAAGCACAATCGGAAAGTCAGGCAGTAGCCAAAGCTGTCTCTAAATACAAATTGCCTGTCAGTGGAGGACAGGGAGAACATAAACATAAGAACCTAAGAAGAGCCCTGCTGGATCAGGCCAAAGGCCCATCTAGTCCAGCTTCCTGTATCTCACAGTGGCCCCACCAGATGCGTTTGGGAGTGCATAAGGCTAGATATCTGTCTCCTGCATCTGGTCCTTGAGGTATCCTGGTTTTAAGCCTGGAGATGACACATCTCCATCATGGTTTGGAACCTGTGAGGGACTTTTCCTCCAGGAATCTGTCCAATCCCCTTTTGAAGGCATCCAGGCCAGAGGCCATCACCACATCCTGTGGCAGGAGGTTCCACAAACTAACAACATGATGGGTGAAAAAAAATATTTTCTTTGGTCTGTTCTCACTCTCCCAACCTTCAGTTTGAGTGGATTCCCCCTAGTTCTGGTATTCTGTGAGAGGGAGAAGAGCATCCCTCTATCCACTAGACTCATGCCCTGCATTATTTTGTATGTCTCAAGGAAGGGGCCAGCTTAGCCTCCCTTGGAAAGTTTGGGAGCGGTCCTCAAAAAGACCCTCCCTCATGTTCTCACCAAACTCAGAATTGTGAAGTTGGACCATGGGCTACAAAGCCACCAAGTCCAACCCCCTGCTCAAGGTAGAAAGAAACATGCCTGTGAGGGTGATGAACAGAAAGGAAGACCTTAGACCAGTGGTTCTCAACCTATGGATCCCGAGATGTTCCTGGACTACTATTCCCAGAAATCCTGGCCAGCTCAGCTAGTGATGAAGACTTCTGGGAGTTGCAGTCCAGGAACATTTGAATTCCAAGAGAACCACTGTCTTTCCAATGGCAAGGACTTCATTCATATGTAAATAATATACATGGCACTTGCCATACGGAAACAACTAAAACTATGTTCCAAGAAGAAGACAGTTTAAGTACTGTGTTCCTGCTTTCTGCAAAAGACAAGGTTCTTTAAACAGAAACTTCCAAAAACAGGGGCTTACAAAATTTAAGTAATTTACAAAAAACAAAGGACTCAAATTTTTAAGGAAGTTCTCCACAGATCTGCAACGTGCCAAATAACCTAATGAGATTCTAAAGAGAGAAGAGCACAAGGAAATTGTAGATCTGCACGTCTGTCTTGCAAGTACATAATTATGATTTCAAGGTTAGGTGAATCAAGGGTAAAAAGTTCCTAACAAAAAAAAGCAAAATGTAAAGCTCAGAGATTCATTTAGTACTTGTATTTCCCCCCTCAGCTGATACCCAGTTGTTGTGGTACAGTGGTTCTCAACCTGGGGGTCGGGACCCCTTTGGGGGGGGGGGTTGAACGACCATTTCACAGGGGTCGCCAAGAGCCAGTGAAGAAAAAGGCACAAACGGCTTGGGTCTGGAGGAGGAGGGGAAGGGAGGGAGGAAAGAGTGAGTTACAGCCTGATAGGCTGGAGAGGAGGTCAGTCAATGGCACCGGAGGCTGTGATTGGCTGAGGGTGCCTGTAGAGGACAGTTCTCTAGGGCCCCTGCGGCCATGGCCTGCCAAAGGGGGCTTGCGGCCTCTTCCAAGCTGGGCAAGGGGGTCACCACCACATGAGGAACTGTATTACAGGTTCATGGCATTGGGAAGGTTGGGAACCACAGTTGTAGTAGATAGAGTGATGGAGTGGGTCTCAGGAAGCCTGGGTTCAAACTTCTGTTTGGTCAGGGGTGGGTGTGCAATCATGGGCATGCAACTGTTTAAATATCTCACCTATCTTTAAATATCTCACCTATCAGGGTCAGTTCTCACTTGATGGCACATCACTTCCACACTGACCCTACCTGAATTTACACCTATTCTCCTGCTGTTGTACGGTGAACCTACCACTGTTGCAACAGTTCTTACTTGCTTTTTCTAAACTTTTAGTTGTATATTTGGGGGTTTTGTAGTTGATTATATGTGTTTTGTTCCTCACCTCCCTGAATAGTGCATCACAGTAATGGGGGAGCATACCTATCTAATAAACAGACATAAGAACTATCTATCTATCTATCTATCTATCTATCTATCTATCTATCTATCTATCTATCTATCTATCTATCTATCTATCTATCTATCTATCTATCTATCTATCTATCTATCTATCAAATAAACAGAAATAATAACTTTTCCAAAAGAGAAGTTTCACAATTCCCCATGCCCCAAACCAAAAAGGTAGTCATACGGCAATGCGTCAGCTGTCAAGTATGTCGCATTCCATTCTCCCACAAATTCATCAGAAGCATTCAAACATCCAATGGTATAACTTCCAGACACACAAGGGACTTAAATCTTTTTAAATCACAGGAATGTTTGCTAAAAACCATTCTAGGACTGAATTAGTTCCATTAAACAGGGAACCTAGATGTCGGGATCTCTCTCACCGCCGTCTGGCTCCAGTGAATCATTAACAATACCAATGTTATACATTAGCGTTAAAAACAAATGAAACTACAGACAAGACACTGGACCAGAGGTTAATTACTACAGTACTGGAATCGGACAGAAAATGCCCCCTTCTAAATTTAATTTTTAAAACAGGCCCAATAACAGTAAGGTAGTCTTTAAAATGGAAAAAGGGGGTTTAAACAGGATACAACCCTGTATATGACCAAACATTCCAGAAGAGCAGAAGTTATCTTACCATAGAATCATAGAATCACAGAGTTGTAAGAGACCTCAAGGGCCATTTAGTCCAACCCCCTGCCATGCAGGAACCCCCATCACAATATTTCCAACAGATGGCCATCCAGCCTCTGCTTAAAAACCTCCAAAGAAGGAGACTCCACCACCCTCCTTTGGGGCAGCATCTTCCCTCCTTTGTGGCAGCATCTTCCACTGCCAAACAGCTCTAACCATCAGGAAGTTCTTCCCGAATGTTCAAATGGAATCTCTTTTCCTGTAGTTTGAAACCATTGCCCCGAGTCCTAGTCTCTGAAGCCATGGAAAATAAACCTGTTCCCTCTTCAATATGACATCCCTTCAAATATTTAAACATAGCTATCATACCCCCTCTCAGCCTTCTTTCTGACAGGCTAAACATTCCTAGTTCCCTAAGTTGTTCCTCATAAGACATTTCCTCCAGAACTTCAACCATCCTGGTTGCCCTCCTCTGGACCCGCTTGAAGTTGTTCACGTGAAGCACACAACAACAGTAAATGCTTACCTAGTCATCTTTACTTGTTTTTTTATATTGGGAGCTGTGTAACAAGTAAATTTCCCCAGATGTGGGATCAATAAAGATTTATCTTATCTTATCTCCATCACATCTTCTTCTTCAAGTGCCATGTCCTCCTAGAACGTTGGCGATCAGTAACATAATCTGTTTTTTTTTAAATCTAAAGCTATTCTAAATCGAGACGATGTGCCCACTGCCAACCATTGGCTTAAATTCCTAAGCCAGCATGTTCTTCTATGCCCTGGGCCACACTTCCCATCTATTCTTCCTTGCCACCACATCTGCAGCAGCAAAATTACTAATGGCAATTGAAGGCACTGATGAAGCAGCTTCATCAAAAAGCATTTCATTACGAGAGCTAGATTACGGACGCTAAGGATAAGTTCTCATACAGGTCATATGGGCTCCAAGTGTAGACTGTGCAACCCCTCGCCCCTGTCTTGGCCACATTCTGCGTTTGGACTCCACTGCTCCCCATCCTTCTTCTTAGGTTTATCTGTAACCATGACAAGATTAAGTGCTTCCCTTTCTTCACTCTCATTAAACGCAGACCAGCACAGCAACCCCAGACACACACCTATTCACAGCCTGTTCCCCAGACAGCAGATCTGTGTTTTCCAGGAATGCTCAACTCTGTCCCACTGCAGTATCAAAGAGAGAAAACAGTTACCAATATCTTACTCTTGGTTGTCAAATCCTTCAATCATTCAGCTTCATGCCCTTTGCTCTATCAGTGTTTCATAATGGCAGTACAAGAAGAGCCCTGCTGGATCAGGCCAAAGGCCCATCTAGTCCAGCTTCCTGTATCTCACAGTGGTCCCACCAAATATGTCTGGGAGCGCAGGAGACTAGATCTCTGTCTCCAGATACCACTCCCCTGCATCTGGCCTTTGAAGTACCTTGTTTCTTAAGCCTGGAGATGACACATCTCCCATCATGGTTTGTAACCTGTGATGGCCTTTTCCTCCAGAAATCTGTCCAATCCCCTTTTGAAGGCATCCAGGCCAGATGCCATCAGCACATCCTGTGGCAGTGAGTTCCAGACTAACAACACGCTGGGTAAAAACCATTTTCTTTGGTCTGTTCTCACTCTCCCAACCTTCAATTTGAGTGGATGTCCCCTAGTTCTGGTATTTTGTGAGAACCCACTTGACTCATGCCCTGCAATGTTTTGTACGTCTCAATCCTAGTCCCCCTCAGGCGCCTTTTTTCCAGACTAAAGAGCCCCAAATGTTTTAGCCTTTCCTCATAAGGGAGGTCCCCCAGCCCAGTAAGCATTTTAGTTGCTCTCAAGTATCAACACGTCAACAAGATAATTGTGTGTTTAAGGCAAATCTAGTCTAGGCTTCAGACGTACATGGTGCTCGCTCTTATCAGGAGTTGCCTGGAAGATGAGGTCTTCACAATAGGAGCATTTTTGAAGGCACTCAAATCTATCATTACTGATATCAATATAGTCAACACACAGTCATTTTGCAATCTCTTAAGACATTACCTAGTCAATTATTTTTAAGAAATATTTTTCCCTACTGTGTCTTCCCCTGTTCCCTGCTTACTAATCTTCAGGGTTATGCTGCCATTAACATGGAAAGTAGCATAGCCATCACAACCCACTAGACCTTAATGGTCATATCATCCATAATCGGGAAGTTAAGTCATGCTCATGGCAACTGGACTTCTTTTCTTGACAGATGGAAACGTTTCGTGGCTCATCCCAAGAGCTTCGTCAGTCTTATATCATCCATAAGATTTTACTAAAATACTTTACATGCCAACTGTGAGCTGAACAAGCACGTCCTTTTATCTGTCCTAAATCGTCCACCATTCCGACATTCCATGTGCCCAAAGAAGTAGGTTCTGATCCAAAGAGGTTCACACTGAAATTAATCTTTTAGTCTTAAACTGCCAACATGTTTCCTTTTCACTACTATTTCCCCCAACACCACTACTTTAATCTTTCCACCATTTAGCTTCACTTTATGGCCCTGATTTTTAAAGCGGAGAGGAATCCTTAAAGAGAATAGCCAAAAAAAAAAAAAAAATCCAAATGTACAGAGGCCTCAAAAAGTGCACACATTATTTTTTACATAACGCTATGGGACAGCTTAAACTAGCTCAGAGATTCAATGTACAGTGATACCTCGGATAAAGAATGCCTCAGATAACAAATTTTATGGATAACAAATGGAAATTTCCAAGTATAGGGCTGCCCTGGATAGCAAATGTTCCCTATGGGCTGCCTCGGATAACAAATGTTTCATAATCCCTTGCAAAAAATGTGAACCCTACATGCATTGCAGGATGCATAGTTTGTGGAGGGGTGGGAGGAGTTAGAGCATGTGTTTTTCTCCATGGTGTTTTGGAGCCATTCTGGACATGTTTTGCTGAGGGATTTGGACCTTTTGAACTTGGTAAGATAGGGAGCTAGCTTTTATTAATCTTTGCACTGCTTTTCTTTGCATTTTTGGCTGGAGGAAGCTGGGGTAATCTTGCTGGTTTCCTTTCTCCATGTTTGCAGTCTTTTTCATTGCTTTGCAGGCAAAAATGGGCTGGACTTTTCTTCCTGATTATGTTTGTTTGTTTGCATTTTCCCCCATTGCACTATGGGTGGGGTAGTCTTGCTGGTTTCTTTTGTCCATGTTTGCATTGCAGTGTTTCAGCACTGCAAGCCTTTAAATTACATTTTATAAATTGCTCTGGAACCCACCCACCCCCAGCTTTTTTGCCTTTTTCCGGACCTCTGGAACCAATTGATCAGTTTCCCATTCATTTCAATGGGAAACCACATTTCGGATAATACATTTTTCAGATAACAAATTTCTTCTGACAACAAATTAAATTCGTTATCAGAGGTACCACTGTATCTTGATTCAGACTTGCAAAAAGTATAATCCTCTGATCATTTTGACTTTTACTGTGCCTTTCCTACTCTTGAATCGATTTCCCCCCAGTCTCAAAACACCACCACTGGCTCCTTACTCGTTTCCATGACCAACTGAGGGCATTGGTTATGATCTATAAAGCCCTTAATGGTTTCTGATCATGATAACTGTCTGGACGCCTCTCCCACAAAACACCTCCTTGTCCCACCTGCTCCAAGCCAACCAAGTTAAGACTAGGAACTGTGCTTCTTCAGTTGTGGCCCCTTCCCTTTGGAAAAAGCTTTGAACAGAGGTTTGTAAGGCATTGTCCTCCCCAATTTTTAATAAATTAGTAAAGAGAGCATCATTTAAAGTCGACTTTTATTGTGCTTTTACTACCTGAGACGTTAACATTGTTTTAATTTCTTTAATTCTGTTTAAAGATGCATACATTTTAGCTACAGACAATGTTTTATGTACAGTATTTTTCTGCCATAGCATTTTGTATCATTTCTTACACCTGATTTCAAAGTGTAGTGAGCTGCCAAGAGAGTACATGTACTATGAAAAAAATAAATAAATAGATAAATAAAACAAAATATTCCCTATAACATGCAGCATCCAACATACTGGTCATACAACAAATTTATTTAATTATTATTTTCATCTCTATGCTGCTTTCCTCCCAATTAAAGGACCCAAGCCAGCTCTTAGGTTACTGAAAAAGAAACTGACTAAACTCGCAATAAATTATGAGAGTAAAAAAAAACAATTAAAGAGACAACACTATTAAACCAATCAGCTTAAGATCTTAGAACATCTTAACTGTTGAAATCTTATCTAAGAAAGATGGTCATCATCCGGGAACAAGATTATGCCCACAGGACCTTTGATCAATTTTCAGCATCAAAATCACAACAAATCCAAGCAGCTTTGTCTAGATACCCATAAAGGTGTGATATTGGCAGTTCTGGATCTCCTGAAGATTCCAAATATGGACTTTATCTTTTTATTAACTAGTGACGCCGGATCCGTATTTTCACAGGGAGTTCAAAAGATCCTGTTTCTGCACGACTCCACCAGCAGCTCAACAACACTTTAATCAACATATCTGAAAAAAGATGTTGTTGTTGTTGTTGTTGTTGTTGTTGTTGTTGATGATGATGATGATGCCATGGGTATCTTTCACACTTGCTGTCACTGAAACCACACCTGCCATTCATAATACAGTGGACCCTCGTATAATGTTGGGATAGGAGACATTGGGATGGAGGATTCTGGCTTGACATGACCAGAGCCATCTTTGATTCTGGCTTCCCAGAGGCAACAGCCTCTGTGAGTAAAACTGCAACAGCAGAGGTGCCAGCCCGAGGCCCCCAACCTTTTCTCTCTTGTCTCGTGGTCTCATGATTCTTAAGTTAGCCAAAAGATGATTTCATTGCTTGCTATCACTTTCCCAGCTAGGTCTGCCAATTAGCGAAGCTGTTTGCCAATTATTTACTATTTCTTACCGCACCACCTGTGGCTTACCAATTATGCTAAGACTCACCAATTAGAGTTATTCCTGTATACATAAAAATGCATATTAATGTAGCCTTCCTCGGTAATGCCTTTCATAACCGTATTTAGTTAATTTCTTACTGCGCAACAATGTGATGTAAGGATTTATGCTAATTAGTTATGTTAGAGCAATTAATAAAACTGAGCCTCTTTGGATGAAGGCAGGGCTCGGTTTCGGGACAGGTAGGCATGACTTTTTGTAAACTACTGTAATGAAGGTTTTTTTAAAGGGGGAAATGTTTGTTTTGTTTTTAAAAAATTATTTCATTGGGTAAGGGTGTTTATTAACGTAAAATGCATCCTAATGTGTGCTTTCTCTTTCTTTCTCTGTCACTTTTCTATGCATTGGAATGGATTAATCTGTTTTTAGTGCATTCTAGGGATGGGCATTTTGTTCCCGAACCAATTGGTTACGAACTGTACCACGTGAGCCCAAGTGGTGCTCAGAACCGGCTGATACACGCAGATCCAATTGCTTTACCTTTCTCTCTGCTGGCACGGAGCTGAGCTGCAAAGAGGAAGCACACTGTGATGTCATCTTTCCTGCTCCATGCTGCTGGCCAATCAGAGAGGGAGGTGGGATGATGCCTGTCCCTGCACAGATCCTGATTGGCCAGCATCACAGATCAAGCACAGATGACATCGCAACGTGCTTCCTCTTTGTGTGAGACAGAAAAAGGTAAAGCAATTGGATCTGCGTGTATCAGACGGTTCTGAGGACCACCTGGGCTCACGTGGTTCGTTTCGTAACATACTGGTTCCGAAACGCAATGCCCATCCCTAATGCATTCCTATGGGAAATCACAATTTGTACAAAGAAAAATTTGCTTAATAAAATTCCATTTGGAACAAATTAATTCCTTAATACAAAGTACCACTGTAATGCAGTTGTATTGAAATCTCTCTGTCGTGTGAGAACTAGAATCAAGTCAATTTGTGCTTCATCAATTTAACTGGCATTATCTATTGCACACAAGAAACATGTGCTTGGGATGACTTACTGCAGATGTATGTATTTAGACTATGTTTCAAATACACCCTTGAATGCAGGCCAAGCTTCTCCATTCTCTCTAATGCTGTAACAGCACTTCATGAAAAGTCTCTTTCCAGGGTCTGTTGCAGTGCCAATGAGCTTTCGGGAAGGAGCACTATCTGGAACTTTCCCAACATATTAAAGACATAAAAACAGTAAGAAGGAAAAAGGGGAGTGGGGGAAAGAGTCTTTGCAAGCAATATAGTTGCTTTCCAGCCAAAATAATCTCCCTCGTGGTCTATAGGAGAAGGTTCTCCATACATTTGAGGAATGTTCTGCATTAGTTGCAAAACAATGGAAAGACAGACCTGGAAAAATATTCAGGTTGAGAGATTATTAAAAGGGAATACTGGGCAATATTCAAAGACAGAACACGACTGTAACACTAATTCGTTTGTTTCCTTCGCATCTGAAGAAAAACAGAATTTATGAAAAGCAGGTCTTCATGATAAAAATCAGGTTACCACCAGTGAGATGGGATGGAAAGCTTTTTAAAATGAAGTCCCCCAATGGAAAAATGTCCACACTTAAAAATGTATTGTTTTATAAAATTACGAACACAAAAAATAAATGCAGTGCAAGGGAATTGATTGGAGTAACTGCTCACATTTGCCAGTTAGAGAATCAAAGAATCATATAGAGTTGGAAGAGACCTCAAGGGCCATCTAGTCCAACCCCCTACCATGCAGGAACCCCCCATCACAGTATTTCTGACAGATGTCCATCCAGCCTCTGCTTAAAAATCTCCAAAAAGGAGACTCCACCACCCTCCTTTGTGGCAGCATATTCCACTGCCGAACAGCTCTAGTTGTCATGAAGTTCTTCCTAATGTTAAAATGGAATCTCTTTTCCTGTAGTTTGAAACCACTGCCCTGAGTCCTAGTCTCTGAAGCCATGGAAAACAAACCTGTTCCCTCTTCAATATGACATCCTTTCAAATATTTAAACATAGCTATCATATCCCCTCTCAGCTAAACATTCCCAGTTCCCTAAGGTGCTGCTGCTAGTAAGACATTTCTTCCAGACCCTCAATCATCTTGGTCACCTTCCTCTGGACCCGTTCAAAATTGTCAACAACTTTTCCAACTGAAATGGATATTCTTTTATGTCAAGTCTAAAATTAAAGCAGTAATCTATTGCCAGCCCTGTCTGTTTCTACAATTCTAATTTTTAAAAATATAGAAAAAAGATGAGAATTCATTCTAAGAACACGAGAGACTTCTGATACAAAGTTTTGCTAGGATCTGAATGTGGTATTAGGCTCCAAGGGCATTCACTAAAACCTTCATCAGACAAGCCATAGACTTGTGTGCTCAGGGAGGAATACTACTTCTTCTTCTTCAGAAAAGCGGATTATTTTTTCCCCCTGAGAAGAATTTTTCCTATAGGTATATTTATAGCCATAGCGAATGAAAGGTACACTGAGACCCTATTAGGGCGCTTTTACACAAACCCTAAGATCCGCTGGCCACTTAAATTCGGACCAGAGATCTTGGGGGTTTGCCCCTCTTCCTGTGTTCCCACCCCTCCGCACTCCCTTGCTCCTGTCTGCGTGAGGGGAGGGAGAAAAAAAGGGAGAAAAGAATGCAGGCTCACCTCCGCTCTGCCATCGGGAGCTGCCCCGGGAAGCATTCCAGTCTCTTAAAGGGGCGGGGGGGATATAAGGCGGGGAGAGCTTTGCAATCCGCATCAGAAATGTTTCACCTTCGGAGACCAGGTACTTGGAAAATGCACTGGGACGCGCTTAGGTGGGCGTGGTGGGAAAACAATTTTAAGCTCCGCATCTGGGAGCCCTTTGCCTCAGATTTTAAGGGGTCGTGTAAAAGGGCCCTTAGTTAGTTATGAGAAGGACATGCAACAGAGTATGCCTAGGTGTTACTCTCCCTGAATACACCAATGACATCCAAATCTTTTCCAGTGTGTAATGATTATTTTAAACTGATCTTTGAAGATTTCAAGAGGGGGAACAGATTGTGACTTTTGTACCTCCCCAAACCAGATAGGGACAGGAGATACAGTAACTGACACTGGAATTGTTTTAAGGAAAGCACACCTCTATTTACCAGAATGCTGTAGCTCCTTGAGAGTAACGACTGAGGGACAGGGGAGCGCTCCAACATTCTCAATTCTGGAAGAAAGACGCCCAGGTTGAAAGCAGAAGTTTGGCTTTGTGCTGGCCAGTGTCTCTTATTGTGCAGACCTTGGAAAAGTGATGGAATAACGGAACAAACCTCGCCAAAGGTCCACCTGGACACAGTTGCAAGTAACCCACCTCAGCTGCCTGATCAGTTGCATGTGCAGAGTGATTTACATCAACGGCATTCAAGCCAACAAATCTTTAGTGTGCCAAGTCAGCCAAGTAGCAGGCCTGTGACAAAGCTGAGATAGAAGGCTAGTCACACAAAACCTCTGATCTGGGCAGCTGAGATGAACGCATGCAGTGCCGCCTAAAAATGGAGCCTCCAGCTTCCAGAAAATGACATTTTCATTGCTTCCTCATAATTTTAGAAGATAATTCATGGTGGGAGCCTCAAGAAAGATCATCAACATCTCCACAAAGTACCTTTTAAATCTATTTCAGGCAAAAATCAAAGAAAAACAAAACAAAACAAAAGACAAAAACCATGTGGCACCTTAAAGACTATCTTTCACATTTTAATGTAACATTGCATGGACTACACATCCACTTCTACAGACATATATAGATTTTTAATCTACAGAAGCTGCTTCTATAAAATGTGGCAATGGCCATCCATCCCTTTAGGACATGTTTTTCAAAAAATATACACTGCTGGATTACAGAAGCCTTTGGTTTGGCCCACCATGGTTCTTAGATGTGGTTTTTTTTTCAGAAAGCAAAATGACACTTGAGTGTAAATAGAAATGTATGCAATATTTTCTTATCAAAGATGGGTTAAATCCCAACAGAACCCTGGGGGAAACAACAGAAATTCCTTCTTAATTCTGCTAGATTCTGTCATTCCACCAGTAGTAGTTGGTTACTGCGTCTTTTTCATGAACATATATTTCACTGTATTCTAAAACCTTTCATAGGAACTTGGCACAAAAAACACTGTATTTGGCATTAAAAAGCAGTCTTTGCTCTTTAATTAATATGCACATGATTCTGGCCTCAAACATTTTATACCAGTAAAACAGCACGCACGCACGCACACACTCTTTGTGCTACTCTGAACAAAAATAATTGGTAGTTAAAACCTAGCTCTAGAGATCGCCAAGGCTCATGCAATAGTCAAGACAGAAGTTTGACAGTTTATGAATGCCTATAAATTTTACAGACATATAATTTACCGCCTTCCTTCTCCAGCCTGCCATTGAAATATTCAAAATTGGAAAAAGATTCCACAAAACAAGCTCTGTTTCAAATTAGCCCATCTCTTAGAAAGTTTCCTATCACCTCCCTTTTCTAAACAGTAGATATAAAAAGCTCAGGAAACATAACAGTCTGGGGTTTCATTCTATTCTGTCTTGGTTTTGTTTTGGGGTGTTTTTTTTTTGTTTTTGTGCTATCAAGCTGCAAAAACAAAATCCTGGCCACCTAACATGTGCCACCATAAACAACTACTAGCACTTTAAAGTGTTTCGCTGCTGGCAAACCAGGGTGAAATATTAAACAGAATGCCAAAAGACATTCTGTCCTGATGATGTTTGTCTACTTAAATAAATGTGAGCCAAATCAGGCCTACAGACTAGTGGGCAGCACCTTAGATTTCCAGCTGTTCACTTCCAAAAAAAAATTCTACCAGAGCCTTTTTAGATGTCTCAGGAGTCAAGATGACCAGAGGAAAGCTCACCTATCAATGAGACAACCGATTCAACCTTCACCAAAAACATTTAATATTGGAGGTAACCTTAGTCAATAGCAGCTGCAGTGGAATGAAAAAGCAAAAAGCAAAGTGTTCTGCTTCTATACCGCCCCATACCACTTCAGGTAGTCTCTGGGCGGGTTACAGTTTTAATTACAGTATGCAGGCTACACATTCCTCCCACCCCACCCGCCAGCAAGCTGGGCACTCATTTTACCGACCTCGGAAGGATGGAAGGCTGAGTCAACCATGAGCCGGCTACCTGGGATTGAACCCCAGGTTGTGAGCACAGTTTTAGCTGCAGGACAGGCATTTAACCACTGCGTCACAGGACTCGAAGAAGAAGAAGAAGAAGAAGAAGAAGAAGAAGAAGAAGAAGAAGAAGAAGAAGAAGAAGAAGATTGATTGATTGATTGATTGATTGATTGATTGATTGATATTACAGTTGTTACTGCACATGGGCATATTTTACCCATCCCTGTTACAGGTGACAGAAAATGCTGTACAGTGATACCTCAGATAATGAATGCTTGTTAACGGGGGGAGGGGGAGTCAGATAATGAAACAAAATTTCCAGGAATAGGGATGTTTTGGTTAATGAAATTTTCCTATGGGTTGTCTCAGATAACAATTTTTTTTGATAATGTTTTGCAAAAAAAAGTGTATCCAGGTACCTCCGGTAGTTTGAGGAGGGCTGGATAATAATAATAACCTTTATTGTCATTGTACAGCCAGTGTACAATGAAATTGGCTGAGCTTCCCTCCCTCCCCCCCCAACACCATCCCACTAAAAAGCCATTCAATCTGATTTCACACTGTGTGCTTGCTGCACAAGTCGCCAGCCCCACGAGTCTATCACGAGTTGTCACGTCCTGTTTAACAGTTGAACAGCCCATGGATAAAAACTGTTTTTTAGCCTGTTGGTACGGCTTGCTGTACTTCTGTATCTCCTACCCGAGGGTAGGAGAGTAAAGAAGTGCTGACCAGGGTGTGAGTTATTCCTGATGATTTTCCTTCCTCTCCTAAGACAGTGGTCCCTGACGATGTCATCCAGAGGACTCGGGGGACAGCCCATGATGTTTTGTGCTGTGTTTACTACCCTCTGTAAAGTCTTTCTGTCCGCGGCCGTCAAACCAGCATACCAGACTGTAATGCAGTACGTAAGGACACTTTCTATTGTAGACCGGTAGAAGGAGGTCATCAATTGTTGCTTCACGCTGTTCTTCTGCAAGAGCCTGAGGAAATGGAGTCTCTGTTGAGCCTTCCTGGCCACCTGGGTTGTATTAATTTTCCAGGTAAGATCTTCACTGAAATGAACTCCCAGGAATTTAAAGGAGACTCTCTCCACCCGGCCTCCCATGATGTACAGTGGAGCAAGTTCCTCTGTTTTCCTCCGGAAGTCCAACACCATCTCCTTAGTTCATAAATGACCTGGAGACAGGGATAAACAGTGAGGTGGCCAAGTTTGCAGATGACACAAAACTTTTCCGTGTGGTAAAAACCAGAGAAGATTGTGAAGAGCTCCAGAAGGATCTCTCCAAACTGGGGGAGTGGGCTGAGAAATGGCAAATGCGTTTTAATGTAACCAAATGTAAAGTAATGCATATTGGGGCAAAAAATCCAAACTTCATCTATCAACTCATGGGCTCTGAGTTATCCGTGACGGATCAGGAAAGAGATCTTGGTGTGTTGGTGGACAGCTCCATGAAGGTGTCTCCCCAATGTGTGGCAGCAGTGAAGAAGGCCAATTCCATGCTAGGGATGATCAAAAAGGGGATTGAAAATAAAACAGCCAACATTATAATGCCGTTATACAAAACAATAGTAAGGCCCCACCTGGAGTATTGTGTACAATTCTGGTCACCGCATCTCAAGAAAGACATAGTGGAACTGGAAAAGGTGCAGAAGAGAGCGACTAAAATGATTACTGGGCTGGGGCACCTCCCTTATGAAGAAAGGCTAAAACAATTGGGCCTCTTTAGTCTAGAAAAAAGGCGCTAGGGGGATATTTGAGACATACAAAATAATGCAGGGTATGAGTAAAGTGGATCTCTTCTCCCTCTCTCAAAATACCAGAACTAGGGGACATACACTCCTGGGAGAGTAAGAACAGACAAAAGAAAATATTTTTTCACCCAGCGCGTTGTAAGTCTATGGAACTCCCTGCCACAGGATGTGGTGATGGCATATGGCCTGGATGCCTTCAAAAGGGGATTGGACAGATTCCTAGAGGAAAAGTCCATCACGGGTTACAAACCATGATGGAGATGTGTAATCTCTAGGCTTTAAACCAGGGTACTTCAAGGGCCAGATGCAGGGGAGTGGTATCAGGAGACAGATATCTAGTCTCATGTGCTCCCAAACGCATCTGGTGGGGCCGCTGTGAGATACAGGAAGCTGGACTAGATGGGCCTTTGGCCTGATCCAGCATGGCTCTTCTTATGTTCTTATGTAGTTTTGCTGATATTTAGGTGCAAATTATTTTCTAGGCACCATGAGGATAATCTTTGGACCTCCCCCCTATATACTGATTCATCCCCGCCTGTTATAAGACCCATTATGGTAGTATCATCTGCAAACTTAATGATTGCAGTGGATGGGTCAGATGCTACACAGTCACAGGTAGGGACTAAGCATGCAGCCCTGTGGGGAGCCAGTGCTAAGCTTCAGCGAGGTAGATGTGACAGGCCCAATCCTCACTGTTTGTGACCGATCCCTCAGAAAGTCTTTAATCCAGTCGCAGATGCTAGAAGAAAGGTCCAAGTCAGTCAGCTTTTTAATAAGGATGCTCGGAAGGATGGTATTAAAAGCCGAGCTATAGTCAATAAACAGCATCCTGACATAATTACCAGGTTTCTCCAGATGACTGGCTGCAAGATGAAAAGCAGTGGCTGTAGCATCATCTGTTGACCTATTCCTTCTGTAGGCGAACTGATATTTATCAAAGTCCGGTGGAAGGTATGTCCTAAGATGTTGGAGGACCAGTCTTTCAAAGCATTTCATCACCACTGATGTTAATGCAATTGGTCTATAGTCGTTGAAACAGTTAATTGCTGTTTTCTTGGGGACTGGGACAATGGTAGCTGCTTGCAAGCATGATGGGACACAAGCTGTTTGCAGGGAGATGTTAAAAATCCTTGTCAGCACCCCTGCTAGTTGATCGGCACAGTTTTTAACCACTATCCCCAGCACCTCATCTGGACCTGCAGCTTTGCTGGGATTCATAGCCCTCAATGCAGCTCTCGCCTGATGATAGTGTAGAATGAGTGGCTGAGAATTAGAAGGCTGGCAGGCAGAAGCTACGAGTGGGAGCAGTTTTTTTTCATCGTGTTTTTGCAGCAGGTTTTGGACCTTTCGAACTTGGAAAGGTGGGGAGCTAAGGTTTCCTTGCTTTCTTTTGAACATATTTGCTTTGCTTTTCATTGCACTTTTGCCGGGAATGACCTGGGGTTTGTCTTGCTGCTTTCTTTGGTCCAACTTTGCAGGGTTTTTCCATTGCACTTTTGACGGGAACAGGCTTGGGTTTGTCTTGCTGCTTTCTTTTGTCCATGTTTGCATACAACTGCTGGGGGGGGAATATTCCGTGTGTGTGTGTGTGTGTGTGTGTGTGTGTGTGTGTGTGTGTGTGTGTGTGTGTGTGTGTGTGTGTGTGTGTGCCTTTAAAGTGCACTTTATAATGAGGAGGGGGGGGAGACGGCTTTTCTGCATTTTTTTTGGACCTCCAGAATGGATTACTTGGTTTCCCATTCATTTCAATGAGAAACCACATTTCGGTTAATGAAATTTTCACACAGCGAAACGGCCCGAGGTACCACTGTACTCAGAAGTGCAATGTCAGAAGACCGTGCTGTGCCCAAACAGACTAGTGAGAAGCAATATCCACCATGCATAAGCTATTGGAGAGTGGTACATTGTCAACAACTACTGTTCATTTGCTTCCCCAAATGGTTCACATTATATCTATATCTATCTATCTATCTATCTATCTATCTATCTATCTATCTATCTATCTATCTATCTATCTATCTATCTATCTATCTATTCTCCCTACTGTCCTGCTCTATAATTAATAAAAATGGTGAGTCTTATGTTCCAATTTATTTATTTATTTATTTATTTATTTATTTATTTATTTATTTATTTATTTATTTTTGCCGCCTGTGTCATCTGCTGTGGAGGGTATTGTCCCTCCTACTTTATTATTACTTGCGTTTTTGTTTTTTTTGTTTTGTCTTTTGCTGTCTTGTAAACCCCCCAGAGTTCCGTTAATTGTAAACCACCCAGCGTTCCGTCCGGATGATGGGAGGTATAGAAATATAACAAATAAATAAATAAATAAATTTACTTATTTATTGCATTTCTATACCGCCCGATTTCCCAAATAGGGACTCTGGGCGTTTGCCAATAAAAGCCCGGCAACCGGGGGTCTCGAGAAAGACTATACTGACTATAATACAGCAGCTTTCTGCTTTCAATGCCTAACAAAGCAACCAGTGTTCAGTTGTGTGAGCCTTTGGTGCTGAGACAGAAAGGCAGCCCTACTAACGGCTATACTGAATCTGCCACCCTCAGTCCTTCTAGAAACATGCGTTGCTTATGTTTACAACACGTCTTTGTAGAAATGCTAGAAGGAAGGAAAGATTTGTCCCACCACTTAAGATGAAGGGGGGGGAGGAGTAAGGGAACATGATGGCAGGCGTTCAAGCTGCCTTGGATTGCCAGATTTCCTGTCACTCAGGATTATGGGTGCATTTTAAAGAAAAACTTTTGACTCAGATTCCCCCACTCCGCAGGATTTAATAATTGCTTTCCTCAAAAACTCCAGATATCTGCATGACCCTAAGATGCAGAATGGAAAAACAAACCATGCAGGTTTTTCTCAGTTTCAGAAGAAAACTTAAAACCTGTACTGGCAGTTTCTCTGAAGGAAAAAAGGCAGAGAGGTTCATGGAGGGGAAAAATAAGAAAAAAAGCAGTGTTCCTTAAGATACTTTCTTGACCATCAATGTAACATATTGTGTAACATCAGTGTAACAAGACATGATGGGGATGTGTGTATTTCAAAGGCCCAGGTGCAGGGGAGTGGTGTCAGGAGACAGGGATCTTGTCTCATGAGCTCCCAAAGGAATTTGGTGGGGCCACTGTGAGATACAGGAAGTTGGACTAGATGGGCCCTTGGCCTGATCCAGCATGGCTCTTCTTATGTTCTTATATTGAAAGAATACATCAAGTATGGGATCCTCTCCATCACACATGACATTTCAGTGATGAATCCCATCTTGTTAACCAAAATACAGTGGTACCTTGTATAAAGGAATTAATCCGTTCCAAATGAAATTATGTTAAGCAAATTTTCCTTTATACAAATTTCCCATAGGAATGCATTGAAAATGGAGTAATCCCATTTTATGTTGACGGATTCGCCCCATAGGCGATTATGTTAAGCAAATTTCCCCCATCTCCCGAATTTTTTATGTTGTACAAATTTTATGTTATACAAACTGTTTGTTATACAAGGGTCCACTGTATAACCCTTAATCCGCCTGCAAATATAAGCTTTTTAAATAACCCACACCTTTAAGTCAATCAAACAATCAATTAATTGAAGAGTTCTACAGGCACCTGGAGTAGGAACTGGCAAGCCACTCCAGTATTCCTGCAATAAAACTCCATGGACATGGAGTCAGGAAGAGTCAGTCACGACTGTAAGGACACAACACAACACACACACACACACACACAACACACACACACACACACACACACACACACACACACACACACACACACACACACACAGACCATTTCAGGCACCGCATACAACATCAGCAAGTGACAGAGACCTGCAAACAGTCATCCCATAAATAATAAAAAGATTTCAAAATCATAAGATCATATAAAAGGTTATATCAGGCACACATCATTCCCTACCAAGGGGACGTCCAAAACAGTGCTGGATAAACACCCTTGACAATGACATTATGTGGCCCCAGGTTCAGCCAGACCTAGCCCGTAACCATGCCAAATGGAAGGCAAAAACAAGAATAGCGAACCCCACCACCAAGTGGGACAAACACTAAGAAAAAGAAGAAAAGAAGAAGAAGATCAAAAACACTAAGAAAAAGAAGAAAAGAAGAAGAAGATCAATCATATGTCATGACGGCCAAAACTGCATGACTTATACCGCCAATGTTAAATCTATCAGTGTAAATATCAGCCGTGAATTGCTGCAAGTTCAGAAGTCGGCTCAGTCATCTGCTGTCACACACCAATCTCTTAACCTGGAATGGGATAATAAACACTTAGATCAGTGGTGGCCAAACTTAAGCCCTCCAGATGTTTTGGTCTACAACTCCCAAAATTCCAAGCCTGCATTGTCAATGACAAAGGACTGTGGGAGTTGTGTTCCAAAACAAATGGAAGGCCGAAGTTTGGCCACCTCTGACTTAGATTGTCCTCCTAACTTTTAGCAATCTGACACCCGGGTTTACATTAGCATAGGGTTTCAATTGGATCCTGCCAAATAATTAGGTTATTGGTGGCACGGATTACAACGCTTCCCTCAATATTATGAGTCAAAGCACTTTGCTAGTCATCCAGTATTTCCCTGGCCCTATACTGAAACACAGCTTATTTCTGGTTGGAAATAGTAGAACCTGGCAGTTTGAAACCTACGGTTCTGACCTGTGCTCTGCAGCCTCAATCTTGACGCTTGAGTTAAACTAAGGCATCGGCTTTGCCCATTTGGTCGTGACCTTTGGCAATTTTATGTTCCTTCTGCACCCATCCTAGCTCTGGGATGTCCGGCCTCCTAAAGGCCTGTATGGGGGGTCAAAAGTTAGTTCATCCAATTTATTGTGACTCTTAATGGGGGTTTCAAGGTATGGGAGGTATTTTCAGCCCCCCCAATGGGTTTGCACAGCCAAGTGGAAATCTGAATGCATCTCTCCTGAGTTTTAGTCTACCGCTCGATCTGCAGCAGGCACACCGCTTCTTTCAAGTGGTTCTCTTGCTTACCTGCCAAGGAAGCTTGCACCAAGGTGAAAAGCATGCTTCAAAGGCCATGTGGACACAAGCCTTCCTTCCTATTTGCTCATCTGTGTGCTGCACGGAGAGCCTAACGCTAAGTGGCATTGGCAGCTGCTGCCAGTACCATAGCAGTGGATCCTTTCCTGTTGCCCCAGAGTCAAACAGAACAATGCAGACATACCCTTTTCTTTGTGTTCTGAAAATGTATCTTGTGTGTGTGTGTGTGTGTGTGTGTGTGTGTGTGTGTGTGTGTGTGTGTGTGCTTTCAGCTTCATTTCCCAAAGCCAAGCAGGCTGACACCCTATTTTTATTGCACTGTCCACCTGTGAGTAGAGAAAGCAGCAAATCTCATCACAGCTATTCAGATTATTTGACAGTAGCGCAGTCTCACCCTGCCATCTAAGTATTAACTATCTTTTCCTTCCAGTGTCAAGAGGAAACTGTGGCTCAGACCACTTAGGTCTTCTAGATCAGGGGTGTCCAAACTTTTGCAAGGAGGGGCCAGATTTGGTGAGGCGAAAATGTTTGGGGGCCAACCATTCAGCCCTTTTGGCCCCCGGGCCGGACTTCGGACAGGTCTCTAGGACATGCAAGGAGGCGGGGAGGATGCTGCAGCAACGGGGTCAGGGGAGGGTAGGCTGGGAAGGTGGCTAGGGGGATGGACAGAGACAGGGAGGGCAGGCAAACCATAAAACCACAAACTGATGTCTCTATCTGTTATGGGGAGGGGCCAGCTGGCAGGGATACGTGACAGGCTGAGCTGATGGGGAGAAGAGGCTGCGGGCCACTCAAAATTTAAAAACGGGCCGCATTTGGCCCCTGGGCCTGACTTTGGACATGCCTGTTCTAGACAGTCACTATCCAGATCTTTTACAGAAATGACAGAAAGGAAAACATTCTGTTTGTTTGTTTGTTTGATATGCAGACCAGAGGGGTCTGGGAACAATATCTGTAGCAAAGGAGAACTTTAGAACGATGTGCATTGAAGATTTTCTCTCCTACCGCACAAAGATAGCAGACAAAAGATGAATCCTGTAGGATGGAGTGTCAACATTTCAAAAGGGATAGATTTAGTTAAATAGTTCCTAAATTGTTCAGAAAAATGTAAGAAGTCATTTAGCAAATATTCAAATGAGAAATTTATTAGGAATCAAGTGGGGATGGGAGAAAGGAACCCATCTCACTCTTAAGGTGGGGGCTTAGCAGATAAACATACACACACATAAAAAACACAAAGAATTGGAAAACTTGCAGATTCTCCATTGTGTTACTAGTTACTGACACAAATCACCCTGTGGTTAAAAACAAAAAGCCATTAACTATTCATACATTTCATCAAATTTCAGTTCTGTTTCCTGTATTAGAAGGAGTAAGGAATGCAGAACACTGTACCAGAAGTAGCAGCTGTTTTAATTCAAGAGATAAAAGTACAGTGAAAATAATGGATGAAACGCTATTTTTTATTCACAGTAAGAAAGCTGTCACATTCTGTCTTATAAATGAGCACACTGAGATTAAGACACTATATATTTTTTCTCCTGTTTTAGGGCAGGGAGGAGAGAAAGGCTCCATCCTTTGAGGAGGAAGGAACTGAGCCAACACACAATGAGAATGTTTAATCCCAATGAGAACCAACTAGTGGGTACTTCCTACTGTTCTTCCTAGGAAAAAGAAAGCTGATTTTAAACAAGAGGAGTGGCATCTAAGGTCACACACATACACAATGTGGAGTGAGGTAATCACATCTGGGAAGCCTATGTTTTCAATGTTAGTTTCCATCACTCATAATGTCTTTTAATGCTGTAAGATGTCCCTCAGTTTCCGTCACTCATAATGTCTTTTAATGCTGTAAGCTGTCCCTCAATTCCCTGTCCTCAATACAGTGGTGCCTTGGATAACGACGGTAATTCGTTCTCCGACGTTAGCTGTTATCCGAAACACATCGTTATCCGAAATGCAGTTCCCCATAGAAATGAATGGGAAACCATTTAATCCGTTCTGGAGCCTAAGAAAAGGCACAGACACCTGTGTTTTTTTTATCAAAACTCTTTAAAAAGTGCACTTTAAAGGTACAGATGGAATGCCACCTGGGATAACTTTTTTACTGATGCATGCTGGAAATTCATTATCTGAGCCAGTCCATAGGGGAAATTCGTTATCCAAGGCAGCCCATAGAGAAAATTTGTTCTCCAAGGCAGACCTATACCTAGGAATTGCGATTCGTTATCCGAGACAGCCCATAGGGAAAATTCGTTATCAGAGGCAGCCCTATACCAGGAAAATTGCAGTTGTTATCCGAATTATTCGTTATTTGGGGCAGTTGTTATCCGAGGTACCACTGTACTTGAACATGTCTTAATTGTGCGGGACTGTATATTGCCTCTCATTACTGTAAGCTGCCTTGGGTCCTTTTCCAAGGAGAAAGACGGGGTAAAAATACTCTAAAATAATAAATAATAAATAATAAATAATAAATAAGCCTATAAATGAGGGCCCACATTATCTTGTAGTAGTTACAAAGTCATGGTAACTTAAAACCTTGCTTCTGCCACTAGAATCCAATGCAAAATGATCCAGCACCATCCTGACCAACTATCTAAATCAGTGGTGGTGAACCTATGGCACGGGTGCCAAAGGTGGCACTCGGAGCCCTTTCTGTGGGCACCCAACATCACCCTTCGTAGCCACCTGTATACAGGTTAAATTATTACCAAGTATTGGCACTTTGCAAAAAAAAAATAGTGGGGTTTGAATTGCAGTTTGGGCACTCGGTCTCTAAAAGGTTTGCCATCACTGATCTAAATCTACAGGGGTATAGTTCTGGTTGAAGCACAGAGACACTGTTTTCAATGAAATCATAAAGAAATATTGACTGCCGACTTGTTAAGCCTTGTGCAAGGTTTACAGTGCATTCACTGGTAGGTTACAGTATTTTCCTGTCTATAAGACGGTGCCATGTATAAGACGCACCCACCCTACTTTTCCAACCCAAAATTGATTTCGCAACTGTGTGATTCTCTCTTCGACTTGCTTCCCTGTATATTATCTCAGAATGTATATTATCTCAGAATGAATGAATGCTCCTTCACAATGATGCTACTAGGTCAGGTGTGTGACAGTGAAGAAGCTGAGAAGGTTTCTTGATTACTGCCTCCCTCCATCTGCCCCCACTTCAAAAAAAAAAACAAAACCAATTAGGAAATATTTTCCTGGTCACAAAGGACAATCAGGTAAAGTCTGAACACTGTCTGGGAAACTGTTAGGGCCTTCTCTTTGTTTTGGTTCTCAAGGCTCTATGTGAAGTCAGCACAGTTTTTTTTAAGAAAGAATTGTAATACACTGCACTTCGGTCCTACTGTGCTGGATCCATATTTCTGTGTCACCTGTCAAACAAATCCACAATGATCCTTAAATCCTGGAAAAGATCTCTAAAGCATAGGTGGTATCAATCCCACCCTTCCACAGTATTACAGTTTATCCACTATGGGTTACTTCATGCTTTCTGACAGAAGGAGGACAGCCAAAACTAACTTATTTTTTTATGCTATAAAAAGAAAGATTTCTTCAACAACATTCAAGTTGCAGATTCCGGCTGCAGGCTCAGATTTAGATTTCCGTTTAGAACTGGCCTTGAGTTTAAAAAGGAACTGTGCAAAATTGACACCAGCTATCAGAGGACACCAAGGCAGGGGGACGGGGTAGCGATAACGCTGTTCCTGTTGGTTAACACAAAAATCAGGATGTTTGGCTAAAAAGCAACAACATCCTGGAGTCGAGTTTGATAGAACACTAGAAAGAATCCCCATTACATACTCAAATTATTGCGACAATCAGGTCTACTGCAGAGAACAAAACACTCCTCTTGAAAGATACTGTAATTCATTTATTTTACTTGTTGGAGGGAGGAGGGGAGTGTGCAATGGAGGATTCATTACATTATTCATGTCAAAAATACAGTATTTCCCAAATACTACTACAGTACTTCCCCGTTTATTGTGGGGGTTAGGTTTTGAACCACCCACGATCAGGGCCGGCACGTCCATTACGGCGAACTAGGCAGTTGCCTAGGGCGCCAAAATGGAGAGGGGGCGCTGGCCAGCCTGCTGTCCCCCGCCGCTCCCCCCACCGCTGGCCACCGCCGCCCATCACCATCTGCCAGCCGCCCCCCGTGCCCACTGCCCACCCCCCGTGCCCGTCCCCGTCCCCTGCCGCCCCGCCCTGTCCCCGCCGCCCCCGCCCCTCCCGCCCCCCCACCTCTCGCCTAGGGCGCAAAAAAACCTAGCGCCGGCCCTGCCCGCGATAAAGAAAAATCCATGATATGCGGACGCCTTTATCTGCGGTTCAGATTTGGGCCAGCGGGCCTGAGTAGGGCCTCCTGAACTCACTCTCAGCCTGGCCCTGCCCAGAACGGGCCTCCAGCAGTGTTCCTGGGCCTGGACAGCACCCAAAGGTGACTTCCAGAAAACTGGAAGTGACTTCCAGGGTCTGCGCTAAGCCACTGGAGCCAGTTCAGGGACTAGAAGTGGCTTTGGCAGACCAGATGTGACTTCCAAGCCATGCGGTGGGCCTGTGTGGGCTTCTGGAGCTTGCCCTAAGCCCAGAGCCACCTGGCTGCTGCCCTGCCGCCCGCCTGCAACTGCAGTTCCCGTAAATCCGCAATATACTGGGACCGCAATATATAAAACGCGATGTGGAGGACTACTGTACCGTGGTACCTTGTATAAAGGAATTAACTCATTCCAAATGAAATTATGTTAAGCAAATTTTCCTTTATACAAATTTCGCATAGGAATGCATTAAAACAGAGGTAATCCATAATCGCGACCATTTTTATGTTGCACGGATCTGCCCCATAGGCGGTTGTGTTAAGCAAATTTCCCCTATCTCTGGAATTTTTTATGTTGTACAGATTTTATGCTATACAAACTGTTTGTTATACAAGGGTCCACTGTATGTTTGTCTAAAATTGAGGGTTGTCTTATCCATTGAAGTAAGCCGAGGAGAGAATCGCACGCTTGCGAAACTGTAACTCTGGTTTGGAAAAAGTGGGGATCGTTTTATACATGGGGGTCATCTTATAGAGAGAAAAATAGGGCAATATTTTGCTGTGCCTCTTTAGTCATGCATTTCTGACACTATGCTTTATAAAAGACACTTGAAAATATAAAAGTCAAAAATTCATCTCAGACAAGTTAACATTACATCTAATGTATAGCTGCTAATTGTTACTTTAAAATCATAACATTGTTATCAGTCATAAATCTCTTATTTAAAAGAGATGTGACTGCCTGCTGCTCTTCCAAAAGTGACAGGGAATGCTGTAATTCTGAATGTGGTAGATCCAAACATCCAATACAGTTCCAAAAAAGGGGGGAGGGGGAGAACCAGCTAGCCTTTTCACTTTTAACAAAAATCTAGAGACTACAATAAGGTTTATTTAGTGGCACAGAACACTGTTTTTCTCATAACTGATAGAACTGAACTCAATGATGCAGAAAAGATAAATTCCATGATATATTACTTTTACTTGATTTGTACTGTACCTATAGCAAGAGCGAGGGCAAAACAGTTACAAAGCTCAGCATTATTACCATACAAGTCAAAATATTTCTTTAAGAAATGGAGTTTTGCTGGGAGGAAGGAGAGTGTTATTTTCAATAGAGGCCGGACGGCTTTGGAGTTGAGGTGGGGAGAATTAACCCTTTCCCATCACAAATTCTCCCCTGTGCTAAATTAGACCCAGGGGACAAAAGAATGCTTGCGGGTCCCAAACATTTTTCAAAGAAAGCTTGCAAAGAACTTCCGGATAGCTCAGGAGTTTAAGGCATATGATTGTGGAGCCAGAGGCTGAGCGTTTGAACTTCCACTGAGCCTCCTTAACAGAGGCTGCACCATAGAGCCTCTTTGAGCAATGCAGTTTTAAAGCTAAGAGGAATAACTTACAAAACACACACCCAGTTTAAAAAAAAAAACCACACACACACACACATCTTATCAGAAAGGAGCAGCAACAGAACCAGAACAGAATAGTGGCAGATATTAGAATGAACAACCTTCTTGGCTTAGCTTATGTATACCCCCATCTTAATATGAAAGGTGCAAGGAATTTGGCTCTAAGTAAAAAGCAATGTGTGCTGCTTATATTCTGCCCCGTAGTGCTTAAAACGCCCAGAGTTCTCGCTTGAGGAAAATCAGTTTGCGGTATACAAATATAAAAACAAATAAATTAATTAAACCATTCTCTGTGTGATTTACAATATTTAACTATACAGGCTACACATTCCCCCCGCCCCAGCGAACACCAGGTACTCGGCTTTACCAATCTCGGAAGGTCAGAAATGGGAAAAGAACAGTTTTTCAATTTTAAAAAAAGTCTCTTATGATAGCAACATTCTTACATATCAGTACAACTTATGCCCATGTTCTAATTTTCCAGAACCTTTAATAACTGGGAATAACTGGAGATTATAAATATATAACAGCTAAGTGAAAATAAAAGCATTAGATTGCCAAAAAGTTGGGCACCACATGGTTTGGAGTCCTCCAGATCTCTTCATCAAACAAAGGCTGTTACTTCACGTCCTACCTTGTTCCGCGATTACGTTTGTACCGTGACAGTGTTGTTCGCGGTCACATGGTTTTGTCCCTGTTCAGTCCCTTTTTCCATTTCCTCACGGGCGTGATTACTTGTCTCGTGACAACTATTACCTCACGTTCTTGTTCCGTGACAAATTCTGAATTTGTCTTGCTTTCTTAACCCTTTACACGTCAATGCTACAGAATTTTCAGTACTTTCTTTAACAAACATTTGCACTGCATGGTGTTTCCCATAGGGAAACTAATGTTGAATGCCACTTCAGCCGCTGACCAATAGGTGGACACTGCTTGTTGCGTGACAGGCCGTTACTTCACGTCCCTTGTCTCGGAACAGGAACCGGGAACAAAGCGTGACAAGAGAATTCCCTAGCCCAGCGGCAGGTATGGCTTATCATGCTCTGTTCCGGTTCAGGGGTCGTGGTCGAGACAAGGTTTTGCTGTCACGCTATGGACGTGAGGTAAGTTTTTTTTTTACCGGTCCCAAGCGGGACAGCAAGGAGGGATGAATGGGACGGGAAGTAACGGCCATAGATGCTATAACATGTGGGAGATGGGAGAAGCAAAAAGCTGAGAGAGGCAGGATAGAAGTGGTAGCCGTGGAAAGCAGACAGCGGTCAAAGCAAGACAGAGCTTGCAAAATGAGTATAAAAGAAGTCGTCAGGGCCACAGAAGTTATCCTCTTTGGTTAGCACTGTGGCAAAGGATGCTTGGATATCAACCTCTCAAGCTGAACAGAAGTAATGAGTACGTACATGATTGCAAACTAACATTATAGGAAACTGCTCAGACTGGAGGCAAAAGGCAGGAACGTGTACGTAGCAGGACAAGAAAGCTAGTAGCACCTTGATTTCATACAGGCGTCCATTTGGCAGGCATTTTGCTAGTTACATCAGCAGAGAGGTATTTCCTCTCTCTCTCTTTTTTTTTGCCAGTGCCTCTTGTGGCCTCAAGACTCCTTAGGAAGTCCGAAATTTATGCCACGAGGAGAGAGGCTCATCTATCCTTGTGAGAAGGCTGGTGGTGGCTCAGATCACCGCCAGGGTTACAGAACAAGGATCAAGAGCGGCGGATGCCAGCTCGCTGCTTCTCTCTCGGGCGCTGGGCTCCCAAAGCAGTGGATACTCACTAAAGGTCTTGCAGATGTCTGAGACCGCCTTGAAGACTCTGTCGGAGAAGTTGACTTTCACCTTCACGTACTTCATGTTGGGAAGCTGGAGCCGGAGCAGTTTGTGCTGAGGGGTGAACTGCAGTTTGGCATCTGCTTGTATTCCGTACTTATCCAAAGTCCAGTGAGTTTTAAGGAGCCAGGTCTTCTTCTTTTCCCACCACAGGGCGTGGTCAGACCAATCTTTCTTGACATCTGCAAAAGAGAAAAGAGAGGGCTAGGAATTAGTCGGATGGGAAAACTTCCTTTGATTTCGTCTTCATCAAGAATGTATTTGGCTACACACAATAATCAGTTCTTCCTTCCTTCCTTCCTTCCATTCATTCATTTATTATTACTCCTCCCTTCCTTCCTTCCTTCCTTCCTTCCTCTCTTCCTTCCTTCCTTCCTTCCTTCCTTCCTTCAGATGCATCCACCTTTCCTTCCTTCCTTCCTTCCTTCCTTCCTTCCTTCCTCTGTTCATTATTCCTTCCTTCCTTCCTTCCTTCCTTCCTTCCTTCCTTCCTTCCTTCCTTCCTTCCTTCTCTTGTTTATATTTATCCCTCCTCCTTCCTTCCTTCCCTCCCTCCTTCCATTCATTATTATCCCTTCCTTCCTTCCTTCCTTCCTTCCTTCCTTCCTCCCTCCTCCCCCTCCCTTCCCTTTTTCTCTTTCACTCTCTCATTTGTCCATCACTATTTTGTCCACTAGGCTGCCCAAATAATTAACAACAAGTTTTTAAAAAATTAACAAATTTAGCAACAAAACTAGATCCAAAACTGTCTCCAAAAGCCCGTTTTATTGCTTCTGTGATTAACTGATGGAGTCACGCCAGTGATTCCTTTACCATAATTTATTCCATTCAAACGAAACAATTCTTCACACAATACTCTGGAATCACATAGGCGTGCTTACTCTCAGATACAGAAGCTTACTGAAGAGCTAAGCGATCAGGAAGGCCAGCAATCCACACACATTCAGGCTCTTATTTAATTATTTAATTAGTGCAATTATTTAACAAACAATGCTGTCATTACAAGAAGTCAACACAAGTTTCTTAAAAACAAGTCATGCCAGACTAATTTGATCTCTTTCTTTGATAGAATTACAGGCCTGGTGGATGGGGGAATGCTTGTATACTGCTTATCTGGACTTTAGTAAGGCCTTCAATAAGGTTCCGCATGGTATTCTTGCTAAGAAGTTAGTAGAAAGTGGGATAGATAGTGCTACTGTTAGGTGGATTTGTAATTGGTTGACTGATCGCACCCAAAGGGTGATCATAAATGGCCTCTCTTCAACTTGGCGAGATGTGACCAGTGGGGTGCCCCAGGGTTCTGTTCTGGGTCCAGTGCTGTTCAATATCTTTTTAATGACTTGGAGGAAGGAATAGAGAGTATGCTTATTAAATTTGCAGATGATACCAAATTGGGAGGGGTTGCTAATTCCCTAGAGGATAGGATGAAAATCCAAAAGGACCTTGAGAGATTTGAGTGCTGGACCAAAGCTGACAGAATGGATTTCAACAGAGGAAAATGTAGGGTGCTACATCTAGGTAAAAAGAATGAATTGCACAGATATAGGATGGGGGACACTTGGCTGGAAAATAGTACCTGTGAAAGAGATCTGGGAGTCTTGGTAGACCACAAATTGAACATGAGTCAGCAGTGTGATGCAGCGGCCAGGAAAGCCAATGCGATTCTTGGTTGCATCAACAGAACCATAGTGTCTAGATCAAAGGAAGTGATAGTACCACTCTATTTGGCTCTGGTCAGGCCCCACCTGGAGTAGTGCGCCCAGTTCTGTGTGCCTCAATTTAAAAAGGATGTTGACAACCTCAAGCAGGTGCAGAGGAGGGCAACCAGGATGGTTGAGGGTCTGGAGGAAATGTCTTACGAGGAGTGGCTTAGGGAACTGGGAATGTTTAGCCTCTCAAAAAGAAGGCAGAGGGGGGGATATGATAGCTATGTTTAAATATTTGAAAGGATGTCATATTGAAGACGGAACAGGTTTGTTTTCCATGGCTTCAAAGACTGGGATGTGGGGCAATGGTCCCAAACTACAGGAAAAGAGATTCCATTTGAACATTCGGAAGAACTTCATGACAGTTAGAGCTGTTCGGCAGTGGAATATGCTGCCACAAAGGGTGGTGGGGTCTCCTTCTTTGGAGGTTTTTAAGCAGAGGCTGGATGGCCATGTGTCAAAAATATTGTGATGGGGTTCCTGCATGGCAGGGGGTTGGACTAGATGGCCCTTGAGGTCTCTTCCAACTCTATGATTCTATGATTCTACAATTCTATTATTCTTTCAGGTCCATATCAATATCACACAGAGAATGGTTTGGGTGAACCGGTAGATATTGTCTATCTGGATTTTCAGAAGGCTTTTGACACAGTCCCTCACCAAAGGCTGCTGAGAAAATTGCAGTCAGGGGATAAGAGGGCAGGTCCTCTTATGGATTGAGAAATGGTTTGAGATGCAGGAAACAAAGAGTAGGTGTCAATGGGAAATTTTCACAATGGAGAGAGGTGAAAAGCGGTGTGCCCCAGGGATCTGTCCTGGGACTGGTGCTTTTCAATCTGTTTATAAATGACCTGGACACAGGGATAAACAGTGAGGTGGCCAGGCTTGCGGATGACACAAAACTTTTCTCTATGGTAAAAACCAGAGAAGATTGTGAAGAGCTCTAGAAGGATCTCTCCGAACTGGGGGAATGGGCTACGAAATGGCAAATGCGTTTTAATGTAGCCAAATGTAAAGTAATGCATATTGGGGCAAAAAAATCAAAACTTTATCTATCAACACATGGGCTCTGAGTTATCCGTGACAGATCAGGAAAGAGAACTTGGTGTGTTGGTGGACAGCTCCATGAAGGTGTCTCCCCAATGTGTGGCAGCGGTGAAGAAGGCCAATTCCATGCTAGGGATTATCAAAAAGGAAATTGAAAATAAAACAGCCAACATTATAATGCCATTGTACAAAATGATGGTACAATGCCCCCCCCGCCATTTCGCGGTTCAGGTACCGCGGCCTTGCTACATCGCGGGATCGCAGTATCTGCACTGTGTGGGGGCGGGGGGCGGGTCGCTTCACGCCTACCCCCCCACGCACCCCTGAGAAGCCTCGGGCCGGCCGGGAGGGGCAGCACAGAGCGATTGGGTCACTCCGCGTCGCTCAACCAGGCTCCCCTGGGAAGGCTTGGGGGGGCAGGAGGGGCAGCGCGGGGCGATCGGGTCGCTCCGTGCCGCTCAACCAGGCTCCCCCGAGAAGCCTCAGGCCGCTCGGGTGGGCGGCGGCGGCAGGAAGTAAGATGCCCCCCGCCCCCACCCGCTTCCACATATCGCGGATTTTCTTGCATCGCGGGTGGGGTGGGTCCCTAGCCCCTGTGATCGGTGGGGGTTTACTGTAAAGCCGCACCTGGAGTATTGTGTACAATTCTGGCCAATGCATCTCAAAAAAGTCATAGTGGAACTGGAAAAGGTGCAAAAAAGAGCGACTAAAATGATTACTGGGCTGGGGCACCTCCCTTATGAGGAAAGGCTAAAACATTTGGGGCTCTTTAGTCTGGAAAAAAGGCGCCTGAGGGGGGGATATGATTGAGAAATACAAAAATTATGCAGGGCATGAGTCAAGTGGATAGACGGAAGCTGTTCTCTCTCACACACAAAATACCAGAACTAGGGGACATACACTCAAATTGTGGGCTGGGAGAGTAAGAACAGACAAAAGAAAATATTTTTTCACCCAGCGCGTTGTTAGTCTGTGGAACTCCCTGCCACAGGATGTGGTGATGGCCTCTGGCCTGGATGCCTTCAAAGGGGATTGGACAGATTCCTGGAGGAAAAGTCCATCACAGGTTACAAACCATGACGGAGATGTGTAATCACCAGGCTTAAAACCGGGGTACTTCAAGGACCAGATTGAGGGGAGTGGTATCAGGAGACAGATATCTAGTCTCATGCACTCCCAAACACATCTCGTGGGGCCACTGTGAGATACAGGAAGCTGGACTAGATGGGCCCTTGGCCTGATCCAGCAGGGCTCTTCTTACGTTCTTATGTTCATGTTCTCCCATGACAGTACATCCCAAACCCAATGAAGTAGACACAGAAAATTAATATACAGCCGTTGGCAGCAGTTTCTCAGCCAGTTCAGAGCTATAAGTGGGCATAGAAGCAGAATCTCCAAAGCTGATTTTTAAGGTATGGAAAGGATCATATCTGTGAAGGCTGCTGAAGGACTTCGTGAAGACCTTAGGTCCAGGGTACTCCAAAGGACACAAGGGACCCCCAGATAAGGTGGAGGAACAAGGAGGAGTAAGAGATACTGCAAAGCTCAGAGAAGGGTGAAGGATGAGAGAGGAAGACGGAATACAGTTCTGGAGAAGGAACTGGGAAGTAGGTTTTCAAGATGCTTGACTTTCATTCGGAAAGGCATCTGGTCATGAGGGATGCAAAAAGATTGCTGGGGGGAAATGTGCAGCTATCAGAAAAATGCAAAGCTGCTTATGTATAATTTCTAATGCCTGAGCTCAGGGCTTTGGTGCCCTGCACAGCTTCTAGCTCCTATTCTGGTTAAGAAGTGAAGTAGAATTATGCAAATCATTATGCCTATTTTTCTGGAAGTTGAGTTGTGGCAACTGGACTTTTTTTCTTGAGAGACTGAAACGTTTCGCTGCTCATCCAAACAGCTTCATCAGTCTGGGGAAAGTTAGTGGCGAGTCCTCCATTTTATAGTTCCCCTTGATTTCACACATACCTTGGTCTGAATAGGCTCATAAGCTGGACAAAGACCTAAATAGGCTTGTTAGGTGGACAATTTCCTGAACAGGTTCATAGGTGGACCATGATCTATCCAGGCTATTGACCACCTAATGAACCTATTCAGGCCTTTTCCCAACTTATGAGCCTATTCAGACCAGGGTATGTGTAAAATCAAGGGGAACTATAAAATGGAAGACTCGCCACTAACTTTCCCCAGACTGACGAAGCTGCTTGGATGGGCAGCAAAACGTTTCAGTCAATCAAGAAAATAATCCCAGTTGCCATGACTCAACTTCCAGATAAACTCACCTGGATGGCTGAGAATCTTCACAGACCCATTGTGTCTATTTCCTCATTTTATGCAGGGAGATCACCAAATTTGGCTTTGCCTAGCACACATTTTGAAGCGCCTGGGAGGACTTACAATAAACAATAACATGATTCATCAGCTGAGTAAGCATGACAAAAATCCCCCTCGCTCGCAATGCGAGTTCCATGGTAAGAGAGTGCAAGACTCTGCTACATTGCACTCCCAAGTCCAGGAAACTACTTCTGTTGCCACAAAGATAGCTTTTTACCATATCAGATAAGGTAAGGTCATAAGACTGGGGTGCTCAACTTGAAACAGTCTGAGGACTGTTTTGGAGAAAGCCATAATCTGAATTTCTGGCGTGGGGAGCCAAGCAAAGCCACAGTTGACTTTTTTTTTTGGGGGGGAGAATTTTATTAGTTTTAAGAGGGAAGGGAAAGGGGACAAGGGGAAAGGGGACAGAAAATAAAACACATAGAATTGAGTCTATCAAGTCAAAGATGACTTTTAAAGCAGAACGGACACCGTGAAACTTGCTGTTTCATTATTTAAAGAGAAGCAAATTCCATTACTTGAAAACAGCTAGAAAAGAGGAGGGGCAGCCATGACTTTCAACAGTCCACGGTTCAATCAGCAGATTAAACAAAACCAAATATAGAAAAGCACGCAGCCCGCTATGAGCCTTGGCTGCTCTCGGAAAACTCAGGTCCAAACTTTCACTGCTTTGAACGTGACAGTGGGGAAAAAAGCTACCAGGATCACTAGCGCTTCTGCTGCCCGAGATGTTGAAATACCTGGTGGGCTCGATCGCGCCACAATCACTGACAAGACCCCCTTCAAGGAAAGCCCACTAACAAATAGTTCAAACAGATGCACTTTTAAATGCACTGTTTCCAGCCATTCTATAATACAGGCTTGTCCAACAGGTAGACTGCAGGCTACTGGTAGCCCGCAAAGGGTTCAAAAGTAGCCCGTTGGCCATCAATAAAAAAAGTGAGGGGATAACTTCTCCACCCCTCCCTCCCCCATTCCAAGGACCACTACTGCCCCAGAAAAGTTCTGGGTCTGCCAGCCCACTGTTTTAGCCGAGTGGGGCAGTTCAAGGACCATGGTGCATTGAAATCTGTTCCCTTCAAAACAGATTAATTGGTTTTCAATGCATTCCTATGGGAAACCGCTGCTCTACTTAGAAAGGTTTTGACTTCTGAGCATGTGCTCGGAACGGATAAAATTCGTAAGTAGAGGTTTTAGTGTAGTAGTAGCCCTCAGGCACTTTGGTCCAGAAGAAGTAGACCTTGGCCTGTTCAAAGTTGAACAGCCCTGCTATAATACCTGTTTGAGTCTCTGGTATGTTATACTGGCTGAGTGCAGGAGCAAAATATACTCCCAAATGCGATGAAATGATTGAGACGACACTTCTCTTTTTTTAAGGGTCTCAAACCATGGTTCACCCAGATTATACCTCCAGTGATCCTCTACAGAGAAGTGAAGACCTGGGGGGGGGGGATGTAGGATTAATTATAGTTCCTGTCTGTATTGTAGAATTCAGTGTGGTTATACAACTTGACTTGATCATGCAATTTTGGCTCCTGCTGCACTTCAGTATTCTAATTATTTATAAGTCTCCTTCTGTCTAAGCCAGGAGTAGTTGGAAAGTAAACATAGCATATCTGTAGTGATGTGTCTGTGAAGATTCTCAGTCATCCAGGTGAGTTTATCTGGAAGTTGAGTCATGGCTACTGGACTTCTTTTTGAGAGATAGAAACGTTTCGCTGCTCATCCAAACAGCTTCATCAGTCTGAATACAGCTAGTGCGAGTCCTCCATCTTATAGTCAGTCAGCTTTGACCTCTTGTCACCCTGGTCTGAATTAGGCTCATGAGAAGAACAATGGCCTGAACAGGCTCGTTAGAGGGACAATAGTATCTATAGCCTTAAGGTGAACAATGGCCTAAGGTGCTGAAACTTATCAAGAATGGGTCGTTAGCTATGTCCTTGGTGGTGAAGGCTTTTTGATTTGCTTGGGGACTTTGGAAAGCACAGCCTGAGAAGTAGCAGATAGACTATGCCTGAGGCCACCACCTCTGTTGAGGGAGGGGTTTTCAATGCTCACATGAATGGCTTCCCTTATCTTCTCATATCTGTAGTGCAGTGGTTCCCAACCTCAGGTCCCCAGAGGTTCCTGGACTTAATCTCCCAGAGGCCTTCACCCAATAGCTGTGCTGGCCAGGATTTCTGGGACCTGTAGTCCAAGAACATCTGGGGACCCAAGTGGGGACCACTGCTCTAGTGTTACACTATATATCTTAATTTGCAGCACACCAGCAAGGTTTGAAATGTGATTGTTTCATGACAAAAATAACAAAACTTTCCCCACTTGCATTAGCTTGCTGACATAAAAAGTTTATAGAGTTTACCAGGAGTAGATGACTATACAAATTGACTATGCACTCATTTTTTTTCCTGAAATGGAAAATTTATTCCTAGGCTCAAAGTGTTCTCCTAACAGCTTTAATTCTGTATGCATATCTTTAAGTAAGCAGGATGAAAGCAAAGAAGCAAGGAAGGAAGCAGAATCCATGAGCCAAATGCCTTTTTAATACCTGTTCTAAAGCATTACATTTTGTTTACTACAACATATGTATTTTCTATTGATCATGAATGATTACTTTTCCTTAGACGACAATCATTACGGTCCCTGTGCTTGGCATGTTTATGTGGGATTTACTTTTGATCTACATAACCCAAACTAAACGACAATATAGATAGAGCTGTATACCTCACAAACAAGACCAACTGTACAGTATTATTTTATATCCGAACGAATGAACATTCGTTCGTTCGTATTTCATATCCTATTATGGATGGATGATCCATTACTGCAGAAGTAGACTTCCATTTGCCCAGCGAAGTCCCCCGATTCTTCCTTCCACCTGAACTTTGTTCATCCCCCCCAAAAAAAAATCTGCTTCCAGAAGATCCACACCCCTAAGAAGCAGATAGGGATGTGCATGATTTTAAAGGAGTAAAAGAAATCACCCCTACCCTGTTTTATTGACAGAGTGAGAGATGGACTATAAAGAAGGTTGATCGCCGCAGAATCTATGCTTTTGAGCTGTGGTGCTGGAGGAGAGTCTTGAGAGTCCCCTGGACTGCAAGGAGGTCAAACCTATCCATCCTGAAAGAAATTAACCCAAATGTTCACTGGAAGGACAGATTCTGAAGCTGAGGCTTCAGTACTTTGGCCACCTCATGAGGAGAGAGGAGTCCTTGGAAAAGTCCCTGATGTTGGGAAAGATGGAAGGCAAAAGGAAAAGAGGAAGGCAGAGAATGAGATGGTTGGACAGTGTAATCGATGCAACCAATATGGATTTTAGCAAACTCCAGGAGGCAGTGGAAGATAGGAAGGCCTGTCGAGCTCTGGTCCATGGGGTCACGAAGAGTCGGACATGAATGAACGACTGAACAACAACAACAACAACAACAACAACAACAACAACATGCTTTATAGACCTACATCACATCCTGATTTCAAACATCAATTCCAGATACGTTACTACGTTATACCCAAGAACAGGAAGACATCTAAGGCCACATCCTGGCTCCTGATCTCTTAAGTACTGGCAACTATCAGCAGTGGTATCTTTGCACTGGTCCAATAAGTTCATTTGCAATCCTTTATTTGCAGCTACAACGACTACAGTATGAAAACCAGACACGACCTGGCAAAGAGTCAAAACTTTTTAGCAGCTGATAAGGGGCCAGAAAGAGCTCAGATGGCTTATAGCAACAGACCCGCAGGTTCCACGTAGATCAGCGGCTGCATAACTTGCTCAGAAGAAGGGTGTATACAGGCAAAAGAATGCCTTTTCAATCAGAGCCATGTAACTAATAATAAGACCCCAATGTTCTGAACAAAGTACTAGTACTTCTTGACAGAGCACACAACTGAATCCCTAACTTCATCAAACTGAGTTAACATAGCTTCATGCTATATAAAACCCATAAACCCATAAACCTGCTGCAGATTTTTTACAGGAGGCACAAGGGCATACATTATGTCAGTATCATAATTAAAAGAATACAGTCCATGACACCCTGCTTCCCAGTAGGTCCGCTAAAATTACAGGGGTTGGAGTTAAACCACTCCTTCCCCTCTATCTTTAAATATATAAATTTTAGTTCTAACTCAGTGATGGCGAACCATTTAGAGACCAAGTGCCCAAACTGCGATTCAAAACCCACTTTTTTTTTTTTGCAAAGTGCTAATACAGTAATTTAACCTGTATACAGGTGGCTATGAAGGGGCAATGTCGAGTGCCCACAGAAAGGGCTCAGAGTGCCACCTTTGGCACCCGTGCCATAGGTTCACCATCACTGCTTTAACTAAAAGAGGAAATGAGTCCTCCCTCCCCAACACTCAAACTTCTATAGTTCATACATGTAGAAAATGTCATTTTGAACTTAAGTAGTATTACTTATCAGGAAGGGGGGGAATCCGAATTTGTGGGACAGGGAAAAGAGGCTTCATCGGTCACCAACAAATTGATACACAGAAGTCCCTCTTTTAGGGTGAAGGGGCTGGCCCTAGGAACACAAAGTTCCTGCGTATGTATGGTCCCTAAAAGAACAGGTCAATTCTGAGACCTCTTCTGTTGCCATTTCTTTTGCTGCTCACACAGGCATTTAAAGTATCATAAGAACATAAGAACATGAGAAGAGCCATGCTGGATTGGGCCAAAAACACATCTAGTCCAGATTCCTGGATCTCCCAGTGGCCCCACCAAATGCCTCTGGGAGTGCACGAGACTAGATATCTGTCTCCTGATACCACTCCCCTGCATCTGGCCCTTGAAGTACCCCTGTTTTAAGCCTGGAGAAGACACATCTCCATCATGGTTTGTAATCTGTGATGGACTTTTCCTCCAGGAATCCATCCGGCATCCAGGCCAGATGCCATCACCACATCCTGTGGTAGGGAGTTCCATAGACTAACAACACGCTGGATGAAAAAAATTCTTTTGTCTGTTCTCACTCACCCAACCCTCAATTGGAGTGGATGCCCCCTAGTTTTGGTATTTTGTGAGAGGGTGAAGAGCGTCAATCTATCCACTTTACTCATGCCCTGCATAATTTTGTACGTCTCAATCATATCCCCTCTCAGGTGTCCTTTTTCAAGACTAAAGAGCCCCAAATGTTTTAGCCTTTCCTCATAAGGAGATTTTAGTGTAAGGTTTTTATTGATGATTTATTGATATTTTACTCTTAACTATTTTAAATTGTTTTATTCTTTGGATTGTAAGCTCATATAAGGGAGGTGCCCCAGCCCAGTAATCATTTTAGTCACTCTCTTCTGCACCTTTTCCAGTTCCACTATGTCTTTCTTGAGATGCGGTGACCAGAATTGTACACAATACTCCAGGTGCGGCCTTACTATTGTTTTGTATAATGGCATTATAATGTTGGCTGTTTTATTTTCAATCCCCTTTTTGATAATCCCTGGCATGGAATTGGCCTTCTTCACCGCTGCCACACACTGGGGAGACACCTTCATGGAGCTGTCCACCAACACACCAAGATCTCTTTCCTGATCCATCAAGGATAGCTCAGAGCCCATTAGTTGATAGATAAAGTTTTGATTCTTTGCTGCAACATGCATTACTTTACATTTTCCTACATTTTAATGCATTTGCCATTTCGCAGCCCATTCTCCCAGTTTGGAGAGAGACTTCTGGAGTTCTTCATAATCTTCTCTGTTTTTTTACCACACAGAAAAGTTATCACCAACGTTTATCATCCAATACAGTAGCAGGCTGTCTAGTCTAATGTCAATAATGAAGAAACAAACTGTGCAAGATTTTGTATACCTTGGTTCCATCACAGCAAAAGCAAAAGGGCCGCTTTTTTCCATCTCTGCAGGATCGCCCAGATCCGTCCGTACCTCGACGGTCCTCCCTGAGGACAGTCGTGCAGGCCCTCGTGATCTCATGGATTGATTACTGCAATGCCCTCTACCTGGGGTTGCCCTTCACCCTTGTCCGGGGACTCCAACGGGTGCAAAATGTGGCGGCCAGACTGGTGGTGGGTGCTCGCAGATACAACCACATCACCCCAGTTCTGGCTCACCTGCATTGGCTGCCCGTGGCTCTCCGGATAAGGTTCAAGGTCCTGGTTTTGGTTTTCAAAACCCTCCACGGCTTGGGTCCTGAATACCTTTCGGAGAGTATCTCCCAGAGGTCAACTGAGGCCAGACTCACACGAATGTCGCAGGCATGCTCACTCAGGGTGCCCACTCCAAGGGAGGTGCAGAGGTCGGCCACGCACAGCCGCGCCTTCTCAGTGGTGGGCCCATCATTATGGAACCATCTCCTGAGTGAGCTGCGCCTTGCACAGTCCCTGCCCGCCTTCAAAAAGGCTTTGAAAACTCTGCTTTTTGAGGAGGCATATGGCCGGCCACATGGCCATGGAGTTGCAGAGCACTGGCTCTTTCGGCTTGGATACGGAGATGAGCACCGCCCCTAGAGTCGGACATGACTAGCATGCATATGCGGGGGGAACCTTTACCTTTACCTTATGGCAACTTACTTTAATCTTGTTGTTGTTGTTGTTGGTTGTGGTTGTTGTTGTTGTTGTTGTTCACCACCGATGTATCTTGCCTGGGGTTTTGTCCTTAACTGTTTTTGTAGTTCTGTACACTTGCCTAAGCACATCCGATCTCGCCTGATTTCGGAAGCTAAGCAGGGTCGGCCCTGGTTAGTACTTGGATGGGAGACCACCAGGGAATACCAGGTGCTGTAGGCGCCTGGAGTAGGAACTGGCAAGCCACTCCAGTAGTCCTGCCAAGAAAACTCCATGGACATGGAGTCACGAAGAGTCGGTCATGACTGTAACAACACAACACACACACTTGTTTTTAACCTGTTAACCGCCCAGAGTTCCAACTCGGAGGATGGCGCGGTATAGAAATGCTACAAATAAATAAATATAATAATAAAAGTGCTGCTTATATCCCCTGTTTCCCTGAAAATAAAACATCCCCTGAAAATAAGACCTACTTACGGTTTTGCCCCGCACTGAAATATAAGGCATTCCCCCGAAAATAAGGCCTCCCCATAATAAGATAACAATAAATGTGTACCATATTTTTCTGTTCATGGAAAAATAAGACATCCCCTGAAAATAAGACCTAGCGCATCTTTGGGAGCAAATATTAATATAAGACACCGTCTTATTTTTGGGGAAACACGGCACTGTCCCACAGCACATGAATCTCTCTCTGGGAGGCTTACCATTTGTGCAGGCTACACACTGCCTTCACATGCTCTTTAAGGGAGCTATTTATTTCTACCTTGGGACGGGCACCTCTGTTGGTTTGCAGGAAACATGAATGGACCAGCTCCTTGGCTCCTATCATTAACCCTCACGGCATCAGAGGGACTCCTTTGTCTCAAGAGTGCAAACACAGCCATGTCAAATATTTGACCTGAGCCCGAAGAGCCGCAAGCTTATCAATTCAGACTTCACTTATTTCCCAAGGGTCAGAGTTCGAAGGGCAGCTACTTAGCCAGAAGGACTCAGAACAAAGTGTGGAGTAAGTGTTCAAGGAGATCTACGACTTCAAGGAGGGGGGGGTCCATCCTCCTCGGGAGAAATCGACCCCAGCAAACGGTAGAATTGCAAGGAAGACTAGAATTAAAATCTGAATTTTTAAAAACCAAACCCACGAGGCTTGTATGCTTGCTGAACTGACTGTAGGTTTATGGACGCTGTATGTTCATTTCTGTGTCAGGACTCAACTGACGGAAGCAGTGTCAGTTCCAGGAGTCAGGACTGGTGGCGTTGTTTGTCCGCCGTTCTCTTCTGCTAGACGGGCTCTTAACGCCATCCCAAGAAAAAAGAAAGAGTGCAGGCGGCTTTCTGTGCCACCTGAATAGCCAGAATGGTTGCTGTATTTTTAAACCCTTTGCTTTCATGATCTTGCTTAAATTGGTATGGAATTACATGCATGCATGTGCATACTGTGTATCTTAGGGTCTACATCTACACAGTAACCCCCCCGCCATTTCGCGGTTCAGGTCCCGCGGTCCCGCCACATCGCGGGATCGCAATACCTGCACCGCAGTGGGGGGGGCATCTGGTGGTTCCATGCCCCCCCGCACCTCCCTCGCAGCCGCACGGGACCGCTGCGGGGACGGATGGCGTTCCTCCCCGCAGCCGCCCGGGCGACTACGGAGGACCTCGCAGCCGCAGCGGGGAGGGGTGATCGGATCCCCCAGCCCCCAGCCCCCCCACTTCCACATATTGCGGATTTTCATGGATCGCGGGTGGGGTGAAAGATTCATATATATACCAATAAAACCGAGGACTAAGAATGCCTGAATGGGATATGGTTGGATGTTTACCAAGGGGCAACTTTCCCTTGACCTTTCACCTTCTTGGTAACTCTGGGCTCCACTGGTTATCAGGAGGCCTTGTCATTTCCAGTGGAAATATCTTGCCATTTCCACCCCCATCTCCTGAGCCTCTCCTGAGACTCAAGAGGTTTGGCACATTCCTGGTTGATTAGAAATGTGCTACACCCGGTATTTAAATGATAAGGCCAAGATCTTCTCTCTAAGATTCATATTTTTGGGCAATGGAAAAAAAAACCCTGACACATGTGAGAACTTACACTTTTATTGAAACCAAGGTGGATTTATTACGATGTAAATTTGAAAAAAATAATATTTTTAAAGCAATTTTAATTTTAAAAATCCATTTTTATCAGCCCTGATTGCAACATGTGTGCTCAAGAGGTCCTTTGGCCTTAGCAATAATATATCTGAGAAGTTTTGACCCTGTAATTCAGATTTGCACAGGTACATAATTCGTAGGGGCAGGTGTGAGTGACCCTATCAGGAATAGGGAATGGATTACTAGATTTACATGTAACAGACAATCTAGTGTAGCAGGCTCAGAAGACAAACGCAAAGCAAAGTGGTCTGTTTATATACAGCCCCATACCACTTCAAGTAGTCTCTGGGCGGTTTACAGTTTAATTACAGTGTGCAGGCTACATATTGCCCCCGCCCCCCCGCAAGCTGGGTATTCATTTTACCAATTTCAGAAGGATGGAAGGCTGAGTCAACCTTGAGCCTGCTACCTGGGATTGAACCCCTGGTCGTGAACACAATTTTATCTGCAGTACAAGCATACTGCTGGGTATCTCAGTGGTTTAGGCATCTGACTTCAAAGCCAGAGGTAGAGAGTTCGATTCCCCACTGGGCTTCCTTGACAGAACATGGACTCAATCCATTGGGTCCCTTCCTGGCCTTCAGCTATAAGGTTGTAAGGGAAGACAAAGGTCTGAAAAACTAGGCATGCATGACTGAAATAGACTGGGGTGGGTCAGGCCTCTATTACTGGGACTTTTGCAAAAGTGAGTGTTAAGTATATTGGGGATCTGGAGGCCCTGAAAATGTCTGAACCCACGTGGAATATTTGCCTACAATTCTAAACTTAGCATGCATGCGCGTGCACACACACTTGCGCTAACTTTGCACACGGTCTATATTTATTGACTTCAGTTCTAGCCATCAATTTATAATTACACTTCTGCATCATGAGAACAACTTCTAGACAATGCTGATGAGCCAGAGTTAGGAAACGGGGCTGGAACTGGAAAAAGAAGCCGGGGAGACCATAGGAAGCAAAAAGGAGCCTAGCAAATGATCTTTTCCACTGACAAATAATTGGGGGGGGGGTTACACTGAAGCTGCCAGGCTTCCTATGATGGTGCTTTAAAGACTTGCGTCAGAATCTTGTTGAAAAAAACCCACCTAAGATTACTTAGTTTTGCAGTTGCCACTGCGTGTGATGGGGTTCATACAAAAAAGCTTACACTTCCTGGCACTCTCTTTCCCCTGTGACCAAATGAGTGACAGGCACTGCATCAAAGGGTGTAAGTGTCCTGTGCAACTATGGCTGATGCTTCACGTCCATCTCATCGCTGTTTGCGGTCCCGCCTGGGACCGGTACAAAGTAATCTAACCACACATCCATTGCGGGACAAGGGGAGTTCATCCCGACCACGCTCCCTGAACTACGATTTAAGCGGGATGAGAGATTCCCCTCCCTGGCCTCGGGAATCTGCTCATCTCACTTCTCGTTCCGAGATGAGTGGCTATGAGGTAAGGCTCGTCACGCAACGTGCCATTCTAGTGGCAGGAGTGTGAAGTGCCATTTGCCAGTACATTCCCTATGGAGTCAGCAACGCAGTGCAGAGAGATTAAAAGACAAATGCCTCAAACTTAGCTCCGTAACGCATTGAAGGCAAGGCTTCAGAGAATTGAAACATTGAAAAATGGAAGGTCGGGCTGAAAAAAAATGGAGAACAAAGGCATGGAATTTCACATCTCATCACAGAACAAGGACATTCGGAAACAGCCATGCCGGTATCATCCAACATGCCCGTGCGTACATGGGAACAGGGACAGAACCGCAAGAAGACCACGTGACCATGACCGACATCAACACGCAACAAACTTCATCCCGGGACGAGAACGGATGTGAAGTAACCGTCTATCACTGCATACACTCCTCCCCCCATCCAAACAAGATTCTGGTTATAATTTTCAAAAATTCTGCCAGCTAGATAAAAATACTTTCTACTTTGGTAAAGAAAGGAACCAGGACAGGACAGGAAGCAAGGCAAACAAGGTTTTCCGGCAAACCCCAGCTTTTTTTTTTAAATTATTGGATTCAAAGGAAACTGATTTCAGCAAGCCAAGTGGCGAAGTTGCTTTGAAAAGAAAATAAGCAAGGACAAGGATGGTGAAGCCAACAAACAAATCAGTTACTACTCATTCTTTAGGAGGCCCATGCTTGCTGCACCGGCTTTTCCTGGCCTTTTCCCTTCATATTTCCTAAAAAGGAGCTTTGGGGCACATCAAGCACTTATCGAGGTGTCGGGAAACACCCCTGTAGGGTAGGATGCCAGATGGGCTCTTGGGTGCATAGCCTCCTGCCAACAATTCCCAACTAACATTAAAACGGAAAGCTAAAAGGGGAAATCAGGATAGGATAAATGACTGGTCATGCTTTGGACTGTACAAACTACCAGGTTACGGTCTGATTTGCGCTACTGATTTGTGTTAAAACCTAATTGTTTCCCGCTACATTATAACATGACTGAATCATTAAATTGCTAAGGAGATTGTGAAACCTTGTCTCTCCCTGATATTATTTTTTAGACTAAAGCCCACTAAGTTTTTAAAAGTTACTAGCACCACTTCTGTTCTTACTTTCCCACTTAAAAATAACTATATAGTACCATATTTCACTTTAGAACAAGGAACAACAACAACAACAACAACAACAACAACAACAACAACAACTGCAACTGCAACTGGTTCAGAATCGTGCTGCGCGGCTGGTTGCCAGGACCCTGCCTGTTACAGAACCTGACTCTGAGGAGTTAAATGGTGAAGAGCTGCTGGAGGAGCCTTGCAGCGCAAGTCAGCAGGCAGCTGGGTCTGATGACTCTGCTGAAAACATATCTTCTCCCCCTAGAAGGGCTATGAGCAGGATTCTGCAAAGACGTGCTACCAGGAGAGCTAGGGAAAGGGTCTTTGATGCTAGACGGGGAATCAGGTCAGGAAGTCCTGAGTACTAGCAGGAGCCTTTCCAGAAGTAATGGTGTGTTCCCTGTTTTGAGATAAAGCTGGTAAGCTCACCTTGAGCTCTCTGTGGGAGCAACGCGTCATTTGAACTTGCAATCATGTTCCTGTCTGTGACCTTGGCTCTGTTTCCTGATTTCAGACTGGCTTCCTGGACCACGGCTTAATCAGTTCCCTTGGGTTTGGCATTTGGTTTCCGTGAGATATTCTGGTTTTGACTTGGACTGTTAATTGCTGGGAGTTGGATTCTGTTATTTATCTGGCACTTGATTGTTGGCAGAGGACTTGAACTTGCCTGGCTTTCCACTAAAGATCTTGGCAAAGAACTGAACCCTGTTTGTGTGTGTTTCTGTGTGCAGGGCTTGACACTGGTGAGTGGCAGGGCCGCCAAGGAACACATCACACCGATTCTGTATAACCTTCATTGGTTACCAGTTGCTGCCCGAGCCCAATTCAAAGAGCTTGTTTTGACATATAAAGCCCTAAATGGCTTGACCTAGATACCTGAAGGACCGCCTCCTTCCATATGAACCTACCCGGCAATTAAGATCTAGCCAGGGGGCCCTCCTGAAAGAGCCATCCCTCAAGGAGGTGAAAAGGGTGGCTTGCAAACACAGGGCCTTTTCGGCAGCTGCCCCCAGGCTATGGAACGCCCTCCCAAGCGAGACCCGCCTGGCGCCGACGTTGATAACATTTTGGTGCCAGGTAAAAACCTTCCTGTTCCAGAAGTTTTTTAACTGATGATTGTGGGTCCTGATGGCAATTTTTAGTGTTGTGTTTTAATGTATTGTATTTATTGTATTTATATGTTTTATTGTTTTTTTTACTTTATTGTAATTTTGATAGTTTAATTGTTTATTTTGATTGTGAGCCGCCCAGAGACCTTTGGGTAGTGGGTGGCATACAAGCTATATAAATAAAAATAAAATAAAATAAACAACAACAACAATAATGCTGGCTGTATCAGGAAACTAACAAAAAGTCTGCCCTGGATGTTCTGGATACAAAATATTCTATCCTTCATAAGCACTTTGCGAAAAAGTAAATAATCACTACTGGTTTTGACACCGAATGCAAATTGGCAACAAGGATCTGTGGGAATTCTCCTGGATGCTCTTCTTTACTGTCTTTACTTGGGTTACCTGGACCACCATGGACCCTCGTATAACAAACGGTTTGAATAACATAAAATCTGTCCAACATAAAAAATGCCGGAGATAGGGGAAATCTGCTTAACAGAATCGCCTATGGGGCGAATCTGTACAACATAAAAATGGTCGTGATTCGGGATCACTCCGTTTTCAATGCATTCCAATGAGAAATTTGTATACAGGAAAATTTGCTTAACATAACTTCATTTGGAATGAATTAATTCCTTTATACAAGGTATCTTTATACAGTACAATGGAATCAGATAAAAGGCTAGTGATGACACACTAACCTGGAGGAGCAAAAAAAAATGCAAAAAAATAAAAACCTCCTAGAGAAGTAGCCATAACCACTCCTCACATGACCAAACATCTGATCTGAAAATATCTTTCGTATCTCCGATAGGAATCTACAGCAATTGAAGCAAACCTAATTCTGACATCAACAGTGCTTTACAACACTCTTTCCTAACTGCAAAGTCTTACGATGGCTGTCTGAACTCATCAAGCACAAAATGAAAGGCATAATTAACGAATGCTATTAAAAACAATTGCTCTGCATGGAAGGGGGGAGGGGGAATCCAACCCACTATAAGCACTGTATAACAAGAGAACATGGGTTTTTTTTTTTTGCTCAAGGGCAGGCCAACAGAGATTTGCTCTGCAACAAATCCTGCCAACGGAGCCAGGAGGCTGCCAAAGACTCTGTGTCATTTCCTGTTCGGAAAGGACATTCGCGGATACTTAGGACATAGAGTCATTCCCCTTATTTAACAAGTACGCGCACTATCCTCTCCCATTTGTTCTTCCTCTTGAACTTCTGACAGAATGAGTTCATGGGCCTCTGCCTCCCAAGACGAGCGTATTATGTTTAATGGAGTGTGCTTATGTCAGTGAACATATGTTCGATCACAGAAACACCAGGAAATTTAACCAAGTCTTTTGAAGGTGTATTTATGCCCAAACACATGTAGACAGGTTCCTGAATATTAAATATAAACCAACCACACTGTAAAGAACAGCTCTAGAAATTTACAGCAAGGAACACGTGCCTGTCTTCAGCCCAGCGATATAAGCCGTCTACTATCATCTTCCGCCCTTCAGATGCACTGGGAGCTGCCGTCCAAAATCGGTGGAGAGCGCATCAGCAGGAGAAGTTCCTATTTAGCAGTGTTGGCAAACCTATGGCACGGGTGGCACTTGGAGCCCTTTCTGGGGGCACCCAACTTCGCCCCTTCACAGTATTCAGGTTAAATTGCTGTACAGTGGTACCTTGACTTACAAATTTAATCCATTCTGAATGCATGCTCTTAAGTCGAACTACTCTTAAGTCGGGGTACCTATTTTAAAAAATTAAAAAATAAGTTACAAATTTTAAAAAATGAAAAAAAAATGTAAGTTGAGCAGACCCTAATCTGGTTTTTTTTGTATTTTATTTATTTATTTATTTATTTATTTATTTATTTATTTATTTATTTTTACAACTTATATGCCGCCCACTACCCAAAGGTCTCTGGGCGGCTTACAATCAAGGAATTAAAACAGTTAAAAACATCAAACAACAATAAATAATTAAAACAACAATAAAAACCTTATACTAAAACATCACACTAAAATTTGCCATCAGAAGACCCACAATCTAAATTGTATCAGTTAAAAAACTTCTGGAACAGGAAGGTTTTTACCTGGCGCCGAAATGTCATCAGTGTTGGCGCCAGGCGGATCTCACTTGGGAGGGCATTCCATAGCTTGGGGGCAGCTGCCGAAAAGGCCCTGTTCCTACAAGCCATCCCTTTCACCTCCTTTGTATATGTATGTAAACCACCCAGAGTAGTTTTTTTGCTAGATGGTTGCGGTATATAAATCAAATAAAAAATAAATAAAATAAAATAAAAATAAAATTTGTAAGGCGGCAGTTAAAACGCCAACAGTTTTCCGCTCTTGTCTAATTGCCCTTAAGTCGAGCTGCTCTTAAGTCGGGGTACCACTGTATTGGCACTTTGCAAAAAATTAGTGGGTTTTGAGTTGCAATTTGGGCATTCAGTCTCTAAAAGGTTCGCCATCACTGCTATATAGCAAAAAGTACCATCACTTTCTTAGTCTCATGGCTGAATATAGTAAATGATAGTGCTGTCCTATGCTGTCCTCAGATGGAAGATGCACTGCATTCAATGAGGCTTTCTCCTATTAAAGTGTACTAAAAATGGAAACCTCCGTTTCCAAAATGCGGTACACTTTGCTGCCTGCTTAAAATCAAGCTGCTTTTCCTTGAAAACAACTTGTCTAAGAAGCCCACGGGGGGTGGAGGGGATTTTCACTTCATCTAGCAATCTATTCAAGAATGAAAATTGTTCCTTTTTGCACTCACAGAGACCTCCAAAGCCTCTTGCAATGTTATAGGCAAGTGAGGAGGCATGAAGGGGTTCGGAAGAAATGAGAAAGAAAAATCGACTATGTAAGCAGACCTGCCTGTCCACAATACCTCCACAGCCCTCCAGATTTCAACTGGAGATGCACTCCCTAAAAAAAACAGGACAGGAGGAATTGGATGAGGGGAGAAGGTTTAAGAAAAAGCAGCAGAAAAAAAAACCCAACAGTTCTTCACTAAAAACTAACCGCCCCGTACAGAAAGCCTTCAACCACTAGCAATTTGAATCACATTGTTTTTTTGTTATACTGCAATTGTTTAAAGAAGGTTCATTACAAATTCAACTCAATGAATCTGCAAACATTCCCTGCATTACTGTAAAACCTCAAGTGCAATCAAAGTGGTAAATCAATAACATAGCACTTTCTTGGTGTTTTATTCATAATCTTGAGTAAGTTTTCCATTAGGCCTCAACAAACGACTCTTGCCCTCAAAGTCGTGCATTTGTTCCTAAAAATAAAATATGAATTTAATATTTTCACATCAGATTTCCAGTAATGGAATGGCACGGAAGGAACATGGTCCCCATCCTATTTGCAAGGATTAAGCTGACTGGAAGAGTATCTAATAAATTAAAGATCAAAGCACTACTGAACAGGGCTGTGGAGTCGGAGTCAGAGTCGGAGGAAATTTTGGGTACCTGGAGTCGGAGTCGGAGTCAGCAAACAATGCACCGACTCCGACTCCGACTCCTACTAAATAGATTGGAATTTTTTTTAAAAAAGCAAGTTTAAATGTCCCAATTCACAAAAAGTTATAATTAATGACTTCTCTACCGTAAGAATAAAGACCATCCTTGTTTATCCAGAGATGGTTAGTGATGTGGCCAGAATAGTTACTGCAATGCCACCCACCCAAGTCAGTGTGGAAAGATTATTTTCAGCCCTAAAAATAATAAAGTCTGGCTTAAGAGCCTCTATGAAAGTGTCTGTGAATATTCTCAGTCATCCAGGTGAGTACTCTGGGGTTTGAAGTCCATGAACATCTGGGGCCCCACAGGTTGAGAACCACTGTTCTAGACATTTATTTGGGAGTTGAGTCATGGCTACTGGACTTCTTTTTCTTGAGAGATAGAAACGTTTTGCTGTTCATCCAAACAGTGGATCTGGCAGAGGCAATTCTCTTCCTTAAAACTCTACACGGAATTGATTTGCATTTGCTAAGCCTATAACTACATTTCAAGATTAATATAAACCATTTCTAGGTTTTACAGATTTTGTTTTTGGTTCATACAGATAAGCATTGTTTTTGTTCTAAAACAACCAAATAATGTGGTTTGTATTTTTGAACTGGTAACGTTCCTGTTCCTGATGTTTATGCCTGCTGCTACTATTCAGCCACTTGATTAATTAATTAAAAAAATTAATAAAACTTTGTTGTTTTCATTGTGTTTGTCTTTTGCTTAAACTGTTCAATACAGTAGATTGTTGGCTTCCCAGCCAGTAGTCCTGTGGTAATGACATGTATGTTGCCTTTCTGTCCTTCAAGGAATGTATAAAATGCATTCGCATATTAATACAGAGGAGTCGGAGTCAGGGAGTAGGAGTCGGAAGTACAAAAAAACCTAGGAGTCGGAGCTGGAGTCGGAACATTTATCTACCGACTCCACAGCCCTGCTACTGAAATCACAAAAGTATCATTACCTGGGATGTTAAGGAATATGACACAGCACCTTCAAGCGAAGGGAGATGAGAACTATAAATCCTTTGCACCCAAAAGCCTTACGGTCTTTTAAACACTACTTCTCCATCTAAACCCACTGAATCAAGATATCCAAATGTGATTACATCAGATCAGGGCAAATGTTGCATAATAAATATGGTAGCACATTCTAACGAGACAAAGGTCTAGTGTTTTCCACTTAGGTCAGCCTTGTATGCTTTCCGTCGAGAATTCCAGAAACTAGAGCAGTGGTTCTCAACCTGTGGGTCCCCAGATGTTCCTGGACTGCAACTCCCAGAAATCTCTTCCAGCACAGCAAGTGGAGGCTTCTGGGAGTTGCAGTCCAGGAACATCTGGGGACCAACAGGTTTAGAACCACTGAACTAGTCTCTAGATGGAACATCAGTTTTTACAAATGTTGGAATGGTATTATTCCCAGTGCCACCCAGATTGCAAACACTCAACGCCCAACAAACAGACCACTAGCCATGCACCAATCTGCTTCGCATATACTCACAATTTTATCCCCCTTCTTTTTAAATTCTAGCTCACTATTATATGACAGCTGTCCAAGCTGCTGCAACAAGGAGAGAGAACTAGGGTTGAGCACATTGCAGAGAGGCATCTTGACCACAGATGGTTTCCAACAACGGCATATCCAAAGGAAAGCATTTGGGCATGCATGCCCCACGGAAATGGTTAAGAAAGGATGAAAGCCACAAGCCAGTGGGCCTATTTTTATAAGCAAAATTAAGCTCAGTGCTTGTCACCAAGGCTTGACAACCGCCCCATCAGAAAAGAAAAGAAAATAAGAGAAGGACTACCTGTGATGGCATGGAACAAATTCCAGAATGCATATGGGGTGACAACTTGATTAGGTCAACCTAAGAAGGGAGCAACAACCCTCATACAGACGAGGGGACTGGTTTGTTCTCCATGGCTTCAGAGACTAGGATTTGAGGCAATGGTTTCAAACTACAGGAAAAGAGATTCCATTTGAACATTAGGAAGAATTTCATGACTGTTAGAGTTGTTCAGCAATGGAAGATGCTGCCCCAAAGGAGGGTGGTGGAGTCTCCTTCTTTGGAGATTTTTAAGCAGAGGCTGGATGGCCACCTGTCAGAAATACTGTGATGGGGGTTTCTGCATGGCAGGGGGTTGGACTTGGATGGCCCTGGAGATCTCTTACAACTCTATGATTCTATGAAATATGGGCTAGCAATAATGCCATTGCTTCCTAAGGGAGCTGATGAAAGAGGGACTCAGAGGTTTCAGTGAGTTTATGAAAACTGAAAACTAACGCCGCTGTATTATGCGACAAAAGCCCCATTGCTTCGTCATGCACAGCATCTTGTCCACTGCATGTTCAAGCAACATTGACACAATAAGGACTTAGGATCCAGCCTCCTGCCTGTTCCCTCCTTCCTTTCCCCTTTCGTATGTTCAAAAGCCTCCCTGATGAAGACGCGGCGTTCTGAAGAGCCTGCCTGCCTCATTTGTGCCTTTGCACATTCCTTTTCTGCCTTTATTTGGTCTCGTAAACATAGTCCTGCAATATGGACTGTGGAAAGCCAGAGAATTGGAATAAAGTCAGCCGCAAGCCGTCTTACTCTGCATGGCAACTCTCCATCACTACGACAACATCCAGAAACAACATCTGGTAGGTGGGGATGACCACAAGCTACTCCTTCCCCCAGTGCCACCACAAAGGATCCTGGGTATGCCCTGATATTATAATAAGGCACCGTTTCTCAGCCGGTAGCCACCAGATGTTTTGGACTGCAACTGGAACCGCTCCTGCCCAGTTCCTATGACAGCTGGAGTTGAAGTCCAAGAAAATCTACAGGGTACCAGGTTTGAAAAAGCAAAATCATAATAATTAACAGAATTCATGAGATGCACAAAGTACTTCTCTTCCAAACACATACTATTATCGAAAAGACTTCTGGGAAACAGGATGCACTAGAAGACAATTCTGAAAACACAGCGTTTCACAGAGTTTTTAATTTATTTATTTCATTTATTCATTCATTGATTTGTACTTCTATACCACCCAATTTGTGTAAACCGCACGACCTGGGGAAGTTTATTAATCATAAAATACAGTGAATCATATATTAATCATATATTGATTAAAATCATATATTGATGGATGGATGGATGGAGATTAAATCTAGATATTGATTAAAGAGGTATATTTTAAATCATAAAATAATGGAGTTGGTAGAGACCTCAAGGGCCATCCAGTCCAACCCCCTGCCATGCAGGAACCCACTATCAAAGTACACCTGACAGATGGCCATCCAGCCTCTGCTTAAATACCTCCAAAGAAGGAGACTCCACCACCCTCCTTTGGGGCAGCCTCTTCCACTGCTGAACAGCAATAACTGTCAAGAAGTTCTTCCTGATGTTCAAATGGAATCTCTTTTCTTGTAGTTTGAAACCATTGCCCCGAGTCCTAGTCTCTGAAGCCACGGAAAACAAACCTGTTCCCTCTTCAATATGACATCCTTTCAAATGTTTAAACATAGCTACCATATCCCCCCTCAGCCTTCTTTTTGACAGGCTAAACATTCCCAGTTCCCTAAGCCGCTCCTGATAAGACATTTCCTCCAGACCCTCAACCATCATGGTCGCCATCCTCTGTATCCGCTCGAGGTTCTCAACATCCTTTTTAAATTGAGGCACACAGACCTGGATTATAATATTTATTGGATTATAATACATATTGATTATAATCATACATTACAGTGGTACCTTGTATAAAGGAATTAATTCATTCCAAATGAAATTATGTTAAGCAAATTTTCCTTTATACAAATTCCCATAGGAATGCATTGAAAATGGAGTAATCCCATTTTTATGTTGTACGGATTCTCCCCATAGGCGATTATGTTAAGCAAATATCCCCTATCTCTGGAATTTTTTATGTTGTACAAATTTTATGTTATACAAGCTGTTTGTTATACAAGGGTCCACTGTACTTGTAAATATTTCTTTTCAAAAGTCAGAGGAACTAAACATAAGGTTTAAAAAGAGATACTTTGAGTCAGCAGCCAGAATCCTACTGCTTACCTCTACTGACATAAACACAACGGACTGATGGCAAATTGCTGTTAGTTAAAGAGTTGCTTCTTGTCTTCTGTTGGTACATGCCGGTGACTTGGCACATGATGAGGAAATACAAGTAGCAATTCCCTTATTTAGTGGCAAATCACTACCGTGAATCATACAGTGGCCCTTATACTGGCATAAATAATCAACAGGAGTCTTGCTCAGAGTACATGTAATTATCACCAGCCACAAAGGCATGTGTCCTTGCCTAGTATCCAGGGCTTTTAAATTAGGTCATTGCAATCTGTAACCTGGCCTACATTCAGGATTTATGGCACCATGAGGAGGGTTCACTGTTTTTTTAGTCTGCCTTGAAGAGGGGATGCAACCACAGTCAACACACATCCAACCCAATATGCCATACTGTTGAAAGAGATGGACCAGGAAACCAAAAACTGTACTAAATATCAACGATTAGGAGAATACGCCAACAACCGAGATTCCTCTCCAAGGGTTTTCTTGAAGTGCAAAAAGAACATTCTGCAGATGGTATACTGTACTACATACACTTAAGGCTTTTTATGAGATGAGGGGAGTTTGGGCCGTGTTCGGGCTGTGCAGAAGTGCCACATGGGAGGGTTAAAGGATCTCTTAACGGTTAAGGGATCTCTTAACGGACTTAACCAACATGAAAACACGGGAGACCGAGAACAGTGTCTCATTGTAACATCTGTGCTGTCAAAGAAACCAGGCCCTCCTCTCCGTCTGCAGCCGCCCATATCTAAACTAGGATCTAGCTGACCAAACTAAAAGTGTGTGTGTGTGTGTGTGTGTGTGTGTGTGTGTGTGTGTGTGTGTGTGTGTGTGTGTGTGTGTGTGTGTGTGTCGTTACAGTCGTGACCGACCCTTCGTGACCCCATGTCCATGGAGTTTTCTTGACAAGAATACTGGAGTGGTTTGCCAGTTCCTATAAAAGGCAAATTTATTTATTTATTTATTTATTTATTTATTTTTATTTATTTATTTATTTATTATGCTTATTAACCACCCGATTTTCCCCATAGGGAACTCAGGGCGGTGTACAGACATCACCCAAAGGTGACTCCCCAAATACAAAAAAAAAAAAAATCCCCACAGCCTAAACAATCAGAACCTAACAAAGTACAATAACATAAAATACTACATAAAACGCTCATACAAAAATAACTGATAAAGACACAAAGTGACACACATTAAGGGTTCCTCATGTTTTTGCAGGCTTCTCCAGTGTAACCTCAGCGCTGCTGACACCTGACAGGAAACTATAATTCATGAAAAGATTTATCACCTTCGCCTCCTAGGATTCTGTACTCTTTAAGCAGCCCATACCTCAATTTGGATTAACCAGTGAGGTATTATTAGGGATATGCAAGCAACCAAGAGTCCCAGGTTGGATCACTAAATTACTGTATGGTAGGCTTCTGAAACAGATATGAGCCTTTTGAGTCTGCAGCCTTAATCCAGCCCAGTCCCGACTCAGTTCACAAAGAATCTGAGGTAGGTCCTGCCCACAATCCAGTATTATTTATTTAGAGTGTCTTGTAGCACAGTGGTTAAACTGCTGTATTGCAGCTATATCTGTGCTCGTGGTCAGGGGTTCAATCCCAGGAAGCAGGCTCAAGGTTCACTCAGCCTTCCGAGGTCAGTAAAATGAGTACTCAGCTGGGATATACCCTGCATAATTAACTCCCAAAGTGTGTTTAAAGTACTACTGGGTGGGTATATAATCAGCACCCTTAGTAAAAGTATAGGTAGGCAAAGCTTCTGAAACCTATGTAACTACAGAGGGTTACTTTCCCCTAAAACAGCGATAGGGTACATACAACTCACCATAGATTCCTGACATCACCCAGCCTGCACAGAGGTCCATTCCAGCACCACAAAACAGTGATCCACCCTTATTATCCAGGGAGAAGTAGATGTGTTTCCACTCCACAATGGAGATGCACTTGTACAAATTGTTTCTCAAGGTTCATCAGCATGATGATAAGTATGAAGATAAGGGGGTTGACACAAAGATAAACCTCTTTATGACATTTTTCTGACAGTACCTGAAAAGCACACGTTTGTGCCCAGTAAACATTTACCCTCTGGACAATAATTTGAACTCAGTTGAAAACTTAATTCTATCCACCAGATCCCATCCTATGCCGGGTAAATTCTAACCAAATTCTAACTCATAAGAACATAAGAAGAGCCATGCTGGATCAGGCCAAAAGCCCATCTAGTCCAGCTTCCTGGATCTCACAGTGGCCCCACCAGATGCATCTGGGAGCACAGGAGACTAGGTCTCTGTCTCCTGAAACCACTCCCCTGCCTCTGGCTCTTGAAATACCCTGGTTTTAAGCCTGGAGATGATACATCTCCATCATGGTTTGTCACCTGTGATGGACTTTTCCTCCAGGAATCTGTCCAATCCCCTTTTGAAGGCATCCATTGCCAGATGCCATCACCACCTCCTGTGGCAGGGAGTTCCACAGACCAACAACGCGCTGGGTGAAAATAATATTTTCTTTTGTCTGTTCTCACTCTCCCATCCCTCAATTTGAGTGGATGTCCCCTAGTTCTGCTATTTTGTGGGGGGAGAACAGCATCCCTCTATCCACTTTACTCATGCCCTGCATTATTTTATACGTCTCAATCTGTCCTACTGTCTTGCGCATCGTGAGAGAGACAGTAGCATTTGCTTCCTCAACAATTTTAGCAACTGACCAAGTTTACGTGCTAAATACTATATTCGTCTGAATTATCCCTTTCATAACCTGAAGATAAAAATACAGCATCGACAGTCATTCTCCACAATCCAAAAGCCATTTTAAGCCTAAAAGTTCTCTTGCATGAAAACACAGGCTTCCTTTTGAAGCAAGTTATTTATTTATACTTGTTTCTTCCTTCCTTATTACATCACTATGAAGTCCCAGTACAGCACAAAATGCCCTTTTCTTTTCTAACTCCCCGCAACCGTGGCTTTATGTGTGTCGCCAGCCAACAAGTCAAGTATTTGTACAGTACCAGTGGTGTGCAGGGAACCTGATATGGAGATGTTGTTTGAGTTATTACACTAATCAGCCTTAAATGTTGTATTAAGGAAGGAAAATATCAAAATCACCACCAACTGTATAAGCCTTGGTATCTTTTCTCAAGCCAGGAACTCTGCAGCAATTCTGCTCCTCAAATGGCCAAACACGCTGGTGAAAGCTCACCGGATGTTTCGTGTGAAGCGGGGCCCATGTACTCCAACGCACATGCAGTACAATGGGGTTCAGGGATTCCCCTGGCAGCCTGGCATGTGGTATAACCATTATCCAGTCCAATTAACCCAGGAGTCAGGGGAACAGGCAGCTTTCCAGGCCGGCCTCTGCCAGCCCTACCGAGAGCAGCCAGCAGTGACAGGAGCTGCAACCCACAAGTATCTCGAGAACCTTTAAACAGGTGGCAGGCAATGACTATGCCAGTAATTCCCACCCTCTTTTTTAAATTGTGGCCCCCTTTAATATTAGCCAAGGAACTTGCCTCCACCCCACATTTGCATAAAAAGGGATTTTTAACCGAGTCAGGTCATCATAAGAACATACGAAGAGCCCTGCTGGATCAAGCCAAAGGCCCGTCTAGTCCAGCTTCCTGTATCTCACAGTGGCCCCACCAGATGCCTCTGGGAGCGCATGAGACTAGATCTCTGTCTCCTGATCCCACTCCCCTGCATCTGGCCCTTGAAGGACCCCGGTTTTAAGCCTGGAGATGACACATCTCCATCATGGTTTGTCACCTGTGATGATGGACTTTTCCTCCAGGAATCTGTCCAATCCCCTTTTGAAGGCATCCAGGCTAGATGCCATCACCACATCCTGTGGCAGGGACTTCCACAGACTAACAGCACACTGGGTAATTTTTTTTCTTTTGTCTGTTCTCACTCTCCCAGCTCTCAATTTGAGAGGATGTCCCCTAGTTCTGGTATACTGTGAGAGGGAGAAGAGCGTCCCTCGATCTACTTGACTCATGCCCTGCATTATTTTGTACGTCTCAATCATATCCTCCCTCAGATAGCATCCCTTCTCAGAAAGCCGAAGCTCCTTTCTCCTGTAAAGGGCCCGTTTCAGGTGCACACTTACTTTAACTTCTTGTTCCAAAAAGTCAAGGAAGAAATTATTTAACATCATGGGCTACAACCCACAGCCCCCTTGGGGGTGGTGACCACCACCACCAAGCCAGGACACACTGGCCTAGAGAGACTATAATTTGTGCAGCTTGCAACGTTACTGCAACGAGCCCAATGGCAGCATCAAGGTCGTCTGTGACACCACAAAATAAAAAAACTGGTTAAGTAACAGCTTTCAACGTAAAGGCAAAAGGCGAACAGCCTGTCTGGCAATTAGTAAATGCAACTCGCAGAGTGGCCCATCTAGTATATCAGTGAATTGAAGAAAATTATAACAGATTGCCATGGAGCGGTCTGCAAGATTGGTGATACAAGCCATAACAATCTTGCTGACAGGACAAAGAGGGAGGCAGCCGGCTGTATGGCCTTTTCGAACAGCTACGAAAAACCGAAAGAATGGTTTCATGAAAACTTAGCTACAAAGAACAGCAGAACGTTCCTGTGAATTATTTTATTTTATTTTATTTTTTGCAAGACCAAGCACACAGCATGCCTGCTGTCCGATATATGGTCCATGAACGCCCCACAAGCTAGAAGACGAGGACTTTTCTAACAGAGTATCATCCTAACGGTTCTCAATCACTGCAAGACCTTTGGTAAATTTCCAGGGCCTTGGTCCCTTCCCCGCACCCCTCCTTCAAATCCTAATGCAGATTGCTTCTATTACTTCCAACGCATTTCAGAGGCTGGATGTGCAGCCCACACCATCTCTCCCCCCCCCTTCAGCTTCCGAAGTACAGGGAGTGGCCCGCCAGGACTCCTCACGTGGCAACCAAAGATAGACAAAACGGTCTTTAAACAGCAAGTTGAGCGCTCCACCTACTTCGCACAGAACGCCCTCTGAATTGCAACAGGGACAAGCCTCCGGGACAGCTCAAGACAACGCCGGGGGGATCGCATAGCACGGCTCCCATGTCACGCTCAACGCTATATAAAAACATGACTCAATATTTTCAGAACTTGGAATCTGTGACCCTCTTAGAACTGCAGACGGGCCAGAAGGGGCCTTATGGATCATCAAGTCCAGACCCCCCAGTGGGAAATCGAACTGCCAGTCTCTGGGTCCACAGTCACCTAGACCAACGTGTTCTGCTTATATACCGCCCCATACCATTTCATGTATTCTCTGGGAGGTTTACAGGTTTTTAATTACAGTATGCAAGCTACACATGGCCACCGCCCCCTCCCCCTCAGCAAGCTGGGTACTCATTTTACTGACCTCGGAAGGATGGAAGGCTGAGTCAACCATGAGCCGGCTACCTGGGATTGAACCCCAGGTCGTGAGCACAGTTTTACCTGCAGGACAGCCATTTAACCACTGCGCCATGAGACTCCACTGAGTGACTAGCTTATCCGGTCAATGGGAATTATTAGTGTGAGCACTGATGAGGTGGCATATAAACAGAATCAATCCACCAACTCCCAAAATGAAGAGCAGCTCCACTTTAGAGCGGAAAATTGTTGGCATTTTAACTGCCACCTTACAAATTTTAGATATGGTCTGCTTGACTTACAACTATTTTTTTCATTTTTTATTTTTTAACTTATTTTTTCAATTTTTAGATAGGTACCCCGACTTAAGAGTAGTTCGACTTAAGAGCATGCATTCGGAACAGATTAAATTCGTAAGTCGAGGTACCACTGTACAAGGGAGGGGGGGACAGTATGTCAGGTAGAAAGCTCAATCTATTAATTCTTGACATTACAACATTACAACAGATGCAGTTCCCACCTCCAAGACTTACTTGCAGCCTCACTCTAAACTTCCCAGGGAACATTTTGAAGTTCTGCTGATCGTGTAAATCAGCGTTTAGATGCAAGCATGTAAATTACATTAAAAGTGTTTCTAGGAGTTCCAACTCTCAGAATTCAGCTGTTACTGAGCTGAGAAACTCACAACAATTTGTCAAGGCAGATAGGCAGAACAGCCAGGCAAAAGAAGTTATTTGGAAAATATCAGTATGCAAGATCAGCCACTCCCTGGCTGGCCACATCATTGCCTACAGTGAGCAGAGTTTGGGTCGCTGTGCCCCTGTGAAGGCTGAACACATTTGAGTCCATTCACATTGTTATAATAAAGAAACACAACAGCTGCCACATAAAGCAGGAAGAGGTGTGGGGGGGGGATTGCAGCAAGCCAGCACACAGGGGCAAAAAATCAGGCAGTTTAGGAAGAGATCCCACTTGAATGCTTTTCAACAACAGCAACCACAACCACAACAATAATAACAACTTTATTTTTATGCCCCCTTTCTCCCCAAAGGGACCCAAGGCGGCTTACAACAAATTCAAAAAAAGTACAAGAAACGCGCAAACAAAGTACAACACAAGTTCCTCTGAAGAAAAAAAAATATTAAATTTAAAAAGAGCTCTGGCTTTCCGTCAGTTCTTCCTACGTGCATTGCAAACGTATCCTCCGTAATTCCATTTGCACGCCTACCCCTCCTCTTGGCCATCCAGCATACGCCAAAGTGACAAAAAAGGCCACCCCTCTCTTTTCTCTCTCTCTCCCCCCACGACGTTAAAACTTACCAAGCTTTTCCACCAGTTTCAGCATGACGCCACCGATGTGGACTTCCCCGGTGACCCTCAGGGTGACATCCCGGTTGAGATCTGTCACATGGACATTCAACTCCCAGGTCCCGTCCGCGTAGCAGCCATCTGGCATCCGTATGCCGTCCAGAGCCATCGTCCTGCTTTCCTACAAGCAAAGGAGCAGAGGAAATGGCATTCATCCGCTCAAGCGGCTCCCAGTTCACAAGTCCCTCCCCTGCTTCCCATTTGAGCAAGAGACAAATCACAGCAAGCGGGGTGGGATGGGGTGGGGTGGGGGGTGGAAGGGGGAGATCCAGAAGGATCAAGAAGCAGGAAACTCCCAGGAAAGGCAGAAAGAAGCTCTCAGGACGCCAAAGTCATCTGGACTTTCAAACAATTCAGTAAGGCAAGTTAGCTGCCTAGATGCCCTAAAAGCACATCCGATCTCGCTTGATTTTGGAAGCTAAGCAGGGTCGGCCCTGGTGAGTACTTGGATGGGAGACCCACCAGGAATATACCAGGTGCTGTAGGCGCCTGGAGCAGGAACTGGCAAGCCACTCCGGTATTCCTGCCAAGAAAACTCCACGGACATGGGGTCACGAAGAGTCGGTCACGACTGTAACGAGACGCAACCCACACACAGCTGGAAGTAGGAAGGCAAAAGTAAGGCAGTAGGAAGAGGCAAGCAAAGCTAGGCAGACAATTTCCAGCTGACCCACTAGTACAACGGGTACTATACAAACCTAAAGAAAATGTTCACTAGAACCTTATTGAGCGTCAATGCGCCTGGCACGTGGAAGAAAAAGAATGGCTCTTCTCTGACGTCTCACCTGCCCCTATAACAATTGTTTGCCTTGCTATCTGCTTCCACTCTCTGGCAGGCTTACATCAACCACACCGCCCGCTTTTGACGGGCCACGCACGAGTGGCGCGATATACCTCCCACGGCTGTTACTTGCCACGGGTGAAGATGCACAATTATCCTCCAGGCCCTGTGTTTAAGAGGTGCTCAACAAGTCGGCGAACAATGGACTAGCCTACAAAAGCAAATGGCTTCATCGGCACATCATCACCATCTCCTGGGCTCCGTGTCCTTTAAACACCCCCCCTTAGATAAACATTTCTATCTATTTTGGCATAGGCACTAATTACAAGTCTTTTTGCAGGCTCAGGGCAATACTTTTAAAAGGCCGTGTTAACTCTAAGCAGGGACTTTGTGGTGTGTGTGTGGGGCGGGGGGGGGGGAATGGTTTGTTTTAAAACCCTGATGAGAAGAACCAAGGCAGCCTGGCTGGCAGCTGTTATTCCAATTACATTTACAACGTGGGAGTTTAAAATTCCAAAATGTACAAGAGACAGAAGGAACAAGAGGAAAGGAAAGAGAGAGGAGGAGGAGGAGAAGGCTTGCGTCCCAGATAAACGTTCAAAGAGGAGCCCGACCCTTGCAAGGAGGACAACAAAGGCGGTTTTTCACTGCAGAAAGAAAGAAAGAAAGAAAGAAAGAAAGAAAGAAAGAAAGAAAGAAAGAAAGAAAGAAAGAAAGAAAGAAAGGGAGGGCAGGCAGGGGTGGGAGGGGATGCAACAAGGGGAAGCCCTGGAAAGGTGACCTCCCCCCCCCTAAATAAAACACCCAATAAATAAACTACAGAGGAAGGGAGGGCGCCTGGGTGTCCCTGCATAAGCGACCCCTCAGCCCCCTCCAAGGGGACTAGGACCCTGAGAAGGGAAACGACCCAAGGGTCCATCATCCTGTCGTCGTCCCCCAAAGGCAAAGGGAGGGGGTTGAACGACCCTCTTTGCCCCCAACCCGGCCTTAACAGACCCTCCTCTGCTCCTGCATCTGTATTCCACTACACCCCACACACACACACACACACACACACACACACAAATGCAAGGAAGCTCATTAAAGTCTAAATTAAAAGCCCAGCGCAATGACCTAGAAAAAAGGGGGTCTTCCATGATTAACCCTTCCTTCTTCCAAGGTGGATTCACCCTCCCCACTTCAAAGTCTAGGGTCAGCCCTCCCCCTTCCAAGCCCAAAAAAAGGGGGTCTTCCACATTAACCCTTCCTCCCCACCCCCCACCCCCCTTCTTTCTCTTGCAAGCCTAGAAAAAAAAAGGGGGGGACCTGCATTCACCCTCCCCACTTCAAAGTCTAGAAAAAGGGGGTCGTCCATTAACACCCCCTTCCAAGCCTAGAAAAAAAAGGGGGGTCTTCCATGATTAACCCTTCCTTCTTCCAAGCGTAGAAAAAAAAAGGGGGCGTCCATTCACCCTCCCCACTTCAAAGTCTAGGGGGAAAGGGGGAGCTCTTCCATTAACCCTTCCCCCTCCCAAGCCTAGAAAAGGGGGGAGAGCTTTCAACTCACCCCCAATTCCCAGCCTGGAAGACAAACGCCCCCCCCCGTCTCCCTTTCCCAGCCTAGAAAACGTGTGTGTGTGGGGGGGTTTGTTTGTCCCCCCTCCCCCTCCCCAAACCGCCCCCCCCGCCGCCCTTCTTCCTCTTCCTCCCCCTCCTCCTCCTCCTCCTTTTCTTACCCCTCTCTCTCTCTCTCTCTCTCTCTCTCTCTCCTCCCTTCCCGCGCCTGCCCGGCTCGGCTGCGCCCGCGCGTGTGAATGCCTCCCCCCCCCTCCTTCGGCGGCGGCGGCGAATGGAGGGAGGCGGGCGGGGGCGGAGGGAGGGAGGGAGGGGAGGCCGCCCACCCGCTTCTTCCTCTGGCTGGCTGGCTGGCAGGAGAGATGGTGGTGGGTGGCTGGGTGGCTGGGGGGCGGGGCTGGGAGGGGCGGGGCGGGGCGGAGCTTCCCAAGGCCTCCCTTTCCATCCCTCCCTCCCTCCCTCCTTCCCTCCGGCCCTCCCTCCTTTCCTTTTCTCCCGCCCGCTGGGTCGCCCTCCTCCTCCTCCTCCTCTTCCCGCCTGAGGGAGGAGGGTAATGACGGGCAGGGGAGGAGGAGGAGGAGGAGGAGGAGGAGGAGGAGGAGGCCCGGCCGACGCCTCTGATGATGATGATGATGATGATGATGATGATGATGATGATGATGATGATGATGATGATGATGATGATTGATTCGTTCTCCGCCGCCAATCTGGGCCGGCGCAGAGCGGGCGAGGAGGGCCTGAGGAAGGCGCCGGGACGGGACAGGACAGAGGAGGAGGAGGAGGAGGAGGAGGAGGAGGAGGAGCGGAGGGAGACTCCTCCTCCTCCTCCTCCTCCTCCTCCTCCTCCTCCTCCTCCTCCTCCTCTTCGCCGGTTGGGAGAGGAGAGGCGGGACCCGGGGAGGTCCCGAAAGGCGCCCTTCCCTCCCTCCCTCGCTCCCTGTCCGCGCACCCGAGATTGCCCTCCTGAGGGAGGGAGGAGGGCGGCTGAGGGAACTGAGGAGAGGAGGCGCCTCACGGAGGGCGGCTGCCCGCGTTCCTCTTCAGGGGACCCGGGGAAGGGGCTGCTCTTTCCGCCTGGGAGGCGGACTCCAAATCCCACCATCCCCGGCCACCCCGCGGGGGAGTTGAAGGCCTTTTTGTGTGGGGTGGTGGTGGTGGGGGGAGGACGGTGGACTCCCAACTCCCAGAATCCCCGACCATCACCACCACCACCTGTCTACGGGCATGGGAGTCGGGAGTCCTTTTTGTGTCAACTCCAGCTCCCAGCATCCACCAACGCATCCATCTGTCAAGGAGTTGGGAGTCCTTTTGTGGGTGGACTCCAGCTCCCAGAATCCCCAACCATCGCTGCCAGCCACCACACCTGTCTGCCAGCATGGGAGTCAGGAGTCCTTTTAGTGTCAACTCCAGCTCCCAGAATCCACCAACCCATCCATCTGTCAGGGAGTTGGTGTCCTTTTGTGGGTGGACTCCAGCTCCCAGAATCCCCATCCATCGCTGTCGCCACCACACCCATCTTCCAGCATGGGAGTCGGGAGTCCTTTCTGTGTCAACTCCAGCTCCCAGAATCCACCAACCCATCTGTCCTCAGTTGGAGTCCTTTTGTGGGTGGACGCCAACTCCCAGAATCCCTGACCATCACCGCCACACCCATGTGCCAGCATGGCAGTTGGGATTGGGAATCCTATTTGTGTCAACTCCAGCTCCCACAATCCACCCACCCGTGTGGGAGTTGGAGTCCTTTTGTGTGTGGGCTCCCTACTCCTGCAGTCCCCAACTACCCCCTCCTTCCAACAGCATGGAAATCTGAGTTCTTTTTGTGTGTGGACTCCAAATTCCACAATCCCCCACCTGTGCGAGAGTTGGGAGTCCTCAAATGAGTGTGTGGCAAGCTCTAAAGTAAGAGCTCCTAGCTGCTTTGGGACCTTTCTAAGGAGAAAGGCGGGATAAAAATATTTTAAATAAATAGTACTGAATTGCTAATTACAAAGGACCCAGAGACTGAAATTTAATATTGTTGTAATGTAAGCCACCTTAGGCCCTTTCTAAGGAGAAAGGCAGAGTAAAAAAAATGTAAATAGTTGAGCAGGATATAAAGGTGTTTTTTAAAAATATGTTTGATTTAAAAAAATACCACCCATCTGGCTACAAATGCCACCATGGGCGCTTCACAACCGGCAATAAACAGTCATCGGCCTCCAGCAACCAAGTGAACAACATCAAATAATAAAAATAAAACGAACGTTGCCAACATGAAAATAACACCCAGAAGTCACAATCAATAAAAGCAATCAGAGAGCTGCTTTTATTAAAGTCAACACATCAATACGATATAAATAAATAAAATAAAATAACCTTGGAGCAGATCCAATCCTGGTTCCAGGTCTGTGGCATTTTGTGGCCTTGAACCCTGCCAGTCCATGTTGGCTCCCTTGGTTTTGCTCTCCAAGACAACTCAGACTTTGCGACATGTTTATCTGACAGAATAAACCAGAGATCAAAAGCAGCCCCGCTTCATTTTATTCTGACCAATAAATATGTAACAAACTCCTTCTCTTTTATGTTTATTTGCTCTCTACGAGGGTGGCAGAGAAAGAAAAAAACAGCCACAAATGGCGGGATCTTTGGTGGATCTTTTCCATCTTCTACTCGGTTTTCATTCCCTTATTATATAGAGCAGGGATGGCAAACCTATGGGCACGGGTGCCAAAGGTGGCCCTCGGAGCCCTTTCTGCGGGCACCCGACATTGCCCCTTCATAGCCCCCTGTATACAGGTTAAATTACTGTATTGGCTCTTTGCGAATAAATTAGTGGGTTTTGAATAGCAGTTTGGGCACTCGGTCTCTAAAAGGTTCGCCATCACTGATCTAGAGAGCATTTTGGGAACGGGAGGGGAGTAGGAAAAGTTACTCTTTTGGGGGGGGGAGCAGTTTTCAAGGGAGCGGCCTTCCTCTCAGTCTGCTACTGGCCATATGAGGATGCGATTTCCCTTTCTCTACCTGGCCAGGCAGGCAACCAACACAACGTTATGGGAAAAACTGGGAAGAAAGGTGGTTGGAATTCCTGGTGCAAGGACACGGTGGTTGCGTGTTGTGCAATGCGTGGTTTGCACAGAAGAATTGGGGTGCAGGGTGATTTCCGTAGACTGAGGGGCAAAAAATGTGGCCCATGGGAACCAAAAGAGAGTGCAAACCAAAAGCAAAAACCAACAGCTGGATCTTCCGGCCCAGTGCTATTGAAATAAAGGGGAGTTATGCAATCCAAACCAAATGAAATACAAACCCAAGAAGAGGCAATACCTTACACAATGAGTAGTGAAAGACCTTTTTATTCTGGGTGGATGCTCATTTTGCAGCAAAAAAAAATATCTTGTTGCATCTTAAAGATAACATGTTTCTTGTTTTTCAAAACAATCTGCAGCTATTCAATTCCCTCCCCCTATTAAAAGGACCCCCCCCCTCCCTCCTGGTAAGAGGAGAGATGAAAGAAGCACTGGAGGGAGAATAAGGGGGGGGGCGGTCTATGGGCATTTCCAGACAGAAGGCTTTTCATGGTTACAATTAGAAGGTACTTCACAGTTTTCTTCTTCCCCTTAATTGATTTTCCCCTTTCCTCATAAGCAAGAGAGAGAGAGAGAGAGAGAGAGAGAGAGAGAGATGAAAGAGACAATTATGCCCAGTCACCCACACCATGTAAAGTCCCTATAAAACCTGATGAATAAATCAGGACGATGTGCTATATAAAAGCCTCGTCTGGAATCAAGCTACGGACAGAAAGTACCATCATCTGGATCCTCTGTACTGTTGTGAGTCAGTGTGAATGTGCAGTAAAAACGTCCCTGTGCCAGACTCCTTCTTGTGTTAGACATTACGGAACGTTTTCATCTTTCCCTTCTTAATACTGTGTAGAAGATTTAAGTGATTGATCTTATACAACTCAGCATACACACACACATTCTTTTAGTACGCCCACACTGCTCATGGCCACTAAATAGTTGAAGCCTATAACAGGGTATAATAAAACAACTAAATAAATAAATATATGCAGCAGAGGAAATGTTGAATGATGCCTCTATTTCAATCAGCTCAAAAACATAATCATAATCATCGTCTAGGAATGGCTAAAATTGGGGGCCATCAAGAAAGAAACAGAAGGCTGCCCAAGGAAAAGCAATACAAACTAATGTCACGAAAGCTGGAATTCAAAGAATTGGTGCAAACAGAAAATTTATGTGTTTCTTTATTTTAGATTATTTTTTACCCTGCCTTTCTCCTTGGAAAAGGACCCACTCTGCCATGAAAAAAGATGACACTATGTTACCCCCTCATCTGTGAATGTTCAAAGGTTGCACACACTACAGAGCTAGACATGGTAGAGTTGCAAACTTAATACACTACTCATTGTGTAAAAAAATTGTTGTTCTTCAGTTGTTCAGTCGTGTCCGACTCTTCCTGACCCCATGGACCAGAGCTCGCCAGGCCTTCTGATCTTCCACTGCCTCCCGGAGTTTTGTCAAATCCATGTTGGTTGAATCGATGACCCCGTCCAACCATCTCATTCTCTGCCGTCCCCTTTTCCTTTTGCCTTCCATCTTTCCCAACATCAGGGACTTTTCCAAGGAATCCTCTCTCCTCATGAGGTGGCCAAATTACTGGAGCCTCAGCTTCAAAATCTGTCCTTCCAGTGAACATTCGGGGTTGATTTCTTTCAGGATGGATAGGTTTGTGTAAAAAAAATAGAATCTGCCAATTTCCAAGAATCTATCGGAACATCAAGTAGAGAAACTGTGTGATATAATCACCATGTTAAGAACTTGGTAGGATGTTTGGATTGATGCCAGAGTTCAAGAACTGGAATAAATAAAATACAGAGACTTGGCATTAGAAATAACTCACTTGCAGATGGAAGACATTTCAGTCATCAGGGCATTGGGAATAATGCCACAAAATTGTCTGAATTGTTTATTTTGATTGTGAGCCACCCAGAGAGACCTTTGGGTAGTGGGTGGCATACAAGCTATATAAATAAATAAATAAATAAATAAATAAATAAATAAATAAATAAATAAATAAATAAATATTTTTTATAAAATACATATTATGCAGAGCTCTGAAATATCACCATCAGAAATGCAAAAAAGAAGCAATATTAGGGACAGTATATATATTTAACTGACATTTTATCAAGCATTTTTGTTTGTTTAAAGCTTGTATAAATAAAGGCTTTATCTTGTATCTTTGAATAATAAATGGTGACAGTCATAATGATAACAGACCTCCAATGTCTGCTGCCTTGCTTTCTGAAATGTAAATTCCACTTGTTGACCATCTGCTGACCTCAGCTGCTGACCCACCCTGCAGGTAAATTGTTCTTTTTAGGGAACCTTTCCAGGAATACTGGTCCCCTTGAGGGAACATCAGCCAACCTCTCCTGAAAATTAGCAACCAATGTTTTATCAAGGGGAGGGTCATCCAGCAGCTGAAACAATAGACAGGCTGTAGAGAGAATAGAAAGCTCATTATATCAGCGAGGGTGGGGTGGGATCAAGGACTCCTAGGGCAAAAAAAATGTCCCCTGCGAGACTGACTATCCCAAAATAACCTCTCAGAGCCTCATGCAGCATTGATATCCTGGATGTTTCATTCCACACACATTGGCCCTGTGTTTCCAAAGGCATAGGCTTGCCCTGGGGCAGCAGTGGAGTGACATCCTGCAGCCCCACAGTTTTTTTTTCCTTTTTCAAAATATAAGAACATAAGAAGAGCCCTGCTGGATCAGGCCAAAGGCCCATCTAGTCCAGCTTCCTGGATCTCACAGTAGCCCCACCAGATGCCTCTGGGAGCGCACGAGACTAGATCTCTGTCTCCTGATACCAATCCCCTGCATCTGGCCCTTGAAGTACCGCGGTTTTAAGCCTGGAGATGACACATCTCCATCATGGCTTGTCACCTGGGATGGACTTTTCCTCCAGGAATCTGTCCAATCCCCTTTGGAAGGCATCCAGGCCAGATGCCATCACCACATCCTGTGGCAGGGAGTTCCACAGACTAACAACATGCTGGGGTAAATTATTTTCTCTTGTCTGTTCTCACTCTCCCAACCCTCAGTTTGAGTGGATGTCTCCTTGTTCTGCTATTTTGTGAGAGGGAGAAGAGCGTCCCTCTATCCACTTGACTCATGCCCTGCATTATTTTGTCCGTCTCAATCCTATCCCCCCTCAGGTGCCTTTTTTCCAGACTAAAGAGCCCCCAATGTTTTAGCCTTTCCTCATAAGGGAGGTGCCATTTGCCTTGTGACTCAGAGCTTCACGATCAGTGAACCAGACGAGGGAGGAGGGAGTAAGTTTGCACGTTTTCTCTCTGTTTCAGGTGTGCATTCAACTGTTGGTGCTACGTGCCAGCTTTTGGAATTCCTACGGGTTACAGAATCATAGAATCGTCAAGTTGCAAGCAGCCTACAAGGCCATCGTGTCCGAACCCCGGCTGAAGGCAGGATTACAGATCTAAGGATTTCCGCCAGGTGGTTGTCCATATTTCTCTTGAATGCCTCCAGTGTTGTATTGTGTGCCTAGCTGGAAAGTGACCTTTGTATTCTGCATGCCCCAGAATACCTCAGCCATAATTGCTGGCACGGAACCCCCAAAATGGCAGGTGTTTGAAAAGCAGGTGATTGAACTGAAAATGGGGATGTCTGTGAAGATTCTCAGTCCTCCAGGTGAGTTTATCTGGAGGACCGATGAAGCTGTTTGGATGAACAGCGAAACGTTTCTATCTCTCAAAAAAGAAGTCCAGTAGCCATGACTCAACTTCCAGGTGAAAATGGGCATATTCTTCCATCCCCCTGTTTAGTATGTGCCATATTATCATGTGAAAAGGGGCTTCTGCCGAACAGCACCCACCCACCCCCGTGGAAGAAAGAGAACCTTTAACAGCCTGGCATGATCGCCATGTGCCTCTCCGCCGCCGTGTGTGTGTCTTACAAACAGGAAATTAAATTTTAACAGCTGAGGCTTGTTGCTTGCATAACTCCTCTCAGTTCAGAAGAGGAAAACAAGGAGGGTCAGTTCAAAAATTTTGACTTTTGTACCGTCTTTTGCCGCCAAGACTATGAAGCAAATAAAAATTGGTGGTTGTTTTTTTATTTATTTAAAGAAAATCATTATTTGAATTCTATTCAAGTGGGCTTTCAGGTTAGTTCTGTTTTAACAATTGTTCTTGTTTGAGTCTTTTATTTTCCCTGTCACTGTGAGCTGCATTGGGTCCCCTTCTTTGGAAGAAAAGTGGGATGTAAGAATAAATGTATTCCCCACAGAGTTAATGTGGGGAAGAGGCAAATTGAAGTGGCACATTTTGAAGTCATACCCAGAACGGGCCAATTAGTACTTCCTTCAGAGCATAATGTATGTGGATGATTTTTGACGTTTCAAGTGGAAGGGCCTAGGCAGCAGTGGGATGATGATAGGGAGGGTGGAAGGGTGAAGCTTTCCCCTTAAGTCATCATCTCCTTCCTCTTTTTCTTCCTCTCCCGCTGGAACCTAGATCGTGCCTTTATTGTTCTGACATCAGATGTGGGGCACCTGGGCTGGGACACCTCCCTTATGAGGAAAGGGTAAAACATTTGGAGCTCTTTACTCTGGAAAAAAGGCTCCTGAGGGGGGATATGATTGAGACGTACAAAATTATGCAGGGCATGAGTCAAGTGGCTAGAGGGAAGCTCTTCTCCCTCTCACGAAATACCAGAACTAGGGGACATACACTCAAATTGAGGGCTGGGAGAGTAAGAACAGACAAAAGAAAATATTTTTTTCACCCAGCGCGTTGTTAGTCTGTGGAACTCCCTGCCACAGGATGTGGTGATGGCATCTGGCCTGGATGCCTTCAAAAGGGGATTGGACAGATTCCTGGAGGAAAAGTCCATCCCAGGTGACAAACCATGAGGGAGATGTGTCATCTCCAGTCTTAAAACCGGGGTATTTCAAGGGCCAGATGCAGGGGAGTGGTATCAGGAGACAGATACCTAGTCTCATGTGCTCCCGGGGGCATCTGGTGGGGCCTCTGTGAGATCCAGGAAGCTGGACTAGATGGGCCCTTGGCCTGATCCAGCGGGGCTCTTCTTATCTTCTTATGTGACCCTTTGAAGCCATCTTTCCTTCCCAACCCACCTTGCAAGTTCTTCAGCCAATCAGTTCTTCTCCCTGAACTTCCTTCCATGCCAAGTTCCCCCTCGAATGATCAGCTGGAACAATCTTTACCTTTCACTTCTCCAGCTACTCTATCTAGCTTTGTACATTTCATGTGTTTATAATTTTTGTTTGTTATTATTCATTACTATTATTCTGAGTACCCAATGGTCTCCCTCTAAGAAAAGGTTCTTAGCATACTGTAATAGGTTTCTGTCGTTGTAATTATATAGGCCCACCCTTCAATGCCAAGAACAGAATTGAAGACGCCAGAGCACATAGACTTCAGTTCCTTGCCCTGTTGCAAGCAGCTGCTGGGAGGGCACCATGTTCCAGGACCGGGAGGGCTTCCTTGTGAATGGTAGCTCTTCCACTTTCCCCCGTTCATATTTCTAGTCCTCTGTGTTCGGCGTCCCTTTGCAGCTCATACATTCTTTGGATAGATTTCTAGCGGTTGAGTCTTGTTTGCACCTGCTGCCTGGGTTGCCCAGTTCTGTGCGCCTCAGTTTAAAAAGGATGTTGACAACCGTGAGCAGGTCCAGAGGAGGGCAACCAAGATGATTGATGGTCTGGAAGAAATGTCTTACGAGGAGCAGCTTAGGGAGCTGGGAATGTTTAGCCTTTCAAAAAGAAGATTGAGAGGGGATATGATAGCTATGTTTAAATATTTGAAAGGATGTCACATTGAAGAAGGGACTGGTTTCTTTTCCATGGCTTCAGAGACTAGGATGTGGGGCATTGGTCTCAAGCTACAGGAAAAGAGATTCAATTAAAAACATTAGGAAGAACATGACAGTTAGGGCTGTTCGGCAGTGGAAGATGCTGCCCCAAAGGAGGGTGGTGGAGTCTCCTTCTTGGGAGGTTTTTAAGCAGAGGCTGGATGGCCATCTGTCGGGAGTCCTGTGATGGGGATTCCTGCATGGCCGGGGGTTGGACTGGATGGCCCTTGAGGTCTCTTCCAACTCTAGGATTCTATGGAAAGCAGAGAGCACTGGTATATGCCATTCTTCTGAGGTCTTTCTCTTGCCTCTCCAACAAATGTGCCAATTCCCATATGCAACCTGTTGTTTGCTTTCTCTGCAGGATCCTTCCTTCTGGACAGGGACTGATCTGGCTTTCAGGACGGGTAAGCTGAATCGTACAGGGCATCAAGTGAAGAAAGGACCTACAAGCTACATTCCCCACTAAAGAGAGGTAATTCCACAAGGGGTTCTGTGTGCAGAGCTTAATGTCATATAGGCATCAGGTTTTAATTTGAATTCATATTGCCTAGTCTGTGGTAAACAGCAGAGCAAATGGCTATTGTCAATTTTTTTTTTTTGCCTTTTCCAAAATTGTATGGGTCCCTTGTGATCTAAATACAGAAACTTGCAAAAGATTGACTCCGTAAGTTAACTCTGAAATGCACTCCTGTTTCTATCTCATCAAGCCAACATAGGGTGATCCACCCAGGATTTTCTAGGTACAGTGATTCCCCCACCTATTGCAGGGGTTTGGGACCCAACCTGACCCACAATAATTGAAAATCTGCGATATGTGGATGCAGCTTGGGTCAGGTCTGAGGCACCTAGCTGGGGGCTTTTGTATTTATCCCCAGCCTGGTGCTGCCCCAAACAGGCCTTCAAGGGCCTTCCCGGGCCTTTGAGGGCCTCCAGAAGGCTCAGGAAGGCCCTCGCAGGCTCGTTCGGGGCAGTGCCTTCCCCCCCCTTTACCCCAGGGGGGCTTTTTTCATATACTGCACTGCAGTCCTGCGATATAACGGGACCGCAGTGTATGAACCGTGAATGGGCAGGGGACCACTGTAAAACATTTTCTGAAGTTTTCCAGCGCCTCTTTCTGGTGGCAGTGTAAGACCGGGCTGCTTGCCCTGTGCTGCGCAGATACACAGAACAACAACAGCCACACACAAACACTGGACTAGTCTTCTTGTTGTTTCGACGTATGTAGTGCTAAAGCATTCACTGAGCACTGCCCCACAATTTAAGTCTGCAAGCAAAAACATGGCCCGCAACAACTTGGGTATTTAGTTTATCAACCTTGGAAGGCTGAGTTAATCTAGAGCAGGGCTGTTCAACTTTGAACAGGCAGAAGTCTACTTTTTCCGGCCCAAAGTGCCTGAGGGCTACTACACTAAAACCTCTACTTATGAATTTTATCCATTCCGAACACATGCTCATAAGTAAAAACCTTTGTAAGTAGAGCAGCGGTTTCCCATAGGAATGCATTGAAAACCAATTAATCTGTTCTAGAGGGAAAAGATTTCAATGCGCCATGGCCCTTGAATTGCCCCACTCGGCTGAGACAGTGGGCTGGCAGACCCAGAACTTTGCTGGGGCAGTGGTGGTCCTTGGGATGGGGGAGGAAGGGGTGGATAACTTATCCCCTCACTTTTTTTATTCAAGGCCGGCGGGCTACTTTTGAACCCTTTACGGACTACCAGTAGCCCGCGGTCTACCTGTTGGGCAGGCCTGATCTAGAGACAGCTACTGGTCAAGCTCAGGTTGTGAGCAGAGTCTTCACTGCAGTACTGTGCCACGAGGTGGGCGTCTCTCACTCTGAAAGCAGAGCTTAAATTTATATATGTATTTGTTTGTTTATTTTTGGATTTATATTCTGACAAGCCTAATTCAGAGAACAACTCCAGGCAGTGTCGTTAATGCTACGTGGCTTTAATTTTCCACCACAATTCCCAGAAACTCTCATCGAGAGACACTCCAGCCTAACATTAGAGCTTTGCCGTGAAAAATTAGTTGTATAAAAATCAGTGAGCCGGGAACTACATTACCAACCTCTTAACACGAGAAACACAACTTGGCAAAATGGATATGGGATGCGGGTATAGGCGTGCCAAACACACGAGGCTACTTATCCCAGGACCCTTGGCCACCCTCCTTGGCAGGGCATCAGGTGGACCAGGTTGCTGTTTAATAACATTCTATTGCAGGGTTTTTCTTCTTCTTCTGGCTGCAGCCGATACTCCAGGGACTGTGTGCCAGTAGATTTATTGGACATTCCTTCCAACCTGAAATGTAGAGGCGAAGTTGGAAAGGCCGTCCGGCTTGCGTCACAAACTCTCGAGTGGCTCTAAGCTCTTCCCATCTGCTTTTAAGACGTGCCGGGGGTTTTATAAGCAACCATCTCCAAATAAGGTACCAAAACGAAGCGACGCCGAAGTCGGCATAAATTACATCAGCCAGAGCTGGCTTCGCTGGAGCTACCAGGCCTGACGGTCTTCCCGGTTCCTGCTTTTTCTCTTTGCAAGTTTAGGAAAGAATTATCCCAACCCCCCAAACCCCCCCCCGCGCACACCCCGTCCTGCTTAACATCTCCATTTGTCACCCAGTCTGGCTGGAGAGATTTTTTAGCAAACCGGCAGTTGTGCTTTACGTAGAGTCATTTTTCATTTCCCATCAAGCCAACTTTGCATGTACTACGTGACTGCAGAGTTCTGGGGCCACACCAGCCAGTCGTTCGTTTGGGCCAGGCATGTCCAAACTTTGGCCCTCCAGATGTTATGGACCACAACTCCCACAGTCCTTTGCCATTGGAAATACAGGCTTGGAATTCTGGGAGTTGTGGTTCAAAACATCAGGAGGGCCGAAGTTTGGACATGCCTGATGGGGGATAATTTTTCCCCATGGCGCCAGTACGATTATTTGCAGTTGCATTGCTCTGTGGCCGAGTGCTGAGCTTTGACTATTAACCAAAATAAAGAACTGCTGGAGAACTCTGCGATTTAGGCATCCGGCTGTGGAGCCAGAGGTTGGAAGGTTGATTCCCCACTGGGGAAGTAAACCTAGGAACACCAGTCTGCCTGTAGATCTAGACAAGACAGAGGAACTAAACTCCCTTCTCTGCTTGCCGGTCTCCCATATTTGAGCCACATAACTTAATGCATGTAATGTTGATCTGTTTAAACACTTATGAGAAACCTTTCCTCCTCAATACAGAGCTTTATCCATCAATTGTGGAGGAGAGCCCATTTTTCTGACATGGCTTCAGAATCTGCTGTGTCTCTAGCAAGAGAAAACAACAAACACAAAAGTGGTGAAATAGTGCTGAACTGACACAACAGTGAAGCGTTTGAATCAATGCTGTATCAGTTTAGCATTATAAACAGTATTAGTTTAGCGCTCTAGCTAAACCAGGAGAAAAATAAACATTTTTAAATTACCGTTTGAAAATTGCATTGCGGTTGTAGTCGTTACTTGTGGGAGCAAGCAGAAGGCAAGTAAAAGGACTAGGATTCCATCTTTGCATATGTCCTGTCATAAATGATGTCACCTGGACACACCCAGAAACTGCTCCATAGGACTGATACAAACCACCACCACTCCAAGCCAAAAGCAAGGCTAAATAACCAGAATGTGGAGAGATGCCACAACAGCAAACAAACATAAGATAAAACAAAATGCAAGATCTGAATATTAAACTCATGGGGGTCATCAGCTCCAGACTGGAGCAGCAACTCCAATCTTGTTGCAAGTTGGTTATGCTTGTAGTTAGTGAAATGTAGATATACCCTGCATCAGACTTTCTCCACTTTGGGCCCACCCAGTTGCTCTTGGACTGCAATTCCCAGAAGCCTTCGCCACCAGCTATGTTGGTCGGGGTTCCTGGGACCTGCAGTCTTAGAACACCGTGGCTAGGTTAGGAACCATTGCTCTACACCAGGGGTGTCCAAACTTTGCCCTTCCAGATATTTTGGGCCACAACTCCCAGAATTATAAGTCGAGATGGCCAATGACAAAGGATTATGGGAGTTGTTGTCCAAACCATACTGGAGGGCCACAGTTTGGACACAACTGCTCTACACATAAACTGTAGCCATTTGACATTTACTACTATGGGCATAGAGCCACTTCCAGACCAGGGAATGTCAATGTGTATCCTCCATTGGATATTGGCTACCTCCCTATTTGACCAGGTCACACATGATACTACCTGAGAGCAATTAGGTGTGATACCAAAAATGGAGAATATGAGATGGTATGGACAAATTGGGGAGGGGTGGCTAATTCTATAGAGGGTAGGATGAAAATCCAAAACCACCTTGACAGATTAGAGAGTGCTAGGCCAAAGCTAGTGGATTGGGTTTCAACAGAGAGAAATGCAGGGTGCTGCATCTAGGGGGAAAATGAATTGCACAGATATAGAATGAGGAACACTTGGCTGGAGAATAGTACCTGTGAAAGGGATTTGGGAGTCTTGGTGGACCACAAATTGAACATGAGTCAGCAGTGTGATGCGGCGTCCAAGAAAGCCAATGCGATTCTTGGTTGCATTAACAGAAGCATAGTGTCTAGATCAAGGGAAGTGATAGTACCACTCTATTCTGCTCTGGTCAGACCCCACCTGGAGTCCTGTGTCCAGTTCTGTGTGCCTCAGTTTAAAAAGGATGTTGACAACCTCGAGTAGGTCCAGAGGAGGGCAGCCAGGATGGTTAAAGGTCTGGAAGAAATGTCTTACGAAGAGCGGCTTAGGGCACTGGGAATGTTTAGCCTTACAAAAAGAAGGCTGAGAGGAGAAATGATAGCCATGTTTAAATATTTGAATGGATGTCATATTGAAGAGGGAACAGGTTTGTTTTCCATGGCTTCAGAGACTGGGATGCGGGGTATTGGTTTCAAATTACAGGAAAAGAGATTCAATTTAAACATTAGGAAGAACTTCCTGATGGTTAGAGCTGTTTGGTAGTGGAATACACTACCAAAGGGGGTGGAGGAGTCTCCTTCTTTGGAGGTTTTTTAAGCAGAGGCTGGATGGCCATCTGTTGGAAATACTGTGATAGGGGTTCCTGCATGGCAGGGGGTTGTACTGGACGGCCCTTGAGGTCTCTTCCAACTCTATGATTCTATGTCCTCACGAGTGGCACCTTCTACCATTGCCAAAACTGCTTACCGCCTGGAAACTGATGGCTGGTGGCCTCATAAGCAACCAAAACAGAGCTGGCAGGACATGGTCAATAAGGAGGACATGTGAATTGTCGCCCTGTGCCCTGAAGACATAGTCAATTGGGCAAAGTGGCATTTCTGGTTTTGAAAAGAGGACCTTCCACCTGTGGGAAAAGGCTGGGAAGATGAAGAGGAAGGCATGCCTGTGGAAACCTTTGGATCTGCACTTTTCTGAGCCCCTCCAGAGTTTGGTGCTAAAGAGCTCCCAAAATCTATGGCACAGAATGTGTTTGTCTCTTCAGGCTATCAATCCATGGAGCCCATAAAGGGAAGCCACAAGAGTGGAAGCCTTCTCTTTCTTACGGTTCTGCAGAATGTTTCTCATTCTTTTTTGATTACGCGCATGCACCGTTGAAAGCACAGCCATCCCGTTCAAGGAGTTCAAGCCAGGAGGAACGGGTGTGAGGGTGCAGATTTTTGACGCCGTCAGAGACTGCAAGATCAGCAAAGCCTGGGTAGACCTGCATGGATTGCTTTCTGCTTTTTTTGAGACCCAGGCAAGACACCTGGCTTCTTATTATAGGTTATTTTTTTCCTGGGTCCAGCTATGCGATGCAACAATGGACCGTTTGTGTGGGCAACAGCCCGCAACTTTCACCGCAGTCGTTTTCAGGTTACCTTTTTGTGGCTTTCACTGTCTTAGGGGTGGGCCATGACGGGGCTCACTCCGATACTGGCCGTTTCTCGTTCCTGTGAGCAGAAGTTTCTTGGGTAAGGTTTTTCCTTCAGCCAAAAAAAGAGAAAGAGGCTCTTTTCTTCTCTACATGACTAACTGGTTATGAATCTAAATTAATTAATTAATATGGAGACAAAGGACCATTGTGCCGCTTGGAACTTGGCTTGGTGAAGGGCCTGCTTCTGAAGACGGCAGCAGAAAGCTCCGATCGTGTGGGTCCGTGGGGGTTGGTTTCCTTATTTTGCCTCCAGCCTCCCCACCCCCACCCCAGGGAAATTAATTAAGAGCCCGGAAAATTGTGTTTGTTTCAACTACATCTCCCATAATCCCTCCCCAGCCAGGAGATTCTAGACGACGATGTCCCAAATTAGTCACTCTTCCAAGCTCTGACACAAATCCGTGGCATTTGGGTTTCGTCTTTTCACTTTTTGAATCACATCTAGGGTGTCGAGGTTTGCAGACGATTTAAGACGGTTGGGGTTTTCTGCGCGAGACGGTCTCTCCTCACAAGCAAATAACCAGGCATCTTTTGCCCTCGCATGAAGTTGGCACTGGTGGGGCAAAAGCAAACACACACCCACACAAACACACACATACACACACACACACAAACAAACAAACAAACAACCCAAACCCCAGACAATGATTTGTTCAAAGGGGCGGGGGCAGCCCCGTGGCCAAGCTTGAAAGGGAACGACAGCCTTGTGGTTAGACCGCAAACCTCGGAAACAGGAAATGTGGCTTTGTCTGTCAGTACCTAGCGCTGGCACGGCTTTCAGTCGGCGGTGGAGTGACGCCAACTTCCTTGGTGCTTCTATGGAAGAATGAATGGAAATCCTGCCCTCGGAGATGCCTCTCTGGGTGCCAGGATAGAGACGCCGTGACTCACGCAACCGCTCAGGTGTTTATCTCTGCTTGGGGACCGAGGGAAGCCTTGAATGGGTCCAGGGCCGTCCCCATGTTTTTGACGGGAGGCGTTCAGCCAGCCGCCCTTCTCTGCCGGGCCGTTCTCGTGGCCCAGCTCTTTTCTGTCTTTCGGACCTTGCGCCAGCGATTGGAAACTCTATTCAGCACCCCCATGATTTTTATTATATGTCTATTCTGCTCTCTGTGTGTTTTCTTTGTGTTTTTTTCAGATCAATGATAAATATATGTTTATTACTTATTTTATATAAATGTGATGTCTGTTTTGCTCTTATTTCATGTTGTCCTATTTGTCTTACTATCTTGCAAGCTGTCCAGAGTGGCCTTTGCAGCGAAATGCGCAGTATACCAACCAACCAACCAATCAAACAAACAAAATTGATTGATTGATTGATTAAAAGGTTTCATAAGCAAAAATCTGGTTTATCTATCTATCTATCTATCTATCTATCTATCTATCTATCTATCTATCTATCTATCTATCTATCTATTTATATACCTTGTATGCCACCTACTACCCAAAGGCCTCTGGGCGGCTAACAATCAAAATAAACAATTAAGACAATTAAAACATCAAAATTGCAATACAGTTAAAACAATAAACCATTTAAATACAATAACTACAATATATTAAAATACTAAACTAAAATTTCTGAGGGTACTCCAAGGTTTCCTGTCCCCTCAAAACAAGCACTTTTTGTTTTGCTCTCACCTTTACATCCCCAAATGTCACCCCATGTGATGCTACCTCTGCAATATCCATCAAGTCCATCCTTCCCCCAATCCCATCCCTTGGGCCTGAAATCTTCCACATTGCCCAATAGTATCCCATCATAAGAACAGAAGAACATAGGAAGAGCCATGCTGGATCAGGCCAACGGCCCATCTAGTCCAGCTTCCTGTATCTCACAGAGGCCCCACCAAATGCCTTTGGGAGCTCATGAGACTAGATCTCTGTCTCCTGATCCCACTCCCCTGCATCTGGCCCTTGAAGTACCCTAGTTTAAAGCCTGGAGATGACACATCTCCATCATGGTTTGTAACCTGTGATGGACTTTTCCTCCAGGAATCTGTCCAATTCCCTTTTGAAGGCATCCAGGCCAGATGCCATCACTACATCCTGTGGCAGGGAGTTCCACAGACTAACAACGCGCTGGGTGAAAAATATTTTCTTTTGTCTGTTCTTACTCTTCCAGCCCTCAATTTGAGTGGATGTCCCCTAGTTCTGGTATTTTGTGAGAGGGAGAAGAGCTTCCCTCTATCCACTTTACTCATGCCCTGCATAATTTTGTATGTCTCAATCATATCCCCCCTCAGGAGCCTTTTTACCAGACTAAAGAGGCCCAAATGTTTTAGCCTTTCCTCATAAGGGAAATCCCAGCTTTTCTGCCTGTGGATTGGATATCACTCCTCAGTTCTTCGAACAAAGAGGCACAGGCCATGTGTGGAAACACCTTCCCACTTGGACTTTTTTTTTTGAAAAAGACATCTCAGCAGGTGACTTCCCTTTGCAAAACATCATCTTCCCAAAGACGGCACAACCATTGCAAATTGGGATCACCCTGTGCAGAACCCAGGCAGCTCGTGGTGGATATGAGCATTGCCATCATCATCACCAGCTCCATCATCATCACAATGCCCCTTTAAAACAAACAACAGATTGAAATGGCGTGGGGTGCAGGATTACAGAAGTATTAAAAGCCTGAGATCATTTCTTTAAGCAGCTGGTTGTCAGTTTGTGCAAATCTCAGTGCCCTAGTATAACTCCCCATCAAGATCACCAGTGCAGGATACAGTGGACTACTGATCATCCCTGAAATATCCTCTGCCCACTTCACCTACGTTATATGCATCATTCATTTTTTAACGTTCATATTTTGCAAGGACAAACCTAAGTTGCTCGGGTGCAGTCTTGGATGGTCCCCAGCATCCACCCAGCTGATTCTGCTACAAACTGGTGATGTGCAACATGGCTTCTGTACCTGGTGTTGTGTATTGATCTGTTTTCCTATTACAGTAGAACCTTGACTTACGTCATTAATCCGTTCCAGTGGTCTAGACTTAAGTCAAACATGACTTAAGTCAAACGAACGTTTCCCATAGAAAGTAATGGGAAATCGGATTAATCCGTTCCTTCCCCGAAAACAGCAATTTAACACAAATTTGACTGGGATAGGAGATTCCTTCTGGGGATGTAAATGAAATGTCTCTTCAAAGAGACGAGGAGGCAGTGGAATTACAGTCCACAAGTTATATGGCTCCACTTTTTAATGATCATAGAAACAATGTCTAGCATTTAAGTTTTACTGATTTTTAACCTGATGTTCCAAGTTCTGAACAACTCTATGCTTATCATTAGAGTCCCACAACTTTACAGCTCCCCAACTAAAATGCTTCCATTGTGGACCAGACTTCTGCAGCCAGATTTTTTAAAGACTGAGCCGACTGTCTAACCAGCAAGGCCAGCCCCGAGCTCCCGGCCCTTCTTCTCCTCCGGCAGCTGTGAGGCCGGACCAGCTCCACGCTCTGAGCTGGCCTCGCCCGAAGCCTGCCGGAGGAGGGGATGAAGGCAGGAGCAGTTTGGAGATGGGAGCCATGATGCTGGGTTGTGGCTGCCACCCAATTCCGGTGCCTTGTACCGGGGCTCCGAGATGTAAGTCAAAGCCTGCGACTCAAGTCAAACAGGTCCCTTCTTGCTGCAAGTCAAATATGATGCAAGTCAAGCAGTATGTAAGTCAAGGTTCCACTGTATCTGTAATTGCTTATGTTGAAGTAACTGCCTTCCTGTTCCAAAGGGAACAGGCCTATTGGTTATTTCTAGTTGCTGCATTTGGATCCTCAATCCTATTGGTTTCCGCCAAAAGGCAGCTTTGTGATTGCTTGTAATTGTTCCCTCCAAAATGTATCTTTTCCTAGCCTGTCCTCGTTCCTATAAATGTAGCTCCCTCTCCCCAGTCCCCAGCCTTGTTCTCTCCCTGAATAAAGAGCTGTTACCGTAGAAGCTGTCTCCAGCCTACTATGTCACAGAGCTGAAATCACTTGCTGAAATCACTAAACTCACGCCTTTACACCTTGTCCTCTGCCTGGCGGTCCGACATTTTGTATTGAGAGATGCAAACGGCGAAGTCAAGGGCCCACCTCATGCCAAGGCTGCTGCGGAGAGGCAGGCCCTTGCAGCTTGCAGGAAGAGGAGTTCCCCCATCCGTGCTGAGCAGCCAAGGAGTGGCTGTACCTTGGCCACATGGAATTCATTCTTGCACGGGGCAGAGCTGCCAAACCCAGCCACAAGCCAGAACAATGCACAGAGCCTGGAATTCGGCACAGCCTGAGGAGAGACGCTCCTCCTGGCAATAGAGAAAAGAAGCCTTCGTGGGAAGAGCAATAAAACAAATCGGATTGGTTTAGAAAGGGCTGTGAGAAGGCACCTCTTCCGAAGGAAAGCAGAGCTCGCTGAAGACAAAGCTGGGAGCTCACAACACAGTTCAAATCAAACTCAATAGAAGCCAAGCCAAAACATTAAAATGAAAGGCCATTTAAAAACGGGTGTTTATTTGCTTGTTTCGGTTTAATATACAGTTCCCATTAGTGCTGCAGAACTATGAAGGGTGGTTGGTTCCCTGTAAAATATATGCTGTAGTCAAATAATAAAACATAAACAATCTAACCACATAAAAACAGAGGGCGCCAGAGCATTAGGAAAACTACACAAAAAGGGAAAAATGAAAAACAAAAAATTCAAAATAGCTTTATTAGACCATGAAAGACAAACCAAAGAGGCAAGCTTTTCCAGAACTCTTTCCCCGGATTAAAAGATAATTGCATAAATAAAATTAAGTAAAATTTGAGGATGGGGAAGAAGCAGAAGACAATCGGGCCAAACATAAAGGCCTTGGTTCTTGATGCTAGACCAGTTGCAGAATGGAGATGGCAAGATTCAGTGATAGGACATCCATGGGCAAGGCTACAAGAATATTCAGCGGAGCTTTGCCCACCAAGAGGGGAGAGGCTGCATGCAGGTTTCTGGATGACGCCTCCATTTGTGACCGAGTTGGCAACCTTCACCTTCGAAGTTGTCTGCCCCTGAGAAAAATGCCAGCCATTTGGATGTTGTGTTTCATCCTTTGCACTCCAAGTTTGAGGAGGAGGTCTGGAGAACTCAAAGCTTTAGGTGCTTGAAACATTTTATGGTCCAAAAAGGAGTTTAGTAAAGGTAAAGGTTCACCCCGCACATGTGTGCTAGTCGTGTTCGACTCAAGGGGCGGTGCTCATCTCTGTTTTTAAACCAAAGAGCCAGTGTTGTGCAAGTCCGCGGCCATGTGCCCAGCATGGCTGAATGCATTTCTGTGCATGGAACACTGTAATAAAGACACTACTCAGTCAGCGGGGGAATCCTACTCATGGGCTACATGACTACTTTCTTTTAGTTGCAAGATCAGGGTCCAGCCATCAAGAACTCACAACTTCCTTCTTAATACAATGGTCCTCCACCCTTCCGCGGTTCATAGTATATGAAAATAGGCCCCCTGGGGTAAGGGGCAAAGGTCTGTTTCAGCCCTCCTATACTTACCCCAGGACTGGGGCTGCCCCAAACAGGCCTGCGAGGGCCTTTCCACGCCTTCTGGAGGCCCCAAAAGGGGCTCCCTGCAAACCGGAAGTGACTTCTGAGTCACTGAAAATCATTTCTGAGGCCTCCAAGACCCTTTCTAGGCCTGTTGGAGGCCTCAGAAACAATTTTCGCCGACCCAGATGTCACTTCCGGTTCGCAGGGGCCCTTTGGGGGCCCCCAGAAGGCGTGGGAAGGCCCTCGCAGGCCTGTTCGGGGCAGTGCCAGGCTGGGGGTAGGTAAAAGAGCCCCCAGCTAGGCCCCCCCAGGCCCAATCCAACTTAACATAAGAACATAAGAAGAGCCATGTTGGATCAGGCCAACGGCCCATCCAGTCCAGCTTCCTGTATCTCACAGTGGCCCCACCAGATGCCTCTGGGAGCACACAAGACTGCATTCACATATTGCAGGTTTTCAATTATTGCGGGTCAGGTTGGATCCCTAACCCCCGCAATAGCCGGGGTGTCACTGTAGTATTATAGACTCAGTACAAGGAACTCACCAGGATCTGTTCTAAATTAACGCAGAGTGAAGGACACACAACAATAGGCTCAAGTTATAGGAAGCCAGATTTTGGATGAATATGAGGAAATACTTCCTGACTGTTAGAGCAGTACGACAACGAAACCAATGACCTCAAGAGGTGGTGAGTGCTCCCGCACTGGTTGGTTGTTCCTTCCTCTGTTCTAAAACTGTTTCTTTCCCTATTTTAAAACTGCTACACCATCTCAAGTCAATGGCAAATAGCAGGACAGAAATAAAACATTATGAAGTGTTAGAAACACAGAGAATGCCCAAAAACATGGCTGCTTTTTGGTGGGGTCCCTTCTCTTCATTCCATCAGTGTTCTGGGTGGAGTCACAGAAAGTCTTCCAAAGTCTCATGTCAAACAATCTTTGGGGGAGGGGTGGACACACATATGAAAAACACACTTTGTGGTTGTCTGATTTCGTGCCACTTGGGTAGGAGGGAATCCTTTTTTTCCAATCCGTTTCCCAGCAGGGATTCCATTGCCACCACATTTTTCTTGTTCTAGGGAAAAACAACAAACCAATGTGGAAAGCCATGAACAAAATACAGGCAGGTTGCAAATAATAGATCATAGAATGATTGAGTTGGAATGGGCCTATAACTCAATTATTTTATGATTGTATAGGTTTCTAAAGCTTACAATGAAAAACTCCATAAAACCCTATGAAGCAAGGCAGCCTCAACCACCCTAATGCCAATCAGCGAGGGAAAACTGCTTGGAAGATTCAATCTGTGTATCCATGTTGGTGTACTCTGGGCTAATGGTAGTATAGGAGAGGGCACTCTCAGGATGCTGAATAAAAGTTTATTAAAAGAGCCCAACGCGTTTCGGCCAGAATGGCTCAAGGTTCACTCAGCCTTCCACCCTTCCAAGGTCAGTAAAATCCCAGGTTGCCGGCTCAAGGTTCACTCAGCCTTCCACCCTTCCAAGGTCAGTAAAATCCCAGGTTGCCGGCTCAAGGTTCACTCAGCTTTCCATCCTTCTGAGGTCGGTAAAATCCCAGGTAGGCAGCTCAGGGTTCACTCAGCCTTCCATCCTTCCAAGGCCAGCAAAATTCCAGGTCACTGGCTCATGGTTCACTCAGCCTTCCATCCTTCAGAGATCAGTAAAATCTGAGGTCGCCGACTCAAGGTTCACTCAGCCTTCCATCCTTCTGAGGTGAGCTCACTGGGGGCGGGGGTAATGTGTAGCCTGTATAAATACATTATAAAGTGTCCAGAGAGTGCTTTAAGCACTAAGAGATTATACATAAGCAGAACACTTTGCTTTTCAAGCTACGCATGTGCCCATACTTCCTTGCAAAGTATCACTACAGAACCTCTTGACAAAATGGGCGTGTTTTGTACCACCGCACTCCTTCTGTGGGTTCCAAGATCCCATATCATGGCAACAGCGAGGAGGGGGAAGTCTCTTAGAATTTCCACCCTGCCCCAAATGGACCCACAGACTGCAACGAAACAGGGGATCAAGGATCACAGGTCGTTCGTTGCCCAAGAAAATGATTTACAGAAGAGGCAATGTTCTGAAAGGCAAATGATGTCTGTCCCGCCCCCCATGGGGGGGAAAGGTTCATACAAAACAGTGGAAAACAAGGAATAACGTAACAGAGGGACATTCTGGCCAGGACTGTTGTTTTGAGCCGAAAGCGCTAGGAAACGTTGCACCTTCCTCGTTAATGAAGAAAGCAGAAGAGAGCAGGACAATGCACCTGGCAAGCCTTCCCCTCCGAGCAACGCTGAGCGGGGCCTGGTGACTCACGCAGATTCTATTAAAGGCCAGAGATAAAGTAGGCAGCTTTCCTGACCATATAAATACAAAAGCAGATCACAGCAAAGCATCGGCCCAGGCCTGGTTATCTCGAGAAGATGACATTCTGTTTAGCCGAGGGATTTGGAAGCCAGTCAAAAGGCAGACCGACTGCAGAGCTGCTTTCGCTTCCACATGCGTCCCGCATGGAGGGTTCCCTGCTCTTGGCATCTAGGCACACGCCTGTTCAGCGCAGCGAGTCCCCCACCTAGGCAATGACCGAAGGGAGCTGTCCGTGCAACCATTTGGGACCAGTTCTCCCAAGGATCGTGTCTGAATCTGATCGGTTTGAACCCAACTCGGACTCACTGGGTGACCCAGGCAGTGAAAGGGAACAGGACAGGGGTTGCCACAAGGCTGTGAAATGCAAAGAGGAAAGCAAGAGGGTGGGGTGGGGTGACAATCTGAACTTGGCTGTTGGGCCAGGGATGCTCCTAGACTTGGGCACAAATTACAGCCGCCCTCTCCAGTCACAGAAGTACGAGGGGTCGTGATTCATTGCCCTGGGTCCTTTTCCAAGGAGAACGGTGGCGTTAAAATGCTAAAAAAATTTTAAAATAAATTGCAAGTTTGAGTTGGCCACGGGGACATCTTTGAAAACATATTTTGGGATCCTGGTGACAGTTTCATGTGTCCTGTGTGCGGCGGCCAGGAAAGCCAATGCGATTCTTGGTTGCATCAACAGAACCATAGTGTCTAGATCAAGGGAAGTGATAGTACCAATATATTCTGCTCTGGTCAGACCCCACCTGGAGTTCTGTGTCCAGTTCTGTGCGCCTCAATTTATAAAGGATGTTGACAACCTCGAGCGGGTGCAGAGGAGGGCAACCAGGACGGTTGAGGGTCTGGAGGAAATGTCTTATGAGGAACAGCTTAGGGAACTGGGAATGGTTGGCTTTTCAAAAAGAAGGCTGAGGGGGAATATGATATCTATGTTTAAATATTTGAAAGGATGCCACATTGAAGAGGGAACAGGTTTTCAAACTGCAGGAAAAGAGATTCCGTTTGAACATTAGTAAGAATTTCATGACAGTGAGAGCTGTCTGGCAGTGGAAGATGCTGCCACAAAGGAGGGTGGTGGAGTCTCCTTCTTTGGAGGTTTTTAAGCAGAGTCTGGATGGCCATCTGTCGAAAACACAGTGTTACCTTGTATAAAGGAATTAATTCGTTCCAAATGAAATTCTGTTAAGCAAATTTTCCTTTATACAAATTTTCCCTAGGAATGCATTGAAAACAGAGTAATTCCTAATCGCGACCTTTCTTATGTTGTACAGATTCTCCCTATAGATGATTCTGTTAAGCAAATTTCCCCTATCTCCAGAATTTATGTTGTGCAGATTTTATGTCATACAAACTGTTTGTTATATGAGGGTCCATTGTACTGTGATGGGGGTTCCTGTACGGCAGGGGGTTGGACTGGACGGCCCTTGAGGTCTCTTCCAACTCTATGATTCCTCCTACCAGGACCGAATAGTTTCATTTAGATTTGCTGCTTATTTGACAGCGAGATGTGTGTACAGTGGACATAAAAATGGTCGCGATTAGGGATTACTCTATTTTCAATGTATTCCTATGGGAAATTTGTATAAAGGAAAATTTGCTTAACAGAATTTCATTTGGAGCGAATTAATTCCTTTATACAAGGTACTGCTGTATGTTGTTTTCAGTGTTGTTTTACTTTCAGCATTTCCCTTTACTTTCATCCCAGTTTCCTACCTGAGGTTTCATTTTGGTCTCAAGCCTCTTTGCTTTGCTCAGGTTTTGATCTTGCCCTCTCTTCCACAACACCAACTGTTGCACACACACACCTGAGACACTATCACACTGCAGAAAAACAAGATCTTTTTACAGCTTCTTTCTCTGTTTGTGTAAGCACCATCACAGTACAGTATAAGTATTGTATCTACCCAACAGCAGGCAACAACCCCAGAAAAAGAATGGTAAAGCAGCTTTAGTCATCTCTACCTGGGAAAGGGTCACCAAAAGTTGGAACTGAGTTGACAGCACATGATTATTAGATTATTATTAAAGGAAAATATACAGAAGGACCCCGGTATCTGCTGGTGATTGGTTCCAGGCCTACCCATGGATAATGAAATCCGTGGATAACAGAGAATGCCAAAAAAACCTCCCAAAACTGCTGTTTTGTGACAGTAGCTTGCTTTCTGGTTGCAGTTTTGAGAGAGTAGCTTGCTTTATGGCTGCTGTTTGTGACAGCAGCTTGCTTTATACACTGCTGTTTTATGATAGAAGTTTTACAGCTGCTGACTATGACAGTAGCTTGCTTTGCAGCTGCTGAATTATTTCCCCCCTGCAAACCATGAATAACTGAATCAGTGGATAATGAATCAGTGGATATGGGGGTCCTACTGTACTCCACACTTGGTTCAGAGGCCCTTTCAATAGATTCATAGAATAGTGAAGGTGGAAGGTGCTTGTGAGGCCATCCCCTGCTCCACGCAGTGATACAAATCAAAGGATACCTGCCGGGGGGCTGTCCAAATTTCTCTTGAATGCCTCCAGTGTTGGAGCACTCACTCTCTCTTGAGGTAATTGGTTCCGTTGTTGTACTGCTCTAACAGAAAGTTCTTCCTGATATTCACCCGAAAGCTGAGGTCTCTTAATTTGAGCCCATTGTTGTGGGTCCTGCACTTTGGAATGGTCAGGATGGAACAGATTTTCCCCTCTCCCCTGTATGGCAGCCCTTCAAATATTTGAAAAGTGCTGTCCCATCACCCCCTCGGTCACCTTTTCTCTAGGCTAATTGAGCCCAGTTCTTTCAGTCTGCCCTCCAAGGGCTTGCTTTCGAAGCCCCTGATCATACCCTTTGCCCTCTTCTGAACCTCTTCGTTTGTCAGCATCTTTCTTGAAGTATGGTGTCCACAACTGGACACAATCCTCAAGGTGAGGCCAACCCAGTGCTGAATAGAGGGGGACGAGCGCCTCATGCGATTTCGAAAAATCTTAATGTTTCTTCATTGCATGGCTGGGGAAAAGGCCAGGCACTGGAAAGGAACACCAAGGCTGAACTCAAGGGCAAGTTGAGGTGAAGTCAACAGTGCCTTTGATCTTGTCAGTGGATATGGTCCGTAGATCCAATGCCAGTTCTGCAGTTGTTGTCGTCGAAGAGTCCACTCCATGATATCACATCCTTCTTAAAAATATTTTTCCTCTCCATTCCAGCACACAAAAAAGAGCGAGAGCCTATTTTAAAGCTCTCTTTGGGAGGACAAAGCCTTATGTCAGGGCAAGAGATAAATGGAGACCTTGGGAGGGTTTGAGAGGAGTCTGTCCTGTTAGCCTGTAAGACAGTCCACCAGATAGATGATGCCTGCCTTCTGGAGCTGAAGGAAACAGAAGTGGTATCTGGCAGTCCAGCCAATGTGAAGATTTAGCAGCCCCTTCCTTTCCCGTAAAACACTCCCAAAGGCTGCTAGCACAGGCACAAAACGTCCAACGCACACACACCACACTCTGCCAGTTCCCACAGACTTCTCACATGATCCTTGCACTTGTGGGGGAACCAGGCAGGCCTGTGTGGAGTTTCTCTGGATTCTTTGTGAAGGTGAGCCTTTTCAGAATAGTGAATTTAGGGGAACAATTTCTCAATGTTTTCTAGGGCAGAGGTAGGGCAAGGCATGCTGGTAGGCAGTGCTGAATGGCAATTTTTTTGCAGCCCCGCCCCCGAACAAGGCTGCCAAAATAGGGCAGCAAATTGCTTTCTACTTGGAAAAAAAAACCCTAATCTCAAATGAAGATCTGGCTGAATTTAATGTAGTTTGTTTCCTACCTGCTCCAGTTGTGTTTGGGTCATATTCGCAATGCAAGATTCCTTGGCTTCACGGAAGGAAAAACAGAGAGAGGGAGAGCCAGTTACCTTTAAGGACTTAGGGCTGTGATGGCGAACCTTTTAGAGACCGAGTGCCCAAACTGCAATTCAAAAACCACTTATATTTCACAAAGTGCCAATACGGCAATTTAACCTGAATATGGTGGTACCCCGGGTTACAAATGCTTCGGGTGGTACCCTTCGGGAGAGAATCAAAGAGCGGGCTGTTGAATTTCCCGCGGTCACAGCACCCTCGCTATGGGGCGGAAAATGCCAGGGGGAGGAGTGGCGGCGGCTTGTGGGCTCATTGATAGGCCCCGTTTCCTCTCCAGCCACGCTGCCTCTGGGCATCCCAAAAGCTGCGTGCCTGGAGAGGAAGCTGGGGTTACGAAGGACCCCACAAACCACCGCCTCCCCTGTGTCCGTCTCCCTGCACAGAGGGCACCGTGGCGTGCTCCAAGCAGAGGGGGAATTGCCGTGGCTGTGAGGGGGTGATGTCACGTACCCACAGAAAGGGCTCCTCCTTGTGAGACCTTTGGCTCCTGTGCCATAGGTTCACCCACACCGAATTAGGAGCAGCAGCACATGAGAAATTCAGGAGTTCAGCGATGCCACTCAGAACGAGCTGTGGGCCCGGCTGGCTTACGTTCGCAAGTAGATGCATCTTCCTTGGATCTGGGGAAGCGTCATGTCATCCAAGGATCTTAAAACAATGCTCTAATTCTCCTTCTGATCCCACTGGCCCCCAGATGACTGAGCAGATGCCCATTCTTATTACTGCTACCTAAGAACCCCAATGCCGATATTCCATTATTTCAGAAGAAAAGGAAGGATGCTACCCCCACGTCAACCATATGCAAGAAGTCAATTTCGCAAGTAAACAAAAGGCAAGGAGCAAAGGAGGATCCGTAACAGACGACAGCCTGTGCTTGAGAGGAAGAAGTGGTAGTTCACAAGCATGGGTTTTTTTTTGTGATACCACAAAGGTTTATTTTTAATGAAAAAATACTGAAAAGTGTCCCACAGTGTCCATAGCTCCATTTGAGAAGTACAAAGATATGTCATCTTAACACTGTAGAAAATAAATGTGGTCTTTAAAATTATGTCTCCTTGTTCTAAAGGGGGAAAAAAGAAATGGGGGAGAGATAAACAGTAGAAAAGTAATGCTTTTTACACAGTGGAATAAAACAAAACAGTTAGCCGGAGGTAATAATAAATTATAATTACAGTATTTCAAAATATATGCCTGCTTGTGAGTCTTAGTGTCTGAATGAGCTCTGTAAGCACAACCTTTTGGACCTGCCCCTCCGAGAGGAACCCCCCAGGCGACCCAAGGGAGAAAGAGGTGTCAGATTACCGCGAGGATGCCCATGTGTTTCTTAATTACTGGCACGAAGGACAGAGACCGTGGCTGCGTGAGGTTTGCAGGCATGTTTTTTTTTTCTTAAAGGAAAACAAATTCCGTTTTAGCAGACTAATCTTTGCACTTGAGAGAAAATTGAACTTGCTTAGGGCTAGAGATGATCTCACCAGGAGTCGCCCGACCACGGCTGCTGCTGACGCCGCCGCGGCCGACCGATGCCCCCTGGCCGGAAGTGTGGGAGCTGAGGGTCGTCCTTCCAAGGTGGCCCCAACGAGCGCAGAACCTGGAAACGTGCCTCGGACGACCAGCCGCCTCGGAAGAAAGAAATCCAGACATGCATTTGCACGTGAAACCACCAAGCCTTTGCAAACAGAGTCTGCCCGTTCAGACCGTCGCGTGCCGTTTGCCAAGTGCAGGTTGTTCTACCCCCCCCCGTGTCGTTCTCCCCCCACCCCACCCCGAAAGCTGAAATCAAACAGAGTCCAGCTGCGACTTGAGGTCCTCCTCTTCTTGGTCCCGCTTGTACATGAAGGTGAGGAGAAAAAGAGCTATGTCCATAGATGACCAGTAGGCCGTGTGCGAGGTGACCGCAGACCAGTACCTGCTCTCCACCAGGCCTTCCCTGAGTTCAAAATCGATCCGGTGCTCCAGCTCCACTAGGCAGGGGGAAAAGGAAAAACCCAGACGATTGGGATTAAAGCCACATTCCCAAGGAGAAACACGACACAACCCTTTTTCCTCTGTGTCCTCGTGGGTCTCTAGCTCAAGGGGGCTGAAGCCGCGCTACGAATAGCCTTAGCAGCTGTGGAACCGAAACAGCTCCCTCCAGAGAGAATAGGAGCCGGCTGCCTTGAGGCAGGGAGCGTGGGACAGCAGGGAGCAGCCCGGGATGGAGCTGGCTAGGGGGATCGCCCGGAATGCACCTGCTCTTCAGAGCTGTCTGAGGATTTGGATGAAAGGGGTGGGGGTGGGAAACCCCACTCAAGTGAAAGAGGGAGTCTGCGGGGCTTGGATACGAACAGGTCCATTTCCCCTCTCTTAGGAACACAGCAAAATGGACTGGGTATTAAAATCCATACGGTCACCCATCAGAACTCCACCTCTGCTTTCTGGACACCCTGGAGGCCAACTGGGGCTCCCTCAAAGAAATGTGGGCTTCTATTTATTTATTTATTTATTTATTTATTTATTTTTAACTCTTGTATGGCCCTCCCACAATGGGGACTCCGTGTGGCTGGAGAAAGCTCTTCCCCCTCCCCCCTCCGTTTCTCCATTTTCTCCATTTCATTCAAAGCCAGACTCAAGGCGGGCTCCCTCGTCTGCAGCTGCGTTTGACCACGAAGGGAGCCTTAAGCTCCGCACGCCGTTTCAGAGCCCTTTTAGGGCCACTGCAAGTCAGGTGCAACCTGCAGGCCTATAACACATATATACACCTGGGGTACACGTGTGGTCCTTTCAAGGAAGGCATTTAAGGAGAGGTTTCATCATTGCCATCCACACCTCCCCTGAATGTGCATGGCCAAGCAGGAATTTGTACCCAGGTGGGAGGGGATTTTTTTTTTTAAAAGCAGGTAAAACTGTGCTCACGACCTGGGGTTCAATCCCAGGTAGCAGGCTCAAGGTTCACTCAGCCTTCCATCCTTCCGAGGTCGGTAAAATGAGTACCCAGCTTGCTGGGGGGGTGCAATGTGTAGCCTGCATACTATAATTAAAAACCGTAAACTGCCTAGAGAGTACTTGAAGTGGTATGGGGCGGTATAGAAGCAGAACACTTTATCTGAAGGCTCTGATGTTCAGTCCTCAGTTTAGGGAAGCTGGGGGTGCCCCGGCTCCTTGCAGATTCCAGCTGTGAAGGAACAAACCCAGCCGATTCCTTGAGAAGGGCTGCAGAGGGAGAAGGCCAACGGCGGCCAACCGACCGACCACTGCGCGCCTCTCAAGTTCCGCAGGGGGAACGTTGCCCTGGCTTAGAGAGAGGAAGGAGAAAACAACCCCTGGCCGAAGGGAGTCCCACCCCACCCACCCCTGCGCTTACACGTCGGGTCAAGGAAGCCGGAGCTGCTGTGTGGGAAGGCCTGAGTCCCGACGGGCGTTTGGCTCAAGGCGACTGCCGGCTTTTTCTCCTCCATTTCTGCCTCGAGGACCTGCGAGGCTGGAGCACTGGAGCGCCCAAAGCGGGAGAACAGCATCCCTCCGAGGCCTTTGCCGATGCTCGCAGCTCCTGTGGGCACAAGACGGCGGGACAGCGCGCACGTGTCAATTACACAGTTACATGAGCAAAAGAGAGCTGGGCCCAAAAGCAGACGGCTCCTCCCGTTTCCCCCCACCTTTCCACTCCACGATGGCTGTTCCCTGGCTCCCCACTGCTCGAGGCCGTGTTGGGAAGGTGCTTCCACCCACTCAGACCCACCAGCAGCACCTCTGGGGCTTCCACAGAGGAGTCAAACGGGTCTGGGTGGCGGTCAGTGCATTAAAAAGGCATGCCTGCCAGGAAAAAAAAGTTATCTCGCTTTCCTGCTGACTCGGCTGCCCTCTTGTGGATGAAAACAAAGCTAAAAAAAAAACTTCACCAAAAAAATCAGCAAGGCAAAACAACAAAGGAAGCCATGTAGTCCACACAGGGTGTAAAAGCAAGGGAAGGTGATACCTTTATTAGACCATTATTATTTTTTTAAAAAAATTGAAGACAAAAACCAAAGAATTAATAAAACAAAAGATACAAGAGACACAAAACATGTGGCACTTTAAAGACTAACTTTCATATTTTAATGTAACATTTTGTGGACATGTCCGCTTCTTCAGACTTATAGCAGCAGAATGAGTTGTGCAATATAATATGTAATGGAATATATGTTTCATAGCAAATATTCATTGGCTGTTGTATGCCGGTGTAATTGCATGCAGGCCTGGTTGTAAATTCCCATAGGGACAGAGTTGGGGTGAGGGTGGAAAGGGACGGGGGGGGGGGGAGAGGAGGAAGAGGGGAGTTGGTTTTGAAGGCAGTTTGTTGATTTTTGCCTGGAATTCTTGAAAAGACTAACACAGCTATCCTCTCCTAAACTTTTTTAAAAAAGCCAATTGCTAACTTTCAACCCATAAAGTGGACCCTTGGTTTGTTTAACAGAAAATCCGCTTAAAGGAAAACATTTCCGGAGATAGTGGGAAATCGCTTAACAGAACTGCCTAGGGCAGGGATGGTGGACCTATGGGCACGGGTGCCAAAGGTGGCCCTCGGAGCCCTTTCTGTGGGCACCAGACATTGACCCCCTCACAGCCACCTGTATACAGGTTAAATTGCTGTATTGGCACTTTGCACACAAATTAGTGGGTTTTGAATCGCAGTTTGGGCACTCGGTCTCTAAAAGGTTCGCCATCACTGGCCTATGGGGCGAATCCGTACAACATAAAAAGGGTCGCGATTAGGGATTAATCTGTTTTCAATGCATTCCTATGGGAAACTTGTACAAAGAAAAATTTGCTTAACAGAATTTCATTTGGAACGAATTAATTCCTTTATACAAGGTACCACTGTACCCCCAACATGCATTTGCAGCCTGCGTTTTGGAACTGGAAACAGACCTGACAAGGACTTTAGTTATGCTTTCTCTGCACCCAAAGTACATTGGTGCACAGCCTGAAGAAAGCTAGCCTAGGCCAAAGGCTTGGGTATTTAATAATAATAAAAAAACAACAACACAATTTTAGTGTTCTTGTAAAGGTATCACCAGCCCTTGGCTCCAGTCTTGTGGGGGAAAAGGTGCAGCCCGCAAAGACTGAGCCCGTCTCAAGAACCCTCCTGGCACCAGAGTTCAAAGGGTCTCGGCACCCATTGCGTTTTTTTTGGTTATGCACCTTGAACAGCAGCATTTAGCAAACGTGCACCTGCTTCAGCTGTGTCCTCAGCAGATGAAGCACAGAAGAGCCGGAGGTAGTTGGCACATCCCTGCTAAAGCCACAACCACACCCAGGTCGAAGCTATGGAATAGGCAGGCCATTTCCCCCTACATTTCCCCCCACCCCCCACCCTCATGTATAACGGAAGGAAGAGTTGCCCTTTGTTTGCTGTTGGGCATCCGGAATGGTGCGTACGGAAAGGCAGGTGCAGCCAAGAGGCTCAACGCAGGGCCGACAAGGCTTGGGGTTCTTCTGCAAACTTTAAGAAGTCTCCTGTTGGGTCCAAGCATCTCCCTGCTCACACAGGTCACCGCCAGTGCCCGTCCCTGGGCAGAAGATGTCTTGCCCTCCTTAAACTATGGTAAAGCTATAAAAGCATCCTGCCTCCCCCATAACTCTCCAGCATCTCCTGCTCCACGGGAGAGGAAAATGGTAGCACAGCCCTAGAGAGAGGAGGCACACGCCCAGGCCGCTCCAACAGGGACTAGGAGGCGCCTAAGCCTGCAGGCAGACTCCGGATCAGCCAACGCCAACTCCAGGTAGCCACCGGCAATGGAAAACGGGCAGGCCACCCGACCCGCTGGCCAAAGGGACCCCAGGGCAAGTTGTGGCCTCCGCTGCCTCCTTCCACATCAGCCCACTTTGGTTCCCATTTCCCCTTCTTTGATCTCCAAGTACAGTACTCTATGTCCTGGGCCTCTTTTGCAAACCCCCCCCCCCAAGAAATCCTAAATGCAGGGTTTAGCACCAGCCCCTACGCCTTCCTGGAACAAAAATTCAGCTGAACTCCTTTGCTTGTGCTACCTCCACTCTTGGGATCAACAGGCACATCCTAATTTTCTCCATTCTGAACAAAACCGGACCTATTTTATCTGCTTCATTTGCTTAAGATGTGTCCTATTTCGTCATCTATGAGCTAATTTAACCTTTAGAACTGTGGTGTCCAAACTACATTTCTCCAGATGTTTTGGACCACAACTCCCATAGTCCTTTGTCATTGGCCATACAGGCTTGGAATTCAGGGAGTTGTGGTCCAAAACATCTGGAGGGCCGAAGTTTGGACATTTTACTACTATCCAAACCCACCCACCCTTTTAAAAACTCCATCTGAAAATTAAAATGAAACATCTACAGAAAATAGCTGTTGTGAGTTTTTCGGGCTGTTTGGTTGTGGCCTGGAAGTTTTTCTTCCTGACGTTTCGTCAGACACGGATGGCATCTTCAGAGGGCAAGGAGCTCAGGGAACTAGGAGTTCTCCCTCACTCTATACCCCAGAGCACAGAGAGAACTCCTAGTTCCCTGAGCTCCTTGCCCTCTGAAGATGCCGGCCACAGAGTCTGGCGAAACGTGAGGAAGGAAAACTTCCAGAACACAGCCAAACAGCCTCAAAAATCTCACAACAGCTATTAGATCCTGGCCGTAAAAGCCTTCAAGAATATATCTGCAGAAAAGTTAGTAAAACTCATTTTAAATTTAAAATAAGCAGAAATAATTTGTTTTTGGCCTAACAGTTCATAAAAATGTAACTTTTTTAAAAAAATAGCACAAACAAAACAAATTTAATGTGAAAGATGATGATTTCACCATCTTGAGCCCTTCTTGGAATTCTTCTTCATTCTGAAGTAATCAGATACTATTCTAGGAAGCAATTATTTTTCAATATTTTTATTGCTTCTGGATTCAGTAAAAGGATGTTGCAAAATACCTCTCTCTGATTGCGAATTATCGGGACCAATCCATTTTAGACCCAGGCATGGTTCCTAACCTTGGGTCCCCAGATATTCTTGGATGACAACCCGGTGAAGGTGCCTGCTAACTTTATTATTTATTTATTTATTTATTTATTTATTTATTTATTTATTTATTTATTACAATATTTTTAGCTGCCCCACCACCAAGAGGTCTCTGGGTGGCATACAACAAGTATTAAAACTATAAAACAATAAAATTATTAAAGCTATAATATACAATACAGTTAAAACAACATACAGCCCAAATTATAAATTATAAAACCCTGCTGCTCGTGTGTCCAGCCAAATAATCTAATTAAAATGCTGGCCAAACAGGAAGGTCTTTGCCTGGTGCCGAAAAGCCAAAAGTGTTGTCGCCCGGCGGATCTCCGTAGGGAGGGCGTTCCAGAGTTGGGGGGCAACCGCCGAGAAGGCCCTGCTTTGACATGCCACCCCCTTTTATCTCTTTGAGGGACGGCGCCTTCAGCAGGGCCTCCTGGCCGGATCTTAAAGAGTACGGGCAGGCTCAGATGGAAGAAGGCGGTCCTTGAGATAGCCAGGTCCTAAGCCGTTTACGGCTTTACATGTAAGCATTAGCACTTTGAATTGGGCCTGGGCAGAAACTGGCAGCCAGTGTAAATTTTTAGTCTTAAGAATATCTGGGAATCCACAGTTGGGAGTCACTGGCTTAGACCCACTGCTGTGAAGGTGCCAAGAACCTCCTTTTATCCACCGGCCTTCTATGTCTCTCAGAGAACCATGGATCAAAAATTGAGACCTATGCCTGGAATGTGCCAGGCGTGACAAGACACACGGGACCCAGAGGTTTTCAAGGCTTCGGGAATAGTTACCCATTATACTTGCTTTGCCTATATTGGTTATGGACTCCCCGTAGGGTCGCCGAGCCAGGACGGGGGACGTCGTGGGGCTGGGGATCGTCGGGAGAGATTCGCTCTCGGGGACTGAGGTAGATTCTTTGGAAGGATTGAGGAAACTTGGCTTCATGTGCTCGTAAGGTAGAGGGTTCGCCGTGTTGTACCAGTGGATCTGAACCGGAGAAATGTTGCTATAATGCTTCAGAATTAAGGGTTCTAATCTATAGGCCTGGGAATAAAAAGACAAAGACATACGATTTTGAGTCATAAGGAACTGTTCATTTCTTGTACTTTATTCAGACACACCCTTGTTTTTCACTTACATTCTCCTGTTAGATTCAATTTTAAAAATACTGATTATTTTTTGGGGGGTGGAATCTTTTTAGATAGCTATAGCAGCCAGATAGGATCCCCAACCAGCATTCCGCCTGGGAATCCGAGGAGCTGTGGCCCAAAAGCAGCCAGTTGGGGAAGGCGGAACTAAGATTTCCCATCTTGTTTTTTGGGCAGCCAGTTCCCTGGGAAAGACAACAATCTTGCACCAGCCTTTATCTGGTTTATATTGGGACATGAAACAAGCAACGTGCGATTGCGAGGCCCGTGTGCCTGCAGCAACATCTGTGACATCAGAGCGCATGCAGCCTCTCTGCTTCTTCCACTGGTTGATATCACTGGACCATGTATGACGAGAGAATTGGCCAAAGGGGAGATTTCTAGACGGATGCGTCTTCTTTTTCCTGGACGAAAAGTCCATCCCAGGTGATAAACCCTGATGGAGATAAGTGTCATCTCCAGGCTTAAAACCGGGGTACTTCAAGGGCCAGATGCAGGGGAGTGGTATCAGGAGACAGAGATCTAGTCTCATGCGCTCCCAGACGCATCTGGTGGGGCCACTGTGAGATACAGGAAGCTGGACTCGATGGGCCTTTGGCCTGATCCAGCAGGGCTCTTCTTAGGTTCTTTTTTAATTTTTAACCATTACAAATGTTCAAGAAGCTTCAAAAACAGCCACTCCATGTCTTTAAAACCCGAAGAACTCCACCTCTTGAGTGTCCTAATTGCATGGGCTGCTGGCCCAAACAGCCGCTGTCTCGGGGTTACACTAAAGGCAATATTTTCCACTCAGCTGGGGGTGGAAGAAACCCAAGCAGCATCTTGGAGGAGGCCCAAAACATTTTCGGACCAACCACTGACAAGGCCGAGAGTCGGTGACAATGGTTTGGCAAGAACTCTCTCTTGCCTCCCCAGGGGTGCTCTAGGACACGGATGAGAGACAGTCACACTCTTAATGTTTCCCTGTTGAGGTTTTTAAAGGGGAAGAACAAAAAGGAAAATTACACAGCCTTCACACTGACTGTTTAAAAAAAGGAAAAGGAAAAAGGCAGGCCTAGAACAGCCTGGGAATTGTGAAGGGACTGACCACTGGCCATGGGAAGTGCCCCAAATCAGCGACGAGGGCTCCCTTGAATTACCCGTCTTTGCATTCAAAGAGGAGGTGGCTCTGGCAGGCTGTGCGTTGCCCTAAGACATCCCTATGGCCCACCGAGGTTCCCTGGGGGCCACTTCATGCGTGCTGCCTTTAGGTAAAGGTAAAGGGGTGGCATTAATCTCCATTTCCAAGCCAAAGAGCCAGTGTTGTGCAAGGCCGTGGCCATGTGGCCAGCATGGCCGAACACATTTCTGCGCACGGAACACTGTTTACCTTCCCGCTTTTCATGGCGGTACTTATTTATCTACTGGCCTTTACGTGCTTTCGAACGGCTAGGTTGGCACAACATTGGGAGCTCACTCCGCGGCGTGGCACCCGGGATTCGAACAGCTGAGCTGCTGACTTTGCAGCCGACCATTTAAGCACTCTAGCCTGTTGAGCCACCACGCCCCCTGAATACTACCTTTAACAACAGTATGTATAGAGCATGTATACAACAAGAGTATGGGCAGTTTACAATTTAATTCAGAAGGCTATAAATTGCCCCCCTCCTCCCCAGTCAACTTATGGACTTTGGAAGGATGGAAGGCTGACTGAACCTTGAGCCAGCTACCTGGGATTGAACCCAGTCTGCGAGCAGTTTTGGCTGCAGTACTGCAGCTTAACCCCTGCATCCACAAGGCTCCTCAGGCTGAACGTTCCTCACGTCCAATGATGGGCGCAAACCACTGCGACACTCTCCTGGGCAAACCCACCCCAGATGAATTGGGGTTACTCAATGGCAAAGTCTTCTTTTCCGTGGGCTTTGCACAGAAAGCCATCCGGACGCCCTGCCCCCTTTCACCTTCCTGCCATGCAGCCTCCCTTTGCTTTAAGGGAGGGCCTCTGCCACTGCTGTGAGGTGAGAGGTCGGTTCCTGCGCTGGGACTCACCACGGGATCTGTTGGATGAAAAATGTTGAGCAACCGGTTGCAAATCGTTCTGGGCAGAATGTGATCTTGACTCCCGCTGTTTCCTGGACGGATGCCACGCAGAGCCAAAAACACGGCCAACGGGGACCCCATACAAAAGAAGTTTTCAACCTAAGGAGACATTTTGTTTGATATGAAGAGGCAGAGAAAAAGGCAGCTTGTTAGCACATATGGAGGACAAGTTCAGGGTGGAGGGAGCTGCCATCTCACTGCATCAAGACGGACAATGGAAACCAAGGGCGTCACAATGATTTGCACTTGTACCTCTTTCCATAATTACGGTAAACGAACATGTTCTTTCTCGGAACAGGCTACAAGGACATTCAGAACTACTCTTGGCAGAAACACTTCCTGAATGGGGTTGCCCTGTGAGAAGCAGCGGGAGGTTAGGGAACAAAAAGTGACTCCTTGGGGTATTTCTCACTGCAGAAATTGGCCTGGCCGGGGACTCTTGGAGCCTTTAAGAACCCTGTGACTAGTGCTGCGGTCAGTCTTAATTGAAACACCTTTCCGGATAGCTGGCTTCCATTCTGGGATGATCACACAAAACACCAAAGAAACAAACGACACAATTCTATGGGGAAAAACTGACCTGCATAAATTTGTTTTGTATTAATACAGAGCCCCGCTCTCGCTGAAATCCAACCATTGGTCCCTCTAGTTCAGAAATGCTTTTTGCCTTATCCAATGTCCCTCCAGATCCAGGGAGTGGACTGGAAGCACCACTGCATCCTGGCAGACCAGTTTCACCTTTGTCCCCCAAGGATCCCCAGCGGCCACACCAACACAGGGACTGGGTCCAACTTGAATGGGCCACTGATGTCCCTAGGAGGCTTTGAGGAGCAGCGAGTCTTCTCTTATCCAAGAAGTAGGGGTAGCAGAGAGATTCAGGGCATGAGTCAAGTGGATGGAGGGACGCTCTTCTCCCTCTCACAAAATACCAGAACGAGGGGACATCCACTCAAACTGAGGGTTGGGAGAATGAGAACAGACAAAAGAATTTTTTTTAACGCAGCGTGTTGTTAGTCTGTGGAACTCTCTGCCACAGGAGGTGGTGATGGCACCTGGCCTGGATGCCTTCAAAAGGGGATGGGACAGATTCCTGGAGGAAAAGTCCATCCCGGGTGACAAACCATGACGGAGATGTGTCATCTCCAGGCTTAAAACCGGGGTACTTCAAGGGCCAGATGCAGGAGAGTGGTAACAGGAGACAGAGATCTAGTCTCGTGTCCTCTCAGAGGCATCTGGTGGGGCCACTGTGAGATACAGGAAGCTGGAGATGGGCCTTTGGCCTGATCCAGCAGGGCTCTTCTTATGTTTTTATGACCTTAAGAGGCCCGGGCAGCCTCCAGGCCAGGTGGCTTCCTATTTTCATCTCAGAAACCTAAGTCATGACGCTTGAAATTCTCCAGTGCTGCTCCCAACGGAAACTAAGTAATAGTAACATATAATAACTAGACATGGGCATTTAGTTTCGGAAGGGGTCCGGTTCCGAAAACAGAACATGGCAGAACCGCTGCCGTTCGGTACCAGGATCCTCCTTCCAGAATGAAATCAACCAGGCTTTTGACACAGTCCCTCACCAAAGGCTGCTGAGAAAACTGCACAGTCAGGGGATAAGAGGGCAGGTCCTCTTATGGATTGAGAACTGGTTGAGATCCAGGAAAAGAAGAGTAGGTGTCAACGGGAAATTTTCACAATGGAGAGAGGTGAAAAGCGGTGTGCCCCAGGGCTCTGTCCTGGGACCGGTGCTTTTCAATCTGTTCATAAATGACCTGGAGGGATGGATAAGCAGTGAGGTGGCCACGTTTGTGGATGACACAAAACTTTTCTGGGTGGAAAAAACCAGAGAAGATTGTGAAGAGCTCCAGAAAGATCTCTCCAAACTGGGGGAATGGGCTGACAAATGGCAAATGCGTTTTAATGTACCCAAATGTAAAGTAATGCATATTGGGGCAAAAAATCAAAACTTTATCTATCAACTCATGGGCTCTGAGTTATCCGTGACGGATCAGGAAAGAGATCTTGGTGTGTTGGTGGACAGCTCCATGAAGGTGTCTCCCCAATGTGTGGCAGCAGTGAAGAAGGCCAATTCCATGCTAGGGATTATCAAAAGGGGATTGAAAATAAAACAGCCAACATTATAATGCCGTTATACAAAACAATAGTAAGGCCACACCTGGAGTATTGGAAGGGGAATAAGCGCAGTGGAAGGGGGCGGTCCTACAGACAAGGAGCTTGAAACTGCCGGCATACCATCGCAGGAGCGACGGTTAATCCTATGTGTGCATTCACAGATGGACAGAAGAAGGTGCAAAAGAGAGCGACTAAAATGATTACTGGGGTGGGGCACCTCCCTTATGAGGAAAGGCTAAAACATTTGGGGCTCTTTAGTTTGGAAAAAAGGCGCCAGAGGGGGGATATGATTGAGACATACAAAATAATGCAGGGCATGAATAAAGTGGATAGAGGGACGCTCTTCTCCCTCTCACAAAATACCAGAACTAGGGGACATCCACTCAAACTGAAGGCTGGGAACAGACAAAAGAAAATATTTTTTCACCCAGCACGTTGTTAGTCTGTGGAACTCCCTGCTATAGGAGGTGGTGATGGCATCTGGCCTGGATGCCTGGACAGATTCCTGGAGGAAAAGTCCATCACAGGTTACCAACCATGAGGGAGATGTGTCATCTCCAGGCTTAAAACCAAAGTCCTTCAATGGCCAGATGCAGGGGAGTGGTATCAGGAGACAGATATCTAGCCTCGTGCGCTCCCAAACGCATCTGGTGGGGCCACTGAGATACAGAAAGCTGGACTAGATGGGCCGTTGGCCTGATCCAGCATGGCTCTTCTTATGTTCTTATGGGGGGGTTGCACCAACCCAGTCTTTTAATAAGTGCAGGCAAGCAACTTCACACCTGTCTTAGTGCCCTTTGTCCCTCCACATGTCCTACGAAGGAGTAGATGGCAGCTGTTCCAAATGTTCCTGATGTTACCTCGTTACAGGGTGAAATTTATCTATTAACTATACTGTAGCACTACTGGGGTGAACCCCCCAAAAATCAATGTTTTTATTAAACCTGAATTTCAGATGGGGAAAGGACTGCTGCCATTTGATGAGGAGATCAGGTGGCATCTGGAAGGAAATCTAAAAGCCTCTTTCTCCCTGGAAGTGAGAGGCAGTGGCTGAAATAGGGCTTGATGTGAAAGTCTAGGTTCACATCCCTGGTCATTCATACCTTGAATTTTAAGGCAGGTGTCTTGGATATAGTGGAAGTCTTCAGTCTGTGCAAGCGCTCTTCTATCTCCTTCAGTCTACAAAAGAACATAAAAATGCTTGAACCCTTTGGGGTTAAGAAAGACACAATTTGCTCTAGTGAAGAGCTACTGTACATTGAACGTCTTGTAAATTAGTATAATTTGGCAAAACAAGCATTCGAGACATGATATCCTTTGTCTAAATTCTAGTAGTTGTCCCAATCAAAGCACATCTACTGCTAAATGACCAAGTGGTATACCAATCCTTATGTAAACTTGGATTCTGCTGGTCTACTCTGGTTGGGATTATTAGGTGAAGGCCTGGGAGACTATGACTGAAATGCAAGCATATTCTTCCTGCATCTTGGCAGTTTTAAGACAAAGAACGTCTGTGAATATTCTCAGTCATCCAGGTGAGTTTATCTGGAAGATGAGTCATGGCAACTGGACTTCTTTTCTTGAGAGTGAAATGTTTCACTCCTCATCCAAACAGCTTCATCAGTCTGAGGAATGCTAGTTGTGACTCCCCCATTTTTAAATTCACTTTGACCTCATGCTACCCTGGTCTGAAACAGGCTCATAAGATGAACAATGTCCTGAAGAGCCTTGTTAGGTGGACAATACCTGCAATATTTTGCACCACATGGCGAGATAAGTTCAGAGGACAGAGGGCCATCTGGGAACATGGTCCAGGAAAACATTTAACCCCCACATATGGCATTCCCTGTGCGTATTTGTCTCAGATCAGCCTATCTGGCCACTTATGGAGATGAAAAGATGGACCCAAGCACTCTAAGAGTCACAATCTGCTCGCAATCCCCAGTGGTTTACCAAGGGCGGCACAAATTTCAACTGAAAGGGACAGAACTGTTGCTCTCAATCAGCCCAAAGACAGCTTCTTTCATGAAGAGCAGCAAAACTAAGAGCTGAAGGAAGAATCCAGTTATCGCAACTGGATTTGGATCTATTCTGGAATATTCCAAGACCTCAGGACCCTCTTCAGTACCGGAACGGAGAGATCGTTACCGTTGTTTGGTCAAGTAAAACTCTTCTAGCAGATGCTGCTCCTCGTAGCTCATCCAGGTCTCCTCGAGGTCATCGTACTCCTTCTCAAGCAGCTGTTCGTACAGCCGGACCGGATTCCACCCCATCATGATGTCGTAGGTGATGACGCACCCCAAGGAATGGGACACGATCGATACTTTCCCGCCTTTTTCTGTGAACTCGGGATTCCGTGAACAGAACAGCACGTACAAGCGATTCAGCTCCTGCTGAAGGCCCTTTACCAGCTGTCGGAAATAAGTGGGAGGGAGAAGACACAATTCTTACCTTCTGCAGGTTGCTGCATATTTTGCTTTCACATTCTTGCTCACCTTTGGCTTTTTTTTAAAAAAAAGCCAATAGCTACAGGTGAAACTAGAAAAAATTAAAATATCGTGCAAATGTTCATTTATTTCAGTAAGTCAACTCCAAAGGTGAAACTAATATATGAGACTCATTACATACAAAGCGAGATATTCAAGCCTTACTTTGGTATAATTGTGACGGTTCTGGCGTACAGTTTATGAAAACCCCAAATTCACATTCTCAGAAAATTAGAATATCACATGACATCAATAACACAAGGACTGGGAATAGAACAGTATCGGACCTCTGAAAAATATAAGTATGCCTGTGTACTCAGTACTTGGTTTGGACCCCTTTTGCATCAATTACTGCCTCAGTGCGATGTGGCATGGATGCTATCAGCCTGTGGCACTGCTGAGGAGTGATGAAATACCAGGATGCTTCAATAGTGGCCTTCAGCTCCACTGCATTGTTCGGTCTCATGTCCCTCATCTTTCTCTTGGCCATGCCTCATAGATTGGTTCAGGTCAGGTGAGTTTGTTGGCCAATCAAGCACAGTAATCCCATTGGCAGTATGGCAGGTGCCAAGTCCTGCAGAAAATGAAGTCAGCATCCCCAAAGCGCTCATCTGCGGAAGAAAGCGTGAAGTGCTCCAAAATCTCCTGGTAGACAGCTGCGTTGACCCTGGAGTTATTGAAGCACAGTGGACCAACACCAGCAGATGACAGGGCTCCCCAAATTAACACAGACTGTGGAAACCTCATACTGGACTTCAAACATCATGCATGTGCCTATCCTTCCTCCAGACTCTGGGTTCTTGATTCCCAAATGAGATGCAGAAGTTGCTCTTGCCAGAAAAGAGGACTTTGGACCACTGAGCAACAGTGTTCAGGAGCGGCTTGACAAGAGGAATGTGACATTTGAAGCCCATGTCCAGGGTCCGTCTGTGTATGGTGGCTCTTGATGCACTAACTCCAGCCTCAGTCGACTCCTTGTGAAAATCCCTAACACTTTTGAATGGCCTTTTCCTAACAATCCTCTCCAGGCTGCGATCATCCCTGCTGCTTGTGCGCCCTTTTCTTCCACACTTTTCCCTTCCTCATAACTTCCTATTGATGTGCTTTGATACAGCACTTTGGGAACATCCAACATCTTTTGCAATCTGTACCTTTTGGGGCTTTCCCTCCTTATGGAGGGTGTCTATGATGGTTTTCTGCACAATTGCCAGGTCAGCAGTCTTTTCCCATGATTGTAATTCCAACTGAACCAGCCTGAGAGATCATTTAAAGGCTCAGGAACCCTTTGCAGGTGTTATGGATTCATTAGCTGATTAGAGTGGGTCACTTTGAGCCTAGAATATTGAACCTTTTCACCCTATTCTAATTTTCTGAGATTGTGAACTTGGGCTTTTCATAAGCTGTACGACAGAATCATCACAATTATACCAAATTAAGGCTTGACATATCTTGCTTTGCATATAATGAGTCTATCTCATATATTAGTTTCACCTTTTGAGTTGACTTACTGAAATAAATGATCATTTGCACCATAGTCTAATTTTTTGAGTTTCACCTGTATATCAGTGCAGAAGGACTTTTGGAAGCACATTATAAACACCAGATCTGAGTTATTCAATGGAATAACCTGATTTTTGCTTTCTACCACTTGAGCAAGTGTTGGGACTTTTTAAAAAAACTAATAAAGCAGAATAAAGCCAACCGATTCCAAGACTCATAGTGCCATCAGTAAGTAGCAGGATTCCGGTGATAAAAACAGGACTTTCACGCAACGAGGCTAACAAATTAACCAGGAACTGTATCTAGTCAGGTTCTGAGCCTGTCCTGCTTCCTTCAGCAACATTTCAGTCATCTTGAGCAGCCCTTTGTAGATTTAGGATTATATTTGTTGTATTTTGAAAACAATCAAGAAAGATTATGATTGCCACCAGGTTTGAAAATGTTTGCTTGGTGAAGCTGCATTTGAAAGGCACCTCTCTGTTGTTGTTATGCTTCTGCAGCATCAAAATCTCCTCAGGAAACTGATCGCCACAGATATTCTGGTGGCCAATACCACCAACGGCTTTCAAAAAGGGTCATCTTCCACAATCTATCTGACCCTAAAGACTCCAGATGCAGGCAGGGGATATCTTTGCCTACTGGACACTATAACCACGAGTGGGAAGGCTGAGGCCGATGGGCGAGGCGGATCCTTTGACTGGCTAGTCTAAATCCAGAATTTTTGACTTAATACAGGACGTTGGCCTGACACATTTGTATTCTGTGTGCGATGGGATGCCTTTGGACAAAGAAGCAAATAACTGCCTGAAGCAGCTTATACTTCTTCCTCTGGGCAACCACCCAGAGTGACCGTCAGTTGGCCAGATGGTGCAGTAAAAAAATCCATCAAATAGATAGATAGATAAATAAAATACTCTGCGTGCCTGGGAAAATCGAGAATTTTAAGGAGTTTGAAGTATCAAGCCAGTTCAGTCATTGTTCAGTAGATTCCTCTTCCCACTCTATGATTCTATGTTTAGATAGATGTGGCTATTGGAACACTGGATTTTTTGTTTGTTTGTATTCTCATAGCTGTTGTGGGGATCTGCTAGCTATTGTGGGGGTTTTGGGCTGTTTGGTTGCATTCTGGAAGTTTTTCTTCCAAACTTTTCACCAGACTCTGTGGCCGGCATCTTCAGAGGGCAAGGAGCTCAGGGAACTAGGAGTTCTCCTTCACTCTATACCCCAGAGCACAGAGAGAACTCCTAGTTCCCTGAGCTCCTTGCCCTCTGAAGATGACGGCCACAGAGTCTGGCGAAACGTGAGGAAGAAAAACTTCCAGAACACGACGAAACAGCCAGAAAAACTCACAACAGCTATTTATTTATTTAGCTGCATGGAAACTCTCTGGCTGGTAGGGTTAGCACTGCTCTCTCATTCAGAACATACCTCAACGGGTTTACCTCACCAAGTTCCCAGATGCAGAACTGGTGAGTGTACGCGGGAGGGTGGACTGCTTATCCTCTCCCATCGAGAATAACTGAAGCACGGGGAGGGGGGAACAACCTTTTCTTCGACAGTGCATTTCTTTGTTGCGTCTAACAATAGCTTCATAGTTGGAACGCCCACCCCCACAGCCTCACATTTAGCCTACTGACCCTCGGCCTTGACCCCCCCCAATGCCTGCTAGATTAAGCAACCATTTTGAAATATGCAAGCGTTAGCAGGACAGCCGTTGCGGCTGGACTGAAAAGGCGGGGAAGTTTGCAAAATCCAGAGCGAATTTCTCAGAATGTCCCAAGTCATGTGATATTGTTAAGTCTGTATTTGCCTAAGCAGCTTTTAAAGCTTCCCTTATCAGTGGACTCACTACACTGTGTGCTGATGAAGTCCAGAATCGTAAATATATGCTCTGGAGATGATTGGGCAATCAAAACGCTCCTAAGCACGGTGGCTACGGGATGCCTCCATAATCAGAGGCAGAACACCTTTCAAATTTTATCCCTGGCTGGGGAACCACTGGCATTTTAAGTGGAAGGGTGCCATAATGCTCACAGTCGATTAAGGGGCTTCCCAAGGGAATCTATTTGGCTACAGTGGCACAGAGCAATAGAGAGGAGATATTTATTTATATTTATTTATTTGTCTCATTTCTATGCTGCCCCATTTCCAATATGGAACTCTGGGCGGTGTACATGGTAAAAACAGATAAAACAATAGATAAAAACAATAGATAAAAACAACAGGTCAGGATGGAACAATGGGCGGTAAGCAGATAATAACAACCAGCAAGCAACCAAAAGAAAAGAAAAAGATTAGGGTAGGTCGCCATATGTCTCCCTGAATAGCAAGGTTTTCAATGCCTTTCGGAAGGCGGGCAGGGACGGTGCAAGGCGCAGCTCACTCGGAAGGTGGTTCCAAAGGGAGGGGCCCACCACAGAGAAGGCGCGGTTGCGGGTGGCCGACCTCCGCGCCTCCCTAGGAGTGGGCACCCGCAGTGAGCGCGCCTGCGACATCCGAGTGGGCCTGGCCTCAGTTGGCCTCTGGGAGATCCGCTCCGACAGGTATTCAGGGACCAAGCCGTGGAGGGTTTTGTAAATCAAAACCAGGACCTTGAACCTTATCCCGAGAGCCACGGGCAGCCAATGCAGGCGAGCCAGAACTGGGGTGATGTGATCGTAGTGACGAGCAACCACCACCAGTCTGGCCGCCGCATTCTGCACCCGTTGGAGCCTCCGGACAAGGTGCATTACAGTAATCATTCCTCGATATCACGAGGGCCTGCGCAACTGGTCTGATGTTTCCACTGCCTTCCTTTGGTCTGTCCTGAATCTCCCAACCCTCAGCTTCAGCGAATGACCACAGGTTCTAATTTCACAAGGGGGTGGGTGGGAGGGCTTTTCCCTATCCATTCTGTACACCATGTATGGTTTTATATGACCTATCCATTAACACCCATCTTGCAAACTCAAGACTGTGGCTTCCTTTGCTGAGTCATTTCATATCATGTTCCATCTTTCTCTCCTAACACCATCCACTATGGTGAGCCTGATGTCTTTTACAATTGAGTCTATCTTTTTAGGATATAACACCCCCCCAACACACACACACACAATTTCTCTGAGCTCTTCAACTATTTGGCTGTGTGGTGCCTGAAACAGAATTCGATAGCACAGGTACAAAACACACACACATTTTGTTACAGTAGTACCTGGTGAGACAAATGCCCCTTAATACAAAAAAACTCCCGGGAATAGGAAAACCCCATATGACGAATTTTTCCTATGGGACCCCTCGCAAGACGAATTCAATGCATTCCTATGGGAACTGTATTAAACTGCGTTTCGTAGGACAAATTTATTGTAAAACAAATTGAACCGAATGAATTACATCCGTCTTAAGAGGCACCGCTGTATTTGCATCCTGAGTTGCATTTCTATCTCACTGTTCCCTCGGGGAGCTCAAGGCGTTGCACCTGGCTCTTTTCACTGGATCCTGTGAGGCAGGTCAGGCTAAGCCACTGTGACTGGTCCGAGATCACCCAAGGACTTTCTTTGCCCAGTGGGGGATCTGACCTCAGGAGCAATTCAGCCACAGCCGAACGCTTTTAGCTCTCAGCCATGCTAGCTCTCAACCTGGCTGTTAAATTATTTATTTATTTATTTATTTATTTATTTATTTATTTATTTATTTATTTATTTATTTATTTATGAGCTTATATACCGCCACCTGGAAGAACCCAAAACAGATTATAAAACAACAACTGAAATAAGTAATAACTAAACTAATAAACTAAAGGAAAAAAATGTCAAAACAGCAGCAACAGATGGCGGGACTGACTCCAGCACCCAAACGCCTCCCGGGACGCCTTCCGAGCCAGGCAGGGACTCTGCAAGGCGCACTTCTGCATCATTCCATTGGGCCAGCCACAGAGAAGGCTCGGGTGGTGGATCTGGCACACGCAGCATGTGCACCCGCGACGACCTAGTCCGACGGGCCGACCTGGTCGATCCGCTCCGAAGGTAGCCAGTGGATGGAGGCTTTTGTAAACCAAAACCAAGACCTTAAATCATCAATCTAATGACAACCACGGAAGACCCAAGGAGCTGATGCCGACTCCTGAGTCCATGGGTTGACTCCAGCAGGGACTAAGAGCCAGCAGCAGCAGCATCACCATTGCATTGATCTGGCACTCAGTGGAGCCTCCAAAGGGCTAGTGACTCAGAAACTCAGTCCTCCAGACTCAGAAACTCAAGTGTTTTTTGGCAAACCTTGGCTTTGCTGTACCTGTTATTTGGCCACGCTTTCAATCAAACGCTTAAAAATACGAACATACCTCATCTCTGTAGAGGGGGCTTGTGTAATACATTATGTCCATTGCACTGCTGTTAAGCATGTCCCTTAAACCACGGACTTTATCTGGAGTGATAGAGTCAACAGTGTCTAAAACAAAGAAAAGAAACCTAAGAGTCTGGGTGAGGTGAGATAAGTGTAGATTTCAATATGAATAGGTCAGCACAACAATGGGTACAAACTGAATCGGGGAATTCAGATCTCTAAGCAACAGAGACCTCTTAAGTGCCAGTCAAGTGCTCAGTATTTCAACATCGCAAAAGTCTCCAAAATAGTGTCCCAGGGAAACCAGGGTGGTTCTGCAGATTATCTGAACATTCCTCAGTGAGAAGGACAATAGCGAGGGACAAACTTATCTGACAGACAGACAGACAGGTTGTCCCTTCCGGTATTCAACCTTGTAGACGGGCTAAGCATTCTGAGCAATGGACATAGCTACAATGTGCCCCCACTGGGCCGGACTCTGCCCAGTATGCACACATGTGATTCTGGCCCCCTCATTGTGGGTTGCACCACCACCCCAAAACAATAGTTGCGACAGTTGCCCAGGGGAGGAAAAGCCCTGCTCGGAGGCATGCCTTAGCGGGAACCCTGGGCATAGCTACCAGGCTGAGGTGGCTTTGCATATATGGTCCAAGGACATCTTCACAATAAGCCAGAATTCCAGGGGAGATGATATTGAAAGGGGGACCTGGGAGAATCACACAGAACCTGCCCAGACTGGTGGTTTTTTTTTTTCTGAAGGACATTTCCCAGAACTCCCCAGGGGGAAAGGCCCCTGGATCTGGTCTACCTGTTTTTCAAATATCACCAGTAGCATTCTTTTAGTTCACAAAACGCACCCCCATCCAGGGCAAGCTTGGATCTCCATTCAACGGGCAGGAACTCAACATGCGTTGCATGGTTGGCAAAATATTTTTCTTCTACCTTCCTCGCTGTATCTCGCATCCTAAAAGAATCAGACATAAAGCATACAGTATGTTGGGGGAAAGTCTGTTAAACTACCGGTTAAAGCAGATTAAACATTACATTAAAGATTAGATTAAAAGTCAGATTAAAAATTAAAAAAAACCTCTTTGAATGTAAAATCCTCTCCAACCATGAAAGTCATCAAAATTATGATAAATACAAATCCCTAACCGCTGCAAGGCAAGTTTAAAATATTTATCTAGAAGACTAAAAACATCCCAGAGAAAGGTACACACCGTCTTCCAAACACACTTATTTTCAATAATAGACAACCCTCTGAGAAAAGCAGCACCGTGAACAACAGTGTAATGAGAAGTCAGGAATCTCCTACCAACATATTCTCATTTGATAGCATGAGAGCCAGAAAAGCTCATATCTGCGTCGTAAGAGATCCTGTTCCTAAATCAAAAGCATTTTAACTCCTTGAAGCGAGGACTTTAAAAGGGAATACCGCATTTTCTGTCTATAAGACGCCCCACGTATAATATGACCCCCACTTTCCCAACCCAAAATTAAATTCACAACTGTGCAGTTCTTTCCTCAGCTTACATCTGTGTATAAGACTGCCCTCAATTTTTACTTTGACAATTTTAGACAAAAACCTACTCTTATACATGGAAAAATACTGTGACCAGCATCTGGAATTATACCAGAAACAAATCAGTGAGTAGGATTGCAAGAGTGAAACAAAACACTCCTTTTAAAAGTCCAAGGTAGGAGCTTCTCAGTCACATGGGTGTGACAGCAGTGTTTTCTACAAGGTCAGTATGTCTGTGGAGGTTGTCAGTCATCCATCTGCAAGGTTATCAGTGAGCTGTGTTGAGTTGCCGTGACTCAACTCTCTGATAACTCAAGGTCAGACTGACCCAGATGTTGGGTTATGTCACTGTTTTCTCCAAAACAGATGCAGGGCAGCACCAGATCTAGATATGCCTTCAAATGGCAAACCTAATTTTTCAAGGAAACATCCACTCTTCCCGAACCAAATTTACTCAAGGTTCATTATTCCTGAATCAGCTGATTTACTGATCAAAAACCATTTCCACTTAGCCTTGTCCGGAGGAAACTTTAAGCTTATTGGTATGCTTCTCCTCAGTGCTTTCGTGATTATACTTAACAGTGTGGGAAGCCAAAATAGAACTCTGTAGGTAGGACAACACAGCCCAAAGTAGCCAGGAGTCCTACTGGCACCTCCTTCCGGAACCCGTCCTCCAGCCATGAAGAACAGCAGTTAGCCCGGCTCTGATAAAGCATTCCAAAAGAATGTCGTGCAACGTGCAGGCATGCACTTCGTCATCTGTAGTGGACTGAGCAGAAGAGGCACCTCGCCCAGAAATAACAGAGAAGGTGCCCTCCTGCTCAATCTTCCGGTTCACCTCAGGTTCCACATATTTTGGAAGATCTGGGGCTTAAAAAGTGTACCACACACACACACACACACACAGAGAGAGAGAGAGAGAGAGAGAGAGAGACAGAGAGACAGAGAGAGAGAGACAGAGAGACAGAGAGAGAGAGAGAGAGAGACTCACACATTTTTGGCTAGTACTAGGAAAATTCAGTTTGAAACACCACACTTTGTACATATAGAAAAACCACAATGTTCCCCACTCAAGATTTCCAAGAGACGAAAAGAAGTACTCACATGGCAGTGTTCTTGATAATCCTCCCTTGGTCCATTTTCTGCCCGATGCCATGAACAACAAATACAATGTGAGTTGTTGGCGACGGCTTATCTTCTAACGTGGCTTCTTCAACGTAGCCTCTGTGAAGACGTGTCCCGCTACTCGATGCTGCAAAAGACCAATGGTCACCAACTCGTTAGGCCTCCCTGCTTTGTCATGTGTGGTGACCAACAGTGGTCAATATGTGACCGAGAAGAAGCGTTTCTGGCCATTTCCCGTCCCCCGTCCCCCCACTTGTGCTCAAGAAATCCACGTACGACAAATGAGACATGTACACATCATAAAGGAAAGAGGCCGCTCACTTTTCTGCTGCACTGATTTTGTAATATGGTCCTAGGAGAGTAAAGGTTTCCATGAAGAGTAACACCAACCATTAAAGCCCCTTATTCACAAAGAGGTGGTGTTCTTCTCTCTTTCGGAGTCTACCTCCTACTTCCAAGTGGGATCGTTCATTGGAAAGTTCATCTTTCATTTTTGAAGTATACCTTCTCCATCAGATTCAGATTCATCATTAATGGGGGGAAAGTAATGAGCGGTTCGGGTTGAACAGAGGCACGATGATGGACACACAGGTGACTAACTAGCTCCATAAGAGCCTAGAAGACATGAAAACAGTGGAGGCTACCTTGGTGGTCCTGGGCTAATGGGGCTGCTGAGATGTTACATCCTTGCCTTCTCGTTTCACTCTTCCTTTGGGCACCCTTGGCTTTTTAAAGATTATTTTGAATTCTTTATCCCTTTAGTTGACAGTGTTTCAACAGGTACATTGAGGGAAAGGTTTCCGGTAAACAAGGTCAATATTAAATCCATTAAATACTATATTGCCTTCATTGTATCCTTGAATTGTTTGCAGGGGGAAGCATTGGTCCACCATGCAATAAAGCACCTGCAACAAGCTCTCCACAGAAAATACATTTTGGGAGACAGCCACCCAACACATCCAGATTACCAAAGTTGTCGTAGTTTTACAGGTCAAAGAATGTAAAAATGCTCATCGCTTGTGCTTTCTCCAACACTGCAGTTTTAGGGACCTTATCCTGTCACCTGATGATGGACATCCTCTGAAGACAGGTATGAAAATGACTGTACGTTCTTGCATGACTTGGAGATGTTGTTCATTATTTGTGAACAGTTAACAATTCAACTGGACAAAAGGCAATTGTGTATCAATTGTATACTGGGAGCTTTGTGTTTTGCCCAAAGTGAGTCACGAACTGTGTCTGAAGTTAGCGGGTGGAAGAGCCATCATCATGATTACGCCCTTTGAATAGTTTGCATGTGTGGGTGGCAAGGGACAATAGCCCTGATTTGACTTTTAAAATTCAATGGCCTGAAACCAATCACTAGTAGCCCTCAGGCACTTTGGGCTGGAAAAAGTAGACCTTGGCCTCTTCAAAGTTGGACAGCCCTGCTCTAAACCAATGTAATTTATATTAAATATTGATTTCCACTCAGCAAGAACAGTTGCTTATCTGTAATAGTGTCTTCCCAAGCAATCGCCTGTAAATCTGGAAGTCAAGTCATGGCAACTGGACTCCTTAATAGATTGAAATGTTTCGCTACTCATCCAAGCAGCTTCGTCTGATGTTTCTCAAGAAACTTTGTCTTGACCTTTCTCAAGAAAAGAAGTCCAGTTGCCATGACTCAGCTTCCAGATAAACTCACCTGAATGATTGAGAACCTTCACAGACAAATCACCTACAAAAACAAACCTGTGCACACAGACATCTACAACATTCCAGAACGGAGCAGCTTTTAATGAGTCCCTGCCAGCCTTCCGGAAGGCATTAAAAACTCTTCTTTTCGACGGGAGGCCCGTTTGCTGTGACTGAAGTCTCTGTGGCTGGCCCCACCATGTGGAACCATCTCCCAGCAGAAGTCGCCTAGCAGAGTCCCTTTTTAAAAACTCTTCTTTTCCGGGAGGCGTTTGGTCAAAGTCGTTTTTATCGCTTAGTCTGGTTACTCGTGTTGATTTGTTTAAACTGTTTAATTGTTTTAACTCAATTGCTGTTATTAGTATTCTCTTATGTTGTATTCTCTTATGTTGTAAACCGCCCGTAGTTCCCTCGGGAAGACAGGCGGTATATAAGCCTAATAAATAAATAAATAAATAAATAAATAAAATAGGCAGAAGCGACAACCTCCAAACTAGACTCTGTTATAGCAGCCTTCTCTCATGCCACTCCCCTTCCTCTGCTGCAGCTTCTAATGGTCAGAGAAGTGCCGACTACACTGTGGGAGGACCAAGGACCCGGATAGGCTTGCCAAGGTCGATAGGAGAGGGAATCTGGATGCACAGGAAGGCAGTCTCCAATGAAACTACCTCACCCACAGACCACTGAGTGGCTGGGGTGGCTGAGCTGCACGGATTATGGGCCTGATCGATAGTTCTGACAATAGTATGAAAATAGGTGCCTTTCAAAACAAGTGACACAAACCTGCAAAAAGCTGCTCAGCCATGGAATGTTCTGGACGCTTATCTGGATGTTTATCCGCACAGGTGCAAGACCCACTCGTCAACCGGCAAAACCACAAAGAAGAACTGATTTAATCACTTAGGATTTAATATTTATTCGTTATACTTATATCTCGCCCATCTTCCGGATTGGAACTCTGGGCGGCTAACAGAATACAAACCACGAGAGAGAAAAAAATCCAATAAAATAGAGGGGGTCAATATTCATCAGAACAGACGAGGCGGGCGGCAAATTTTTTTTAAAGTAAAAGTAAAAAAAGTAAAAAGCCTTTGCACGATGCGTCTTTTCTCCACAGAGGAGCAAAAGCTACTTGAGGTGGATATATTATTTATCACTACTTGCTATCAATGCAAATAGCTTACCTTTAGAAAAACCCAGCTTCTGAGTGACCGTCCTTGCAATTTTTGAAGTCGTTGCATCACTGTAAAGATACACCTCGTCCACGCTGTGCCAGTCCACGTGGCTTCGACTCAGCTTCAAGCTGTGAATAGCTGTAGGAGGAAGGAAGAAAGAAGAAAGAAAGAAAGAAAGAAAGAAAGAAAGAAAGGAAGGAAGGAAGGAAGGAAGGAAGGAAGAAAGAAAGAAAGAAAGAAAGAAAGAAAGAAAGAAAGAAAGAAAGAAAGAAAGAAAGAAAGAAAGAAAGAAAGAAAGAAAAAGAAAGACTGTGTTTAGCTTAAAGAAGAAAGAAGGGGACCTCTTACAAAGCCAGGTAGAGAAGGGAGAATGGGAATGACATACAACAGCAGGCCCAGGTCTGTGTGTATTCTATGCACCTGTGTGCTGCCACAACATATAATTTGAAACCCTGGAAACATTTTATACTGTATAAGGTTTTAAAGGTATAAAAGTTCCATGTAAGTCTGAAACGTGTCAATCCACTTCCGTGAATAAGCTCAGAAACCGTAGGGGTGAGTAAAATGTCGAGTGGTTGCATATATCAGTTTGTCTGTTTCTGTTTGATTTCTTTCCCAAGCGTTCAACCACTCAACAACACCATGCTGAAGCATCACGCCTTATAAAATGTACGGTGCGCTTTTGGCTGAATTTGCTCGATTTTTACAAGTTCACTGCCGAGGGAGGCGGGAAGAGCTTGTAGAATACACATAGCCTGGGTGTGCATGAAGCCTAGATTAAGCAGTTTAGAAGATGACGGGCTCCCACTTCTATCTGCACCATACACTGACCATTTCCTAGGAAGAAGTAATATATAGTATGTCAATTTCCCTTGTTTGCTTCCCAAATAAAGGTTCATCTTGCAGAAAGAGGGAAATGACACGCCCACAAATGGCTAAGGTTGGTGCTATGATCCGGCACTCTGAAATATTTATAAGCTACTGCGGTATACTTAAGAGTGAAACAAGACGCCTTGTGTGTGTACAGCAGATAGAGAAGGCTCATGTGGTCTACTGCTCTGGAGCAAAAGGAGACAAGACCGGGGGGGGGATCTAAGAGGCAAACATTTGTTTGCACATCTCAGGAATGGGTTGGTAGATGTTGAACCAAAGAGACCATGCATTATGTAGCGCTGGACTAGATGAGACCTACATGTACACAGTCTAACAAGTCTCTGCTAGCTCTCTTCTCTTTCTAGGAATAACGTATTTGGGTGAGCAAAAATAATACTGCAGAGCACTGGATGACTCCTTTCCCTGCCAGTTTCCTCCCTGTTCAAAATTCCATCTCTCGCTGGCTATTTCCTTTTCGTGTGTGGGGGTCAAAATGAGTGTTTGCCTTGTAAAATGTTGGCCTTTTCTTTGTCATAGGTCGCATTGCTTGGAATATTAAGAATTAACAAAACTGCAAAGGACAAACATATATTCTCCTTGGGGCCAAAGATCAAGCCTGACTCCTGTTATATTGCTCTCCAACGGTGAGGCTAGTGAACACCCCCCCCCCCCAAAAAAAAGATGTGAGGGATGATTCTTTGTTGGCATGTACCTGCCCTTAGCAGTCCTCATCTACACTCTCCTCCAGACATCTTCAGCATACAACACTTGTGTTTTTGGAAAGTCCTGTTGGTAGAGTCTTATTAGTTAGCAGCCTCCAAAGAGGCTGGCAGGAGAAAAGCAAGGTTTAATTAGGCTACATATATGCATACACAGGGATTTAATAGAACCCGTCCAATTAATTTCTCAAAGCTGAGCAGGAATTCCAGTCAGGAACCTATAGGAATGTTTAGTCAGTTAAATGCCGAACCTCCCATCTTCTGGTTAAGATCTGCAGACAGTACGGCAAGCTTCTGAAGGTAGAAGTACAGTGGTACCTTGTATAAAGGAATTAATTTGTTCCAAATGAAATTATGTTAAGCAAACTTTCCTTTCTACAAATTCCCATAGGAATGCTTTGAAAATGGAGTAATCCCATTTTTATGTTGTACGGATTTTCCCCATAGGCGATTATGTTAAGCAAATTTCCCCTATCTCCAGAATTTTTTATGTTATACAGATTTTATGTTATACAAGCTGTTTGTTATACAAGGGTCCACTGTACCCTGTTTTTAGAGCACGGACCAATTTTTAAGTAACTATTATTGAAAGTGTTTTAGGTTCCTAATGAATCATTAACATCACCAGCCCCAAATGCTGTCTGTATGGATCCTCTCACTGAGATCCACTATGCTTTCTCCATGCTCTTCTATTCTGCAAGTGAGTGATGTCAAGACCATGCAGAGGGGGGAGAGCGTTGGGTTGTCTAGAGCGCTACACCAAAAGATGCTAGCTACAACAGAAAGCTTCCTAAACAAGAAAAGAAGACAAATCTGCAGTTACCGTACCTTCGGACCACTTGCGCTTAAGCCCTGCAGCCTCTGTTTTCTCCTTATATCCTCTCCATTTGAACAGAGAATGGAGGGAGAAGGAAGGGAGGTAGTAGATAACTAAAAGCAAAAACATCGAGCTTCAACGTAAAATTTTTATTAAAAAGGGGCATCATCCGATTTTCCAGAATACTAACTTTAATAAAAACCTGATGGACACAGAAAATACAGGGGAGGAAAAAAAAAAACGCTACCAATAAATTTTAATAAAACCAACCAGCATCCCACTTGTGCAGAATTACTCTTTTCTAATTTCTATGAGATGTTGACTGGTACAAACAAACAGGATTCAATTCAAAGCACAGGAAAAAACAAACAAAACCAAGAGACATGCAAACCGCAAGATAAACGACTCATCCAGTCGTTGGCATGTAAACACGCAGCTGTATTGTGGCTGCTCCCATGCCCACGTCCAAACCATGGCCCGGAAATCATTAGGTAGAGGCTGTGAGGTCATTTTAAATCCTTTCTCCCGGCTGCCAGAACGGCAGCCGGGCCAGCAGATTCTGCCTCCCCGGAGAACAGAAGACACATCCCAGCGCATGCCTTTGTCTATAACAGGCCTTCCATTCCTGAACAGCACTGGAGTTTCCCTGTGGGGGTAACTGCAGGTCCACACTGCGAAGTGTCCGAGACTCTCATTTCACAGCTTCCAAGCTATTCGGTGAGGATACGGAGGAAGAAGGGACGCCTCCTTGAAATCACTGGTGCGGTGTGGTTCGACAGACTTACCTTACCCTTACAGGTAGATGCCAGTGCTGTTCAGTGTGGAAAGGGGCATCGCAAGGTGAGTGAATGCTGTGGTGTCTCAGAGGTGGGTAGGGAGGGGTCGAGAGGAGGCTGCCGGGCTGTCCCCCACCTAGGAAACAGGAGAACAACAAAGCACCACCAAGGTCAGTCGGCAGTCCGGCAGGGAGTCACGCGGAACCACAATGCAGGACACACACACACACACACACACACACACACACACACACACACACACACACACACACACACACACACACACACACACACACACACACACACACACACACACGAGGAGGGCTGGGTGGAATCAGAAAAAAGAGCCTGGGTGAGGGGGGAGAACAGGAGGGGGGTCCTGAAAAGTCGACAGCCCAGCAGCTTTCGGTCTCTGGCTACGGAGCCAGAGTCTGAGAGTTCGATTCCCCCACTGGGCCTCCTTGACAGGAACTGGAATTGATGATTCATGGGGTCCCTTCCAGCTCTGCTGTTCAATGACGATGATGGTGGTGGTGGTGATTATGATGATTACTGAAAACAATACAAATGCAGGAACAGGTGATACCTTTTATTACACCGCTAAAAAAAAAAAAAATCAAGCAAACCACAGCCAGCTAGATGTTGATGATAATAATAATAAACTTTGGGACGGTAATAAAAGTGTACCATTTCTGAATTCTCCACACGAACGTGCTGTACCCCCTGAAGAAGATGAATGGCCATTAAAAGCTAGCTGGGTGCTCTTTGCTTCATTTTTTTTAAACTGGTGTACTAAAGGTACCACCTGCTCTTATAGTACTATGTGTTGATGCTGGGTGCCCTCCCCACCCCCCACGCCAGTTAGGCCTTATTCGAAAATACTGAACCCAGTACAAAATAGTGAACCTTGAAAAGCAGCATTGAGTAGTTTACCAAAAACACACTAAACCAAACCAAACCAAAGGGACTACGACACATGAGGGCACGTTCATCAGCCCCAGTTAGAATCAATCGCCCTGATCAGTATTTGGGAGGCTTTTGGCGTATTTATTTATTTTTTTCTTTCCCGGGCTTTTATGATCTGCTGTCACCAAGGCCTAGGAACGCAGGACACAAGAGAGGCTAACAACTAATAAAAGCGGAGTTGTGGGAAGAGGGGAGCAGGCTTTGGCTAGACACGTCCCCGTGGCTCCTTCCTGCCACTGGCTTCGTTGAGTCAATTTCCAAACCTTGCAACGGGAGCAACACCTTCATTCAAACTTTCATCAGACATCTAGCAGTTCACTGCTTGGCTGAACGGTCGTCTACTCTCAGCCTGGCCAGAATGAAATCAGCCTTGGTCAGCGGGAACTGCAGGGACGATGGGCAGGAAGCAGAGACAGCAGAGATAACGGAGGCTCAGAAAAGGCCACCTATCACATTTCTTCTTCTTCTTCTTTCTTCAAGTGCCATGTCCTCAAAGAATGTTGGTGATCAGCAGCCTGATCTGTAGCCTGACCTGGTTTTTATCCAAGAGCTAGATCACACTACCAAATTTCAGCATACGAGTTATTGCTCTGGACCTTCCAGTCAGGAAGCCTGGTCAGGTCAGCAAGACATGTGAAATCATAGGAGTTAATATTTTATGAGCTGGTCTTAATTCTTAAACCTCCCAGAAAGAGACTGTGTTTGCAGGTGTTGCCTTCAGTTTGGAATAAAAACTCAGCCCTTTGTGCTGCAGCGCAAAACAAGCCATCATCTTCACACGCGTGCGCTGGGAAGGCTAGAGATGCAGGGCAAACTGGCAGATAAGGAATAAATATTACAATCGCAGGGGTTCCGAAGGAGGACAGGAGGAGCTGCAGTGCAAGGGAAGTGGGGCCACAAGGGCTTACACCAGTGATAGCGAACCTTTTAGAGACCGAGTGCCCAAACTGCGATTCAGAACCCACTAATTTTTTGCCAAGAGCCAATACAGCAATTTAACCTGAATACAGGTGGCTGTGAAGGGGTGATGTCAGGTGCCCACCGAAAGGGCTGCTGGTGCCACCTTTGGCACCCATGCCATAGGTTAGCCAACATTGGCTTACACCTTTCACCGGACCATCCAATCTGGCCTGATTCCAGAAACTAAGGTGGTTTGGGAAACCATCATGGAATACCCAGGATCTGCAGACAGGGCTCGGGAAGAAACTTGCCATTGGTGCCAGGGTCACAGCTGGCACACTGGATGATGGATGTGACTTGGTATAAAGCAACTCCCTATGTTGTACCCCACTAAAGAGGCAGATCTCCAATTTTGAAATAAACGCCTTGTTTACTGAAATAGTGAGCATGTTCAGATGGCATGGCCAGTTTGTTTGTTTGCTTGATTTACACGCTGCCTTTTTCGCAATAAGAAGAACCAAGGGATAAACAAGACATCTGTGTTTCTTTTGTTGTGGTATCTGAATTGAGCCGCCAGGGTTTCTCCCTCCTCCAATAATTCAATGTTATACCCATTGGCTTATTACCGGCCTGTATCTCTCTCCTCTGCTGGGGAAAAGACCAGCTGAAGCTGTTCAGATATCACAGCAACACCACCAGCAGCGAAAGATACAGACAGAGTTTCAGAGTAGAATTCCACTGATATATTGATGGTGTTTAGTTTTATCTTTGGTTTTTTTCAACTGTTGCCTAGGAAGCTCCAGCGGTAGTCTGGATGCAAGGAGGGAGTTGACGCCACAAATCAAACTGAGGTTCTGTGGAGCCCATCCAAAAGAACTCTCCATCAGGCAACAACCTACCCTATATACTTGAGTATAAGTCGACCCAAGTATAAGTCGGGGCCCCTAATTTAAACCCCCAAAAACTGGGAAAATTTATTGACTCAAGTATAAGCCTAGGGTGGGAAATGCAGCAGGGCCTGGCAACTCCTCCTTTGTGAGCTGGGTGTGTGTGTGATGTTTAAAATGACTTTTAGCCACTGAGGCAAGTGCTTGAGTTGGTGGCTAAAAGTCATTTTAAACATGGGGGGGGTCAGGAGAAGTGGCGCACAATGTTTAAAATGACTTTTAGTCACTGACCCAAACTTGCCTCAGTGGCTAAAAGTATTGACCCGAATATAAGCCAAGGACCCCTTTTTTCAGCCCAAAATTAGGGCTGAAAAACTAGGCTTATATTCGAGTATATACAGTAAGTTGGGGTCCAGGGTACAACCTGTTCTGGATGGGCTTACAGGGCCTTCTGAAAGCCCAGTTTTGCAGTTTGAGAGTGCCTTTAGACTCAACGCTGCTCCTGCGTAACGAGCTTAAGTGGATATAATTTTAAACTGGTTTATAGTTTTAATACTGAAAACATTGTACCACTGTTTATTCTTAGGCTTTTTAAAAAGCATATGCTGCTTCAATAGTAGATTGGCCCTGAACAGTGGCACAGAAATCTTTTAAAATCAAACAGGCAATGATAACATTAACATTATCAACTCAACCATATTTAAAAACCACAGTGAAAGCCCACCAAGGGAGCAACCTCTTCCACCAAAAAGAGCTGATTTTTTTGGGGGAAATGGAACAAAATCAATATTCCTTCAGCTAAAGCTAATGAATGCAAGCAGTAGATTTCCTCCCACTAAAAGTAGAAGAATCCATTCACCCCTCGGGCTCTTACCAGAAACACTGCCTGGCCGCACACCCGTTTTTTTCTAGACCCTGCCCTGCCCTGTTCCTGTGGCCTTTCTTCCAGCCAAAGATGAAAACAAGTCAGCACTCCTGAAAACTCCCAAGCAGCAGCAATTCTCTTTTCATTCTCTCCCCGCTCATCCTTCACTCTGCTCACCCACACCATTTTGGGGGGCTCGTGCAGCCAGAGTATGCCTTAGAACAGAAAACAGACTCCTTGCCCCCCAAAGCCTACTCTAGGAGTAAGATTCTCAACGAGATAGCTGGTTGAAAGCTTTGTCCAGTTAAGAGTTTTATTAATGGATGAGGGTCTGGCAACCATGGAAGATTTATTTGTTTATTATTGACTCTCATTTGTTGGCTATCTCTCAATGAGGGGATTCAGGGCAGCTCACAATGATAGAACCAGTAAAATTAAATGAATTGCACATTTAAAAGCAATTAAGCCTTTCTTCCTAAAAAGGACCCTAGGGTTCATCAGGGGCAAAAAGGTGAGCCTTTTTTTTTTTTTTTTGGCAAAGCATTGCTTCACCTTAGATCCCAAGAAATACTGTACAGTACAAGGTCTTGCCATAACCCCAATTCAAACACAACCCTTTGCTGTTATATGTTATTTTTCCACAATCCTTCTGGACTCGTGGGTCTTCTCTCCTGCCTCCTGTTTAATGTCCCTACTCCTTCACTAACTCTAGTGCATCACTGCTGCCCCTAAGGTGACGCTGCAATGATACAGTATGCTTCCAAATAACGGTGCAGTTTAGCCTTCAACTCCCCTGATTTGTAAGAACTGCATCATCATCATCATCACACACTGTCACTTAGGACCCTGCAGTAGTGCACTGCAGGAAGGGAAAGAGTAAAGGGCGAGGCTTCCACAGAGCTTTGAGTCAACACAGATTACCTGAACCAGAAAGATGCTGATTTAAAATTACTTTGTGTGCAAATTCTTTTACAGCTCCTATAGCATGTTGTGTTATTCCTGACAAACACCACAGGGATGCAATGCAAACGAAAAGTTTATTTCGTGGAGGATGAGGTTTCCAAGAGTTCAAAACAGCAAACCTCCTAGCCCTGCTTCCCCAGAAGAGGCATCATGATCATATTACAAAAGCCTCCAAGATCAGCACGTGAGTCTCTCGTTTAAGTTAGTAATGGAGGCTTGACAGAAACACATATCAGAACTAAAACTCATGCTGAGATAAATTTAAGTGGCTCCTCTTCCTTTATTTCAATCCCAGCCAAGTTTTAGGAACTATATAAAACTCTCCCCCTCCATTGCCTGGGTTTCAGTCAGAGGTCTCCTCCTCAAACACTGGAGAGGGAGATCACCCCATTGTTGGATTGAGTCGAAATACATTACTGAATGGTTTCCTAATCAGGAGTGATGCTTGAGAGATGTCTGTCTTGGCCCTCCAGATGTTCTGGCCCACAACTCCCACAGTCCTTTGCCAATGGCAATCTAAGCTTAGAATTCTGGGAGCCGTGGCCCAAAACATCAAGAGGGCTGAAGTTTGGACCTGCCTGGTCTAAGCATTCATTAGAATTATATTTGCTCCACCAGCAAGAGCAAAGGATTTCTGTTCTTACTGCCGTTTTAAAAAAAGAATGAAGCGATTTATGAAAATTTCTGGCAAGTGACTAATATTTATGAATTTAAAAAGGCTGCCTGGTCACAACCTTTCAGGAAGCCACAAGAGGCTTCTTGCTGGTGGGCCTTCTCTAACTGTTTAACAGGATCATGTGATGAGAAAAGCAGGAGGGAGATCTCTTTATTGTCTATTTATCCTCATCTCTAAAGGAGGTTTCACGGAGAGTGACATCAGCCTAGGTAGGATTACACAGGTGACTACAACGACCCATCCAGTTGAATGGATGAAAACGGATCCAGGACACAGAACCCTGAACGGCAAGGAGACAGCAGTGAGAACCATAGAGTTGGAAGAGACCTCAGGGGCCATCTAACCCCCTGCCATGCAAGAACCCCTATCACAGTCTCTGCTTAAAAACCTCCAAAGAAGGAGACTCCACCACCCTCCTTTGTGGCAGCATCTTCCACTTATGCCAGACAGTTCTAATCATCAGGCAGTTCTTCCTCATGTTCAAATGAAATCTCTGAGATATGAATACAAAGTCTCCTCCTTTAATCAACACCACAATGACACTCAGCTTTGGTGAAGACAACTCCTCTGTAAATTCCGCTGAGGCAACAGGCCTACTTTAGTTATAAATTATTATGCGAAGCAACAGCAGTCACTATTAACTCACCTTCTGGGGAGGTAATTAACACAGTTCTAACACTCATGTGCGTAAAGTGCTTGCCCACTCAGTTCAGTCGAGAGCATCAAGTGTGCAACAGCACCTTTCGACAGGCACAGTTCCAGATATGGATGGAGGTTATTATGTCTGAGACCATTCACCACCCTTCTTCCTCAGACAAAAAAAAGGAAGTTACTTGCCTGTAACTCCGGTTCTTCGAGTGGTCATTCTGTGATTCCACACAATGGGTTAATGTGCGCACGCACAGTAGACCTCGGAATCTTCTAGAAAGCTATGATAGTTGAAGAACCTCCCCCCTATCAAGGCAGGCTCCGCCCTCCTCCTACCTCAGTTCCGTACCTTTTATGCCGCTGTCAAGATACAAAGTAAAATAGACAGACTGACGTGACGGAAGAGGGGAAGGAGGGCGGGTTTGTGTGGAATCACAGAATGACCACTCAAAGAACCGGAGTTACAGGTAAGTAACTTCCTTTTCTTCTTCGTGGTCTTCTGTGATTGCACACAATGGGTGATGAGCAAGCTGCACTTACCGGAGGCGGGTAGTCACGGCAGAACTGCAGCCAGCACCGATTGACCAAAATTAGTCTCAGCTCGAGCCCTGGTGTCCAACCGATAGTGCGAAGCAAAGGTCAAGGAGGAAGACCATGTGGCAGCTCTACAAATGTCAGGAATCGGGACACCTTTCAAAAAAGCAGTGGAAGTGGAGAGGGCTCTGGTGGAATGTGCCCGAATTCTGGAAGGTAGTGGAGTTTTGGCAAGCTGGTAAGTCAAAGTGATAAGTCGAACAATAGTCTTGGAGATGGTCTGAGGAGACATAGGCTGACCACGTTTCGGGCCATAATAGCAGGTAAAAAGTCGCCTGGTGGTCCTGTAGTGTTGGGTGCGATCAAGATAATATGAGAGGGCCCATTTGACGTCCAGAGAATACAAAGCACACTCTAGATCCGTAGAGGGGTTAGGAAAAAAGGTAGGCAAGTGAATCGGCTGAGACATATGGAAGTGGGAAACAACTTTAGGCAAAAATGAAACATCAGCAAACAGTGTAACTTTTTTAGGATGGAACTGCAAAAAGGAAGTGTCCATGCGCAAGGCGGCAAGCTCTCCTGCCCGCTTAGCCGAAGTAATGGCAACAAGAAAAACAGTTTTGTAAGTAAGTAGCTGGTCAGAAGCCTTGGCCAAGGGTTCAAACGGAGGCTTCATTAGTTGGTGTAAGACCAATGAGAGGGACCACTGAGGTGTAGGGTGGATAAGGCGGGGCGTGATATTGCGTAGTCCCTTTAGAAGTCCTTCACACGAGAGTGTTTAAAAAGGTGTACGGAAGGAGAGTCCAGTGGCTGCTGTGCCACAATGGCTGCTACATACACTCTCAGGGTAGAAATTGAACGCCCCATGGCAGCCAGGTGTCGTAGAAAGGTAAGAAGAATATCCACTGAAGTGGGCAGTGGAGTTAATCCCTGAGAAGTGGCAAAGGATAGAAAAACTTTAAACTTATACTGATAGAGAGTCCTGGTGGACAGTTTCTTAGAAGAACGAATTATATCCTCGATAGAGGGGAAATCCTCCACGCCGTGAGGTGTAGTATTTCCGGCTGTGGGTGTAGGATTTTGAAGTTGTTCTGAGAGAGCAGGTGGTGTCGGGGAGGCAGGCGGAAGTATTCGGACACCATCGCTCGCAGAGTTGGGAACCAAGTCTGACGTGGCCACCACGGCGCTATTAAGATGGCATCCGCCCCCCTCCTGCCTGAGTTTGATGATTGTCCTCTGGAAGAGAGGGATTGGTGGAAACAAACTGAGGAGGTTCTGATTCCAGGGGATCATGAAAGCGTCGCCGAGGGACCGTGAGTCCCGTCCCATTTGGCATTTTGCTGGGATGCGAAGAGGTCTATTTGCGGTGATCCCCATCGGTCTGTGAGTTGGTGAAAAATGTCGAGGTGGAGGGACCATTCGTGCATGTTGTACGTCCGGCGGCTGAGAGAATCCACGATCTCGTTGTCTCGCGTGGACACATGAATGGCCACTGGAGTGATGTGGTGTCAGATGCACCAGATCCACAGACGCAAGGTGAGGTTTAACAGTTGAGGGGAATGGGTGCCACCCTGCTTGTTTATGTAGAACATCACCGTTGTGTTGTCGGTGACGAGTTTTATGGTTTTGCCCTGTATGATCGGTAGGAAAGCCTTGAGGGCATAGATGACCACTAGAAGTTCTAGCTGGTTGATGTGCAGGGACATCTGAGTGGGTGACCAAAGGCCATGAACTGTGAGGCCATCGCAGTGAGCGCCCCAACCTGTGGGACTGGCGTCGGTGGTGACCTGCGCTTTGAGGCGAGGTGTGAAAGTCACGCCTCTGGAGAGGTTGGTCCGATCTGCCCACCAGGACAATTGTTGAAGAATGGGAGATGGTATGCGAAGCAGGGTCTTCGGATCGTCTAAGACAGGGTGGAAGACAGAAAGGAACCAAGATTGGAGAGGCCTCATGTGGAGACGGGCGTGTAGCACAGTGGATGTGGTTGAAGCCATAAGGCCAAGTAGTTTTTGAACAAACTTTGCGGTGACTGTGGGATGTTTTTGAGCTTGAATAATAGCAGCAACGAGTTTTTGTATTCTGTCCATAGAAAGAAAGGCCCGTCCTGTGAGAGTCCAGAAGAGCTCCAATATATGGCATCGCTTGAGAAGGGGTAAGAGAAGACTTTTTGTAATTCACTTGTAGTCCCAAACTTGCCAGAAGGGAAAGAGTGAAGCGGGTATCCTGGAGCGATTGGCGGTATGAGGATGAAACCAGGAGCCAATCGTCCAGGTAGGGGAAGACTGTGATGCCTTTCAGTCTCAAAAAGGCCACAACAGGGGCCATGGCTTTAGTAAAAACCTGTGGGGCCGAGGCCAGGCCGAATGGTAGGGATTTGAACTGGTAAATGGTATTGTCCAAAATAAAACGGAGGTAAGGACGATGGGCAGGGGCTATGGTGATATGGAAATAAGTGTCTTTTAAATCGATGACTACGAACCAATCGCCCCGGCGCAGGAGGGGGATAATAGAATCCAAAGACGCCATGCGAAAGCGTTTTCTTACAAGAAAAATGTTCAGCCCTCTGAGATCCAGAATAGGACGGAGGCCCCCATCTGTCTTCGGAACAGTGAAATAACGGAAGTAAAACCCGTGCCTGAGATGGGCCATGCTGACGGGTTCTACGGCATCTTTCTCCAGCAGTACGTGGACCTCTTTGCGAAAGGCCAAAGATGGAGAGGTGGTGCAAACGCGGCCTACAGGAGCTAAGTACTGGAAGTCTATGAAGTAGCTAAAGGCGATGGTGTGAAGTACCCATCGGTCGGTAGTGATAGCCATCCAGGTGGAGAGATGGGGGCTCAAACGGGTCGGGCGCAAGTGAGACAGGAAATGGCAGGCTTGGGTGGGAGTGAAGTAAAAAAACTGTTTGTTTCTCCTATCAGGTTGACGCTGAGAAGGACGGTTGCGGGACCGTGCTGCAGTATTGCGGTTAGAAGAAACTGGCGTTGGATTGGAAGCACTGTCTTTCAAGTAGGTATCTCTGGTAGAAGGAAGGTCGTTGCCAAGGTTGACGATAGGACCGGTAGCTGTTCTGATAAGAGTAAGATCGTGAAGTTTTGGACAGCTTGTTCAGTTTATCAAGAATCTCATCAGTTTGGGGTCAAACAGTCCCTTGCCATCAAAAGGCAGGTCCTCTATGCGAGCTCTGGAATCATCTGGGACACTAGTAGAGCGCAACCAGGCATGCCTGCGGAGAACTATTACTGTAGCTAATTGTTTGGCTGCCGCATCTATGATATGTCTGGCTGCCAGCCGCTGATGTTTAGCTAAGGCCATCATGTTCTAGTAAGAGCCAAGAGCTCTGGTGCGATGATCCTCAGGTAACAAGTTGAGGATGGGTTGCATCTTGTTCCAGACATTGCGCAGATAAGCTCCCATAGCAGCCGAATAATTAGCAACTCTAATAATGAAAGAAGACAGTGAATATAAGCGGCGACCCGGCATGTCAAGCTTCCGTCCTTCCTTGTTAGAAGGAGCAGTGGAGGATCTAAAGCGTGACCTGTTTGGGGTAGAGTTGACTATAAAAGAATTTGGAAGCGGATGCTTCTGTAGGAAAGCAGTGTGTTCGCCATGGGTTTTGTATAGGTTCTCCACTCTGTGTGGCACTCCACTCGTCCTCTTACCAGATGGTTTCTCCCAGGATTCCTTCATTAAACGTAACATAGGCTTAATGAATGCCAACCTGCAAGGTGGAGCCTGATCAAGAGAAATGTCGTCGAACACTTGATCATCGTCAAAGGGGTGGTTGTACAACCACCAAATTCAGAGCCTTAGCTATTTTTGTAATCATCTGTGAGTAGGATTTATAGTCCTCAGACGGGGATGGCGCATGGTCGTCGCCAACATTTGAATTAGGGGTCGGGGAGTGAACTTGAGAGTCCCCGGAGTGTGTAGAGTCAGTGTCGAAAGAGTCTGAGTCCAAAGTCCCTCTGGAAGGTGAATAAGACGGGTCCGCGTCTTGCGAAGCCGAGAGTGAATGGTGATCTGAAGGTGTAGCATGATGATGGTGTTCTGTGGTTGCTGGGGCTGTCGCAGTTGGTTGTTGAGCAGAGCGAACTGATCGGGCAGGTGGCGCTGTGTCTGCCACATTAACCAAAGCAGGCCGTGAACGGGATGGAGCAATGGCTGTGTCAACAATAGGCGAAGAAGGATGCCGGTCTGTAGAGCGAGCAGCCGTGTTTGAAAGTCTAGATCGACGGCGAGGTGGAGAAGCACGATGAGCAGAGGCGTGCGAGGAGTTGGTAGAGTGGGAGCGACGTCGACGCCTGTGAGGGCGGGGTGGTGGAAAGCCCATATAGTCTGGAGGTGGATAGAGCCACGGTGGATAGTCATAGCGGTGTAGGCGACCATAGGGGGCGCCATCAGAGTAGGAGTCGCCAGAGTCCTCATAGCAGCGATGTCGCTTCCCGTGGTGGTATAAATCACGGTCGGCAGAGGACGAGGTAGTGGTAGCGCTGCCAACGTGGGCGGGTGGCCGGCTGTTGAGCGGTATAGCGATTGCGCGAGATCGATTGGTCGAGGCGGAGGTGCGGCACGGCCGGCGGCTGTCCATAGTTGAAGGACGGGAACACGAACGGTGCCACATAGAGGAGGCGGATCGACGGCAGTGGCAATGACGGCCAGTATTAGAGTGTCTTGCCGCAGGAGAGTGACCCCGTCTCCTGCTGTCACAGCCTGATGAGTGTGAGATGGATAAAACGCTGGAGGAGTGATGACGTCGCCTCTGAAGCGTGGGCGGGGTGGCACGCCGCGACTGTGAGGCAGGGATGGACGACGTCAAGGAGGCGCTGTTGCGGGCGACAGGCATGGAATGGGCACCTTGCAGGAGCGGCGGCAGCTCCGAGGAATTATTGCCCCAAACTAGTGAGCCAGGTGGGCTGCCGGGGAGCGTGGCATCTCACTCAGGGTCTCCCTTGGTCGGCAGCGGGCTGGGTCTGGCAGCCGATTTCTGTGGTTGTTTATCCGCCTTAGATGACTTAGTTTTGGCCGAGGAACGTGATTTATTTCTCAGTGCCGCTGACTGCTCTCCGGCGGAAGTGGAGGGCTGGGCAGGAGCCACAGGGGTCGGTTGTAAATCAGAGTTACCCAAGGCAGCCGCCATTGCCGGCGTTAGAGATTGTTCCCAGGGATGGTAACGGAGCCTCTGGAGGCGGAAACGCAGGGTAGCTCTGGTAAAATTGCGGCAATGAGCACAAGAAGTGTGCGCGTGGCTTTCTCCGAGACAAAAAAGGCAAAGAGAATGTCCGTCGGAGAGGGCAATCTTGTTTTGGCAAGAGAGGCACCGTTTAAACGGCGCGGCAAAGGCCATAAAAATCGGGCGGGAAAAAGAGGGGGAGAAAAATAACAAACACAGGGAGGGGGAAGGTTCCTAAATATGAAGTATTAAGAATATATAAAAATGTAAGTCTATAAGAGTAAAAGATGGTTTATTTGTTTTTTGAACTCACGGAGAAGAGAACACGAGGTGCTACTGAAGCGGCGGAAAAGAAGGAACTGAGGTAGGAGGAGGGCGGAGCCTGCCTTTATAGGGGGGAGGTTCTTCAACTATCATAGCTTTCTAGAAGATTCCGAGGTCTACTGTGCGTGCGCCCATTAACCCATTGTGTGCAATCACAGAAGACCACAAAGAAGAACTGGGCTTAAGCAGAGGAAACCCTTTTGTAACTGCTAAAATTTCAATCTAGCTTTTCAGAACTGGGGCTTATTCCTCTCTAGCTTCCATTTCTCCCAAACAGCCGGTGGGATAGCATAGCTGGAGCACAACATTCAGCTGTATTGGCCAGTCAAGGGAGCAAACATTCTACAGCTGCAGAACCATTCGACTGAAGAGTTGCACAGTTGGGATTGTAGTTGTATGTCAGCCCTCTCCTTCTGTTCTTATGCGCTGCTTTTCCTCACCACAGATTCGAGCCGAAGGGTGGCAAATAAAACAGGCTTCTGGGCTAACAAGAACATCACAGGTAGGTAGCGAATTCTTCCTTGGAGTAGAGCCGTGCACTTCCCTCTCCCACCTCCTCTGTGCCCTCACCCTTTCCTCTACCTAGAGTGTTCTAGGCAGAGAACACTCAGAAGTGGTTCACCCTTCCCTTCTTCTGTGGTCACCCTGGGGACTGTGCAGCTTGCCCAAGGCCACGCAGCCTGGCTCTTCTCCCAGCATGGTTAAATGGGGAATCAGACTCCTGACCTCTGGCTCCGCAGACAGATTATAGACCCAAGTGGCAGGTAATACATTCCTGCCACAGACTTATGCCTCTGTTATCAGATATACATTTGGAAAACCTACGCCCTTCGTCTTCTATGGGGACAGCTAAAACCCGTTTCAAATTCATATTTTTTAAGCTGAAATCTCAGGCTTACTTGCTTAAAAGCCCCAGGGAAATCTATTGAATTATTTCCAAGCAAATAGTTTAGGATCAACAGGTAAGAGATTTGAATGTTTTTAGGACTGCCAACTCCAAGAATTCTTCAGCCAGCAAGACTATTGTTTCCAAGCTTATAAAATGTCTGTTAAAACCTGGATGTTCCAGAAGAATGCAGATCCACGCATTCAGTGTTTAACTGAATGTAGCAAAAGTTTGTTTTTTTCTTCTTTAAGTGCCATGTTCTTGTAGAACATTGACACAACCAGTAGCATAATCTGTTTCCTCCCCCCTTTTCAGTTAGCAAATGTCCCTCCCTTGCCACAAAGATGATTGTGTGTTATTGATGAGGTTCGCTACTACATACTTAACGAGACTTCCCTCTGGCTATAATACAACCACCTACATTTAAATTTGGACGGCAACTGTGTGCTACCATAATGCTTAGACATAAGGTGTGCCTCTTCTGCCTCCAAGCAATATAGCACTTTTATATGGTAGTCATGAAATATACAGTAGTCATACCTGAAGCAGACCTAACGAAATATAGATGATAGGTTAGTCCTGATTAAGATGTGTCACTGTTTTCAACGGGTCTACTGTAAGCATGATTGTCTCAATCTAAAAATTGGCTATAAAAATGGCTATGAATACAAGCCTATTCATTCATTCATTCTTTCCCCGCCTTTCATTAATAGGACTGACAACAACTTTTTCCTCACTATGCATATCTAAACTAGACTTTGGTAGTAAATCATGCTTCATTTAATAACACCGCGCTGTATTGAGAATCTACCAGCTACCAAAAGCAACAAGAGTTCTAAGTAAGTAAACAAAATTTATTTATATTTATTTATTTATTTTCACACTTATATACCGCACCTATTCACCACGAGTGGGAGAACCAGAAAAATGCTGACATCTCCATGGCTTCTTCACCCGCCTGCTTAATAGTAGCTTTTTTAAAAAGGCTGCTACAACTACATTTCCATGGAAGAGAGGTCTTGTTCTCCTCTGCAATTTACACAGATATTTAAGTTACTAACAACGTATCAAGCCAGTTTTTTAAAAAATGGGAAAACCAGCAATTTATATAGTTATACTTGGTTTAAGAGTAACTTGGTTTAAGAGTGTTTTGCAAGACAAGCAACATTTCTTCTAAATTTTTCCTTGATCAACAAGCAATGTCTTGATATACACACACTGGAGCAGGTCACACGATCACAAGTGAGCTAATGGCGGCTTTCTCTCTCTCCCTCCCCCTGCTGGATTGTGGGTGATTGTCTGGAATGTTCCATTCCAGGCAGCCTCCAAAGCAGAGGGAGGAGAGAAGAACAGGTCTCCCTTGCACCAGCCAGGAATGCTTTCAAAGGAGAGTACAGGTTTTATTTTTCTATTTATATTTTTATTTAATTTGTTTTCAACATCCTTTCTTATTATTTCAAACCATTTCTAGTCATGGGGCAGCTAGTCAAGTGTGCATATGGCTACAAATTGCACTTTACTGTTTAAAACACAGAGTGAAATCCAGTTGTTTTCCACAAGCAAAGCAGATTCCACAACCAGGTACCTAAACCATAGTGTGGACGTGGACTTGTAGCCAACTTCTTCTATGGGTTTTGGTATTTTGTGTGTACAGTATATAGCAGTGGGGGTGAACCTTCACCACTCCAGATATTTTGGACCACAACTCTCAGAATTCCGAGCCTAGACTGACAATAACAAAAGACTGAGGGAGTTATGGTCCAAAACATTTGGAGTGTCGAAGGTTTGTCACCACTGGTATATCTATATGGGACACCAGAATGGCCCATCTGAGTTTCCATTAGTTCTCATGGGCAAATTTTGCTATAATGTAAGAGTGTTTTGGTTTTCAAGCATGTTTCCGCAACGAATTATGCCTGTAAGCCAAGGTATTACTGTAGGCTTATTCTATTATCTGTAACATAGGCGCCAGAACCCTCTGGATGTTGATATTAAGTTTACGTTAATTGAAGCAATTACAGGTGAAACTCAAAAAATTAGAATATGGTGCAAATAAATGATCATTTATTTCAGTAAGTCAACTCAAAGGGTGAAACTAATATATGATATAGACTCATTATATGCAAAGCAAGATATGTCAAGTCTTAATTTGGTATAATTGTGATGATTCTGGCGTACAGCTTATGAGAAGCCCAAGTTCACAATCTCAGAAAATTAGAATAGGGTGAAAAGGTTCAATATTTTAGGCTCAAAGTGACCCACTCTAATCAGCTAATGAATCCATAACACCTGCAAAGGGTTCCTGAGCCTTTAAATGATCTCTCAGGCTGGTTCAGTTGGAATTACAATCATGGGAAAAGACTGCTGACCTGGCAATTGTGCAGAAAACCATCAATGACACCCTCCATAAGGAGGGAAAGCCCCAAAAGGTACAGATTGCAAAAGATGTTGGATGTTCCCAAAGTGCTGTATCAAAGCACATCAATAGGAAGTTAGGAGGAAGGGAAAAGTGTGGAAGAAAAGGGCGCACAAGCAGCGGGGATGACTGCAGTCTGGAGAGGATTGTTAGGAAAAGGCCATTCAAAAGTGTTAGGGATTTTCACAAGGAGTCGACTGAGGCTGGAGCCACCACACACAGACGGATCCTGGACATGGGCTTCAAATGTCGCATTCCTCTTGTCAAGCCGCTCCTGAACACTGTTGCTCAGTGGTCCAAAGTCCTCTTTTCTGGCAAGAGCAACTTTTGCATCTCATTTGGGAATCAAGAACCCGGAGACTGGAGGAAGAATAAATAGGCACACAATGCATGATGCTTGAAGTCCAGTGTGAAGTTTCCAGTCTGTGTTGATTTGGGGAGCCCTGTCATCTGCTGGTGTTGGTCCACTGTGCTTCAATAAGTCCAGGGTCAACGCAGCTGTCTACCAGGAGATTTTGGAGCACGTCATGCTTTCTTCCGCAGATGAGCGCTTTGGGGATGCTGACTTCATTTTCTAGCAGGACTTATATAAGAACATATAAGAAGAGCCATGCTGGATCAGGCCAAAGGCCCATCTAGTCCAGCTTCCTGTATCTCACAGTGGCTCCACCAGATGCATCTGGGAGCGCATGAGACTAGATATCTGTCTCCTGATACCACTCCCCTGCATCTGGCCCTTGAAATGCCCCGGTTTTAAGCCTGGAGATTACACATCTCCATCATGGTTTGTCACCTGTGATGGACGTTTCCTCCAGGAATCTGTCCAATCCCCCTTTGAAGGCATCCAGGCCAGATGCCATCACCACATCCTGTGGCAGGGCATAGACTAACAACACGCTGGGTAAAAAAATATTTTCTTTTGTCTGTTCTTACTCTCCCAGCACTCAATTTGAGTGTATGTCCCCCTAGTTCTGGTATTTTGTGAGAGGGAGAAGAGCGTCCCTCTATCCACTTTACTCATGCCCTGCATTATTTTGTACGTCTCAATCATATCCCCCCTCAGGCGCCTTTTTTCCAGACTAAAGAGCCCCAAATGTTTTAGCCTTTCTTCATAAGGGAGGTGCCCCAGCCCAGTAATCATTTTAGTCGCTCTCTTCTGCACCTTTTCCAGTTCCACTATGTCTTTCTTGAGATACGGTGACCAGAATTGTACACAATACTCCAGGTGCCGCCTTACTATTGTTTTGTATAATGGCATTATAATGTTGACTGTTTTGTTTTCAATCCCCTTTTTGATAATCTCTAGCACGGAATTGGCCTTCTTCACCGCTGCCACACACTGGGGAGACACCTTCATGGAGCTGTCCACCAACACACCAAGATCTCTTTCCTGATCCATCACGGATAACTCAGAGCCCATGAGTTGATAGATAAAGTTTTGATTTTTTGCCCCAATATGCATTACTTTACATTTGGCTACATTAAAACGCATTTGCCATTTCGTAGCCCATTCCCCCAGTTTGGAGAGATCCTTCTGGAGCTCTTCACAATCTTCTCTGGGTTTTACCAAACGGAAAAATTTTGTGTCATCTGCAAACTTGGCCACCTCACTGCTTATCCCTCCCTCCAGGTCATTTATGAACAGGTCATGTATTGGCACCTGCCATACTGCCAATGGGATTACTGTGCTTGATTGGCCAACAAACTCACCTGACCTGAACCAATCTATGAGGCATGGCCAAGGGAAAGATGAGGGACATGAGACCGAACAATGCAGTGGAGCTGAAGGCTACTATTGAAGCATCCTGGTCTTCCATCACTCCTCACTAGTGCCACAGGCTGATAGCATACATGCCACATTGCACTGAGGCAGTAATTGATGCAAAAGGGGTCCAAACCAAGTACTGAGTACACAGGCATACTTATATTTTTCAGAGGTCCGATACTGTTCTATTCCCAGTCCTTGTGTTACTGATATCATGTAATATTCTAATTTTCCGAGAATGTGAATTTGTGGTTTTCATAAACTGTACGCCAGAATCATCACAATTATACCAAAGTAAGGCTTGAATATCTCGCTTTGTATGTAATGAGTCTCATATATTAGTTTCACCTTTGGAGTTGACTTACTGAAATAAATGAACATTTGCACAATATTTTAATTTTTTTCTAGTTTCACCTGTAGCTGCAGCTTATTTGATGAGATGTCAGAGCACATCTGAGTCATATGCCTGGTCCATGGCAGTTCATTAACTAGCAGTAATTAGCCCTGCACTAACCTTACACACACAGCAATAGGATTCTACCTATTGTAATTAATTAACCTAAATCTGCTGTCTTAAACACAGCCCAAAAAAACTTAGTACTGTATGCAGAAATGGAATGAGGACACGCACTAACTTAATAGAGAAAAGAACACATTCAGAACTATTTAAAAAAAAAACCACCACGTATTTTATGAGGCATTTTCTATTTAGACTCCCACGCTGATTTGTTTTCAAAGGAAATCTCTAACAAGAAAGAAACTCTTTAACCAAGATGCCAGGCATTTTCTTTACTGAAAATGAAATCATGGGAACATATGGCATCTGGACTTTTTTTCATTAGTCTCAGAGAAGCGCCCCCAAAGCCCAAACATACTCTCTCTGCTTTTGTCTGGCAGCAGTCTGCTCCTGGATCACCAAGCTGGCAAAGCCACATAAGCAGACAGATGGGAATGAGGGTTTGCGAGAAAGCAGAGGAAGGGATACTAGGCAGAAATAATAGGGAGCAGAAAGTGGGGCACCAAAGCTGTCCCGCTGGCCAGGTCGCACAAAACGTTGGGCTGGTTTTGTTGCTTGGTGCAACAGTGATGCAACCCTGGCTTCTGCAGGACTTGGCACAGTTAACATTCTGTATATTTTCTGCCAACCGCACACCAAACAGCTAATTCTGAGTAAGTACTGTACAGTCTTTTTTTTCACAGACATTCATTGCTCTCCCATTCAGCTGGCAGGGGCTAATGTTGTGTTTATTTTTAGTTATTTCACCCTAATTGCTATTTTTTTTGTTGCAGTTGCTTCTAGCATGTGTGATTGCCCATTTCAGTACAAAGGGGAAGTGGCAGGTTTGTCCTAGGGCACTGGTGGCGAACCTTCGGCACTCCAGATGTTTTGGACCACAACCCCCACAGTCCTTTGTTGCTGGCAATACAGGCTTGGAATTCTGGAAGTTGTGGTCCAAAACATCTGGAGTGCCAAAGGTTCGCCACCACTGTCCTAAGTCGACATTGATGGTGGAGTATCCTTCTTTAAAGCATTTTTTGCAGGTGACAGAATGCTCAACTGATGCAACCAGTGAAAAATTAGTGCTTATCTGACATCTACTACCAAAAAAATGTGAAGTGATTTTAATTTGTGACCTAAAGATTTATGTCAAAATTTACAGTCTGTTCATCTTAAAACAATATTTTTGTTCTACCACAAAACAATTTCAAGAATACAACAGAAGCACAAACAAATGGACCACTTCACAATTTCAGGACTGATGAGTTCCCCCAACCAAAAAAACAGCACTTAGAAATAGTTCAGAAACAGAACACCTTAATACCAAAAAGAGAGAAAGACACAAACACTCATGCAATCATGTATGTACACAGCATAGCAAGTCACGAAAACACATCAGATATAATGAGGGGAAGGGGACATATCAGGAATAAAGCACATCTTTCTATACAGAAGGTCCCAGGTTCAATCCCTGGACTCTCTAGGCAGGGCTGCAGAAACTTCTGCCAGAAATGCTGGAGGACCAATGTCATAGATAGATAGAATCATAGATAGAATCATAGAGTTGGAAGAGACCTCAAGGGCCATCCAGTCCAACCCCCTGCCATGCAGGAACCCCCATCACAGGACTCCCGACAGATGGCCACCCAGCCTCTGCTTAAAAACCTCCAAAGGAGACTCCACCACCCTCCTTGGTGGCAGCATATTATTCTACTGCCGGACAGCTCTAACCGTCATGAAGTTATTCCTAACGTTCAAATGGAATCTCTTTTCCTGTAGTTTGAAACCATTTCCCCTAGTCCTAGTCTCTGAAGCCATGGTGACTGACGGGTCAACTGTCTGAATAAGAAGAAACCAGCCTCTCGTATTCTTAACAATAACACAGAAGTAATAATGGCTAATCAGGCCGAATACATCCAGCAAAGCACGTAAGAAGTAATGGCTATCAAGGAACAACCTGCGGCAAGAGGTGGTGCTGTGCCCATCTCCCCTTACCTTCTTTTCCATCCAAAGGTTTTGATACTTCCATGTCGAAGTTCTCCTGCACCTGATGCCCTTTGAAACAGCTGAGATGTTCCTGTTCTATGAGATTGCTTTCTTCTTCTTCCAGGGGCTGCCATGTGCCATCGATAAACCACTGCCCACGCATCACGGGAATTTTTTCCGATTCTGAAAACAGGAAGGAACACAAGAGATTTTAGCATCCAGGACAACAGCCGAGAACATAAGTACAAACAATGCTAATCCGAGCGTATCTATAACACAGTTGAACTGCAGGAGATTCTCTTGTCTGTTGCGTGATTGCTTCTTATGGTGATAGCCAGCTCTTTTTTAAAAAAACAAACAAACCCAAAATTAGAATTTGAATTTTAACAAGCAAAAAGGTCTGTTTACATACCAGCCACAGTGCTTAAAGTGATCTCTCAGCAGTAGAGATGGGCACGAAACGAGCGATTTTTCTTTTTTTTTCTGTTTTGTTACGCAACGAAAACGAAATGAATTTTTTTAAAAAAAAAAACGAAAATGAAAACGAAACGACCAAATTTGCCGTGGTTTTCGTTTTCATTGAAACAGATGCATTGAACTAAAAAGAATGCTAACGAAACAGCAATTTTTCGTTTTCGTTTTTTGTTTCGTTACCTAACGAAATGAAAACGAAATGTTTTGCAAAAAACATCACAAAAACGAAAATGAACCGAAACGGACCCCTAAACGACCAAACGACAAACGAAACACCATTTTTTGAGTCGTGCCCATCTCTACTCAGCAGTGTACAATTTAATTATGCAGGCTCCACAATGCTCCCCCCCACCCACCCCAAAAAACAGGGTATTCCTTTTACCAACTTCAGGAGGAGAGAAGGCTGAGTCAAGCATGAGCCAGCAACCTGGGATTGAACTCCAGGTCCTGAGCACAGTTTTGTATCCAGTACAGCAGTTTAACTACTGCACCACGAGCGCGGACAATTAAGTACATTTTAAAAATCTAAGGAAAACCTAAGGAAAAACAACAACAAAGAACAATCCACATTCCACGTGCCTAGTGCATCCCATAACCAAGACCATTAAAAAGCCTTTTAGTTTAAACTTTGTAATTCAGCCCGGGGAGGGGGGTCCCCCCAATGAATTTCTGGATTGTAATTTCATGAATGCTGAAAATCCCATCCCTGGTGTTGGGTGTGTTGAACGTTCAAGAATTCCTGAAGTTCCACCAGCATTAAGTGGTGATGGGCAGAGGTCAGACGGTATACTGGTTGGGCTTGGCTGGCTTCTAAGGGTTACATGACCAAAATTTCAGAGCCAACAAGCTTTCCTTGGTGACAAGCAAAGGGCCCCGTGAAATGCAGCTGAGCACATCTCTGGTGCAAGAATGGATCAAATAACTGTAGATCAAGTAGCCATTTTGAAATAAAGTAGGAAGATCAAAAAATACACAAGTAATTGGGGCTACTTGGACACAGGACAAGTTTTCTGTGACTGTGGAGAAATACATCATTTGAGTACATGACTTTTATGCCCTTGTATGTATCAAGAAAGATCTAATAAAGGCCTGAGTAGCCCACTTCTGGTAAAAAAAAATCTTATCATTTTAAAGCTTTGTTTACCTGAACTTTATATAGGTTTCATATATGCCTATAATTTTAAATTGTGGTATGAATAAAGAAAAAATTACTGGCCACTGGGATCCACCGGGCAATCTTAGGCATCTTTTGCATGTTATCCACTTTTCCTCCCTACTGTCAAAAGAGATGAATCATTATTTTGACTCTAGTAAAGATCCTACAGTCCTATAAAGGATCATAGTATGATACAGAGAATTCTGTGCAAATAACCAGGAAAGGGACCTTGGTGTCCTGGTGGACAGCTCAAGGAAGGTGTCATCCTAGTGTGCCACAGCAGTGAAAAAAACAAACTCAATGCTAGGGATTATTAGGAAAGGTACAGAAAATAAGTCAGCAAGTGTCATACAAGAGCTTCTTCCCATAAGTTATTGTATTTTATGAAATATACACCACTTTGTGGCTTTTTATTGAAGTGTGGGATAATGGTGCTTTAAGAACTCAGGACCGTATCCACCATGCCGCCTGTTCTTAACTCACAATACCAAATACAGGAAGTCTGCACCTGAAACTTGCTCGACAATGAAAATGGTGCCAGTGTACTTCTAACAACTGAAACTGTTAAAAGAAGACCAAATGCAGAAAGGAACAAGTGTCGTACTTTGCTCCTGCATAAAGGGAAATGTGATAATGTAGATCAGGGGTGCCCAAACTTTTTGTAAGGAGGGCCAGATTTGGTGGCTGAGAATGTGTTAGGGGCCGGTTGCTCCCCGACCCTGCCACCCCACTGCAAGCCCCACCCACTTTCTTTAAAAAAAAGCATGGGGCGAAGGAGGGGGAGGGAGGGGCGGGCCAGCCAGCCGCGGGCCACTCAGAATGGCCTGATGGGCAGGATTTGGCCCCCGGGCCGGACTTTGGGCAGGCCTGATGTAGATGCAAAATACAATGGAAACAAATTTGTTAACGCCAAACGTACTCTTAGAATCAAGGAGCAAAGCTGGATTTATTGCAGAAACAGAAGGGTAAGCAAGCAAGGATGATCGTGTCAGATATCCGAACCGGAGATTAAAGGTGACATCTGTACAGGGGAGTGACCTACAAAAATTATGGCAGGATTCTGTTTGTCCACTGAGCAAAGTAGACTGTTTTCCAAGAAGGTATGCATACATTTGGGCTGAAAGGAAGAGACACAAATGTTGCTTTCACTATCTAAGTCACCTTATATTTCTGAAACCTCTTTTTGGGTAAAGTTCATTTTCCCAGTTCTGATTTCATGGAATACAAAAATTAAGCACCGTTTTCTAGCTAAAGTTAGGTCCCAGTTTAAGCTACAGTTAAAATGTAGTAGTTTTAGAGAAGAAGCCATGATGCCTTTGGCGACTGCTAATGTGGTACCAAGTTGTTGTTTTTTCCCCTTCTCTTTTTTCATGGTTGTTAAGTTTTTGCCTCTTGCCCAGCACTATTTTACTATTTTATATTGTTTTATTGTTGTCTGTTTTTAAGCCTATTGTGTGAACCGCCCAGAGTTCCTTTGGGAAATGGGAGAGGTATAAAATGCAAAAATAAATAAAATAAAATAAATAAATAAATAAACTGCTTGGCCCACAAGAAAAAAACCAAAACAAAAAGAACAATACCATGCAACCTATAACACTACCAAATTTATTTCAGTGTGAAATAATATCTTGAATTCCAGAGGAAGCTGACTGTAATCCACTCAACTTCACACTGGAATACAGTATATGTTAGTTGTACAGAAACAGATGATGAAAACTACTTATTCTGAAAACAAGAATCATACTTTCCAGTTGTGAATAGTTCTAGTTTTCTCTACATGGACCAGAGAACTCAACAGGGCTACTAAAGCCATGCAGACTTTAGCCAAGGTTGGTTTTTAAAGCACTAAGGTGGTTTGCAATAACTGGCAACACAACACATGACTGGCCTCTAATCAACCCAATGAACTGGCAGAAATCCAGTTTATGCATTAAAGCCAGCTAAAGATGAAAAGCACCTCCCACCGTGCGATCAGCTCCAAAACTGTAATAATACACAATAAGGTTACAATTCTGTGTGGTTCTTTAATCATTGCTTCACTGAAACAAGGGGGTTCATATCCAATGTTCTTGCAAAGTATAGCTTCTCAGAATCCTACCGACTTGTAGAGATGCTACTGAATAGTTTTTCCCAATCTAAATTTAATTTAATATTTATCTGCACTAACATAAGGGTTCAGAAAATCAGGACACAACAAAAGGTGGCTAAATTTTTGATCATAGAACATATTCAGCTATCTAACTGAATACAGAGTTCCTATGAACAGAATCAGATGCCTAGATGCCCTGAGAACATCCGATCTTGCCTGATTTCGGAAGCTAAGCAGGGTCGGGCCTGGTTAGGACTTGGATGGGAGACCACCAGGGAATACCAGGTTCTGTAGGCGCCTGGAGTAGGAACTGGCAAACCACTCCAGTACTCCTGCCAAGAAAACTCCATGGACATGGGGTCACAAAGGGTCGGTCACAGCTGTAATGACACAAAACACACACACACACACACGAACAGAATCAAGAATGAAGTTTGCAGATTGTCCTGACTGAACAAGGTAGAGGACATTAACATTTTTGCCAATTCCTGTTCCTCCCACACTTACGCCCTACGGCATGACTACACAAGTTATAGGATAGGACAGTGTTGGTGAACCCATGGCACTGGTGCCAAAGGTGGCCCTCGGAGCCCTTTCTATGGGCACCTGGCATCGCCCCTTCACAGCCACCTGTATTCAGGTTAAATTGCTGTATTGGCACTTTGCGAAAAATTAGTGGGTTTTGAATCGCAGTTTGGGCACTCGGTCTCTAAAAGGTTCGCCACCACTGGGATAGGAAATTGCTGCACCTTCATTACTTGAAAGGAGCCTGCGACAACTTTGTGTGGAATTGCTGGTTTATGAAAACTCTTGTTCAAGCCTCTAACATTTCAGCAATGCTATGAAGAGCCACTTGCAACAGACAAAATGAAGACCTGCAAAGGTTATAGCCTGGCACTGATTCAGTGACATTAAGGGCCACTCAGTCCTGAAACCCGCCTTCCTCTTCATTTCAGAAGAGCTTACAGAGGCAAGATGCTTAATGGCAATTCCTAAAAGCAGACTTTGGTAAGGCCAGTACTGTACTTCCAAAAGGACTGAAATAAACTGGAGCCACACCAAGTACACCATACAGGAGTGGTGGGTAAGACGATAAATAAAGCAGGATCCCTAGAAAGGAAGGTTTCAGGAAGGAACACAACGGGGCAAGAAAAACAGCAGCGGTGTTACACTGAACATTTGCCTCATACCAGCAGTCTAGAATGGCCAGTCTAGAAAACAGGAACGGAGGGGAGGAAGGTACTGGACATGCCCACAACTGGTTCAAGAAGGCTTGGAGGAAATATGCTTCTACGAAAGAATCAAGGTGATACCCACATGAAATATTGCAGGGTTAGAAATGTAAAATTTCTGGAAAGTTTGAAGCTCGGGAAAAAAATGGGGAAAAAACATTTTTTTAAAATTTTTCTGTCCCCCACCCCCCAGGCCTTCATATCTCTATGCAAGGTAAAGGACCAACTGTGATTTGAGACCTGCAAACTGATACAGCTACCTCAGGCAAGCAGGTCACTACTACTTTAATACTGCTTGGACGTGTTCCTGTAAAAACCCATAATCTTCTCAAGATCACGTGCCTGCTTGCTCTTTCAGTACCATGCGGTTTTTGAGATGGGTATCTGGGAACCTCTCTTTCTAGCCGCAGAAATCCCTCAGAGAACAGAATATGCCGCTACTTTAAACATCTGCTGCTCAGATTTTTAAAGAGAAGGTAAGACTGCTGCCAAAATGGAAGAAATACTGCAGGTCACCAATCCCAGCCTCTCCTGGGTGACTCTGTCTGTCTTTCCCACCCCCTGGCTCTTCAGCCACCCATCCATTGTCCGCCCTCACTCCGCATTCTCTTCATATACAAGAGAAAAGTGAAAGCAATTTATCTTCTTATTCTCTCCCAGGGACTCATCGCATCCAAACAGCCAGCCAGGATGGCCAGCCAATCAGCCAGCTGCCAAAATACTCACAAAATCACAGCTTTCCCCCAAATCCAAAGGATAAATGGAGAGAGAAGAAGCAAAGGCACTTGGGGGCAGGATGACATGTGCTTTGCTTTAACAACTCAGCAGCAGGGACACCTGCACAGAGAATCCCTGGAAATAGCCATCAGCTCTGCGTTTGTTTGTTTTTTGCTTCATTCTATTCCGTTTAGAAGATCTCAAAGTGGAATTATAAAGAAGGATGAGCGAAGATACAGCACTTGAACTTAAATGAGTTGATGGAGCAGCATCATTAAGGAGAACAACAGGAGTAAAGAGATGGGCAAAGTCCCTGCTCCAGAGCATTCAAATGGCCCCTGAGATACAGTCTCTTGTGACATCTCCTCAAACTCATTTCTGTGCTGATTAGCCTTAGAAATCAGATCCCTTCTCAACTTGAGATGAAACATTCTGCACTAGACCTTTCATACACACCCTGGATGTTTGCAAATAAAACAAAAGTATCTTTGTTGTAAAAAAAAAACACAAACATGCAAAATCACCCTGCATGGCAACAGTTCAAGACAGAAGACAATTCTACACACAGACAGAAGAGGAACATGCTGGCAGCAGAATGACATGGAGACAGATCCAAAGAACCCTGTGTTGAGTCGGCAGGGAAGTGTGGGGGATTGCATGGGGGGAATGGAAGAATACAGTTCAACTGCCTTCGCCCACCTTCCCTTTCTAATGTGAAAAATTCAGACTCTCACCACCGGCAATGGTCAGATGAATGAGCATGTATGGCTGCTCGTGTCATGCAGCACAGAAGCCATTTGTAAATGCATGCGAAGCAAGGATTTGGTAAAAGTAACAAAGGCAAACGGAAGGAAGAAAGGAATCCTCCCTTGTTCTGTGTGGATTGGACACATGATGATCAGCCAAGAAATGCTGTTTAAATTGGCAGCCTGTGTATAGGAAATATACAAATACACACATCTCTGCTCATCAGGGTGACAGAGTATCAATTCTCCACTCACAAAATGTAAGCATTTCTGGAGATTAAAGTAAAAAGCAAAGCAAAGCAAAGCAAAGTGTTCTGCTTATATACCGCCCCATACCACTACAAGTAGTCTCTGGGTGGTTTACAATTTTAATTACAGTGTGCAGGCTACACATTGCCCCCCCCAGCAAGCTGGGTACTCATTTTACCAACCTCGGAAGGATGGAAGGCTGAGTGAACCTTGAGTCTGCTACCAGGGATTGAACCCCCCAGGTCATGAGCACAGTTTTACCTGCAGTAACAGGCATTTAACCACTGCGCCACGAGGCTCTTCACAAGAATGTTTATGACCCCTCCTTAAACTCGGTATCTGAGCTTGCGACCTAGCAGGGACACAATATAAGCAATGTCCTCTGAGCAGGATCTGGGCCTCAGAGAACAGTGATCCCAAGTACGGTACCTGTCTGACAAACTGCATTCAAAGACAAGTACAAAAAGGAAGAACAAGCAACCCATTCAAATTAGAAGACAATGGTTATAAGAATGTGATATGGTTTTTCCTCACTAGGACTGCAACAGGAAAATAAATCAGGGACTGTACTGGATGCTATTAAATGGTCAGAGAATACATGTGTGAGTTTAGAATGGAAAGGCTATCACTTTTATCATCCTTTTTTGCAACAATAGCCTATGCCTGCATGAGTAAGGGACAGACAGAGAAAATGTTAAGAGCAGAGGTAAGATGTGGCATGCTTTATTTAATATCAGTGATCTTGATGTCTTGTGAACTGTTCAGAGAATGAATGCTTTATGGAGGTAGTATACAAGCTGAAACAGTAAAAATAAATGAACAAATAAATAAGATTTCCTTGCTGCCGGGGTGAGGGTTCAAAATGGACTAAATAACAGGAAAAGAGCATTTAACAGATAGGATGCAAGTAGAGAATTTCTGAATGTCTGCTCTACATTCTTGGAACTGAGTGTACTTACATAGCTTATGCCCCTTTAACTGTCAATGCTCCATTCAATGAACTCTTGGGATTTGTAGTTCACTGAGTTTATAATTCTTGGCTAGACCAGTGGTTCCTTCCCAATGCCATTAACCTTTCACAGTTCCTCATGTGGTGGTGACCCCCTTGCCCTGCTTGGAAGAGGCCACAAGACCCCTTTGGCAGGCCACGGCCGCAGGGGCCCTGGAGAACATCCCTCTAGCTACAGGCACCCTCAGGTGCCATTGACTGACATCCCCTCCAACCAATCAAACTGTAACTCACTCTTTCCCCCTCCTCCTCCTCCAGACCTAAGCCGTTTGCACCTTTTTCTGCACTGGCTGATGGCGAACCCTGTGAAATGTTCATTCGACCCCCAAAGGAGTCCCGACCCCCAGGCTGGGAACCACTGCGCTAGACCCTCCCTTGAACATGCTGGCATTGGAATTATATGGAGATAGATGGGGCGGAGAGGAGACGTCATCAAACTACGTATCCCAGAAGTCCATAGTAAAAAAAGCAGTGTCATAGTGGATCACTTTGTAAATACATCCAGAGTGATAATTAGCTTGCATCTATGAGGAAACAAGAAAACTGTTATTAATCACCTTTCCTGTTCCTGTTCCAGCCTCTTTCTTAGTACATCTTTTGTCCATTTAATTTGTTTCTGCATGCCTTTATGTGTGGTGTACTATGTGATATAATGACAATCCCAGTTGTCACACTTAGCTGGTTAGTGCTGAGGATGGAGGAAGGAACATGTGGGTGAACATGTCATAATGGTTTATGGTATTTCCATGTATGCAGTCTGTCTGTCTCTGCCTTCCTTTCTTTATCAGCAAGAAAAAGTATTTAATGACAAGTATCTGGGGGCTAAGAATATGGCATACAAAGCAACAGACTGAACAATTTGAAATTAGCAGGTGCACACCTTCACTGCTGTATTTATAAACCTGTATATGAAGAGGGTCTACATTTTTACAGGCGCATGCAAACTCAAACACTTCCAATTACTTTTTAAGCAGCTTGCTCCAAACTGCAATCATGCCTTTGAAACCACGCAACAGCCTCAAATACACAGAGTCTAAAGATTGTCCTGCTGTGGTGCAGCCCCCCTGGGAAGAAAGCCGATTTTATTTCTCAGATCCTGAAACCCTGACATCTGGCCAGGATGATTTCTGGACTCGCCTGTGTTTCTCCCAGCCAAAAGCCAATCTGTTGCTTCTATACTGCCCCATGGCACTTAAAAGCTTTCGGTGGGCTGTTTACACTTTAATTAAGTTTGCTAACACATTTCTCCCCCACCCCAAGCAAGCTGGGTACTCATTCTACCCACCTTGGAAGGATTTAAGGCTGAGTCAACCTTAAGCCGGCTGCCTGGGACTGAAGCCCCTGCTATGACAGCTTTGCAATGCCCAAGATGGCTCCTAATAGCTAAGACTGAAACAGAGTAGCAGCTTGTCCTCTCAATGGGTAGGATATCAGTTTAAACAAGGAAATAAATAAATGAACTGCCAGGCACCATTGGAGAGTGTAAGAGTCTATATCAGAGACAGGGGCACCTTCAGCCCTCCAGATGTTTGGGACCCAACTCCCACAGTCCTTTATCATCATCAATATAGGCTTGGGAATCTGGCAGTTGTGGCCCCAAACATCTGGAGGGCCAAAGATTTCCCCTGCCCTGAATCACCCTCTCTTGCTTGTACAGTATGTCTATACCAGTGATGGTGAACCTTTTAGAGACCAAGTGCCCCAAAAACTGTGATTCAAAACCCACTCATTTTTCGCAAAGTGCCAATACAGCAGTTTAACCTGAATACAGGCGGCTGTGAAGGGGCGATGTCGGGTGCCCACATAAAGGGCTCCGAGGGCCACCTTTGGCACCTGTGCCATAGGTTTGCCAACAGTGGTCTATATAGTATATGTATGCGTGTGGGGGTCTTAATTCGTCCTCAGCCAGCCCTGGAAGAGGTGACTGCCATTTTTTGTTCTCTGGCAGGTGGTGCCGGGGAATTTATTTTATTCTGAATGTTTTCTACCCCACATTTCTCCTTGGAAAAAGGACCCAAGGCGGCATATGGTGTGTGTGTGTGTGTGTGTGTGTGTGTGTGTGTGTGTGTGTGTGTGTGTGTGTGTGTGTGTGTGTGTGTGTGTGTGTGACACTCATTGACTGACTCTCCGTGACTCCATGTCCATGGAGTTTTCTTGGCAGGAATACTGGATTGGCTTGCCAGTTTCTACTCTAGGTGCCTACATCAGCAGGTATTCCCTGGTGGTCTCCCATCCAAGAACTAACCAGGGCCAATCCTGCTTAGCTTCCAAAATCAGGTGAGATTGGATGTGCTTAGAAGAACAAACCCCGTCTTGAACATTGCATGGAATTGACATCAATGGAAGCAGGTGCCAGATCATTCAATTTGGGGGGGGCTGCTTCCAGGTCCCATATATAGCCCCCCCTCCCCAGCCTCATTTATCAAGGTAGGGTTTCAGCCCTCCTGAGCCAAGGAGAGGAGGATGAGAGGAGGAGGGTTTGACCCTCAGCCTCCCACCCCCTTGGAAAAAGGACGCAAGGCAGCATACAATATGTGTGTGTTTTGTGTCGTTACAGTCGTTACCGACTCTTTGTGGCCCCATGTCCATGGGGTTTTCTTGGCAGGAATACTGGAGTGGTTTGCCAGTTCCTACTCCAGGCGCCTCCAGCACCTGGTATTCCCTGGTGGTCTCCCATCCAAGTCCTAACCAGGGCCAACCCTGCTTAGTTTCCAAAATCAGGCGAGATCCGATGTGCTTAGAAAGACAAATCCGGTCTTGAATACTGCATGGAAGCCCGTGGAATTCAATGGAAGCAGGTGCCAGATCATTCAATGGGGGTGAGCGGGAGGGAGTGTTACTGCTTCCAGGTCCCATATATAGCCCTCCCAGCCTCATATATAGTATCAAGGTAGGGATTCAGCCCTCCTGAGCCAAGATGAGGAGGAGGAGAGGACAGCTTGCCCCTCAGCTCCCCACACACCCCTTGGCTACAGCAGGAAGGGGGGGGGAGGAGAGCCAACCCCTTTTCTATCACGATTTTAAATAATGACCGTTAT